>OX401417.1:21471216-21791216 GCA_947846245.1 Cerastoderma edule
AATGTCTGATTATGAGTTTTAATGGTAAACAAATAAGATGCCATGAGATGGGTGTAACACTACTTTGATATTTCGTTGACTTGTCGTGAAAAAGCTATATTAAAAGGAAAAACAAAAATGAAGGGGATGTTGGACATACAAAACCTTTTCGAAAGGTCAATACTACCCTTAGGTTCGATTTGGTCCATATGATTACACACCAACAAAACAATAACACACGTAGCGTAGTGGTTATTGTAGGCCCTACATGCCAATCTTAACACATCGGATTTATATTATTCAACTTCTGACATAATGAGACATATACCAATGTGACTTCTTTCCGGACTACTTTCAATGTATATTTGTTTTCAAATAAAGCTTTAAAGTTTAACATTTTATCAATAAATATAACATGTAAGTTCAACTTTAATAATAACAGACATATCGATCGATCAAAATTGATAATCTAAAACAAAATTCAACACTTTATATGGATCGAACAATCTAAAGTTGACCCTCACATAGAATGTTTTATAATGCGGGACATCTAAACACAAATTGCAACATCACACTTACATGCGCGGTTCATCTCCTAAGTGACGGAAATGTGAAACGTGAAACAATATGATTGTACCGGGGTGTATACCGTGTACTAGTGAGTGAAGCGAAACACCGGACTATACTACAGGGTCTGTCTTCACAAAACGTACGTAAGAATGACATTTTACCGGAATGTACCACAGTTCCCTTGTTCTTAAAACGTACTTAAGCATGACATGTATGCATACCGTGTACTAGTGAGTGAAGCGAAAGACAGGAATGTACGACAGGGCCCGTGATCACGAAACATAATTAAGTATGACATTTTACTTAAACTCAGAATTCTTGCCCATGTTGAATATAAGTTTGAGCATTGAAGTTAAGTGGTGGTCTTGAAATAAAATCGCACTCAACATTTTTGCTAAATGCTTAAAAAAGCAAAGTCAAAAACGCGGTTCAGCGTTGTTTTCCTGCGGCGTACCATTACCGTACTTACGTATAAGTAACTTTAAGGTTTAAGTTAAATATTTCGATTACACGTGCCCTGGTATATCAACACCTTAGACCGCGTCATAGATATTTCTGATTTAGATTACCTGCAAAAACTGCATACGACTTCCGATAACACTACGAAAAAAATGAAATATTGCTCTTTACTAGTAATTTATCCCTTTGTCACAATGGTTCATTTAAAATAATTCTATGAGAATGTCTAATTCAGACCTGTCACATATTTCAATATTGGGATAAGGGTTGTCTATTGGTAGGTTCCTAAATGCATGGGTTTAGTAAAGTGCACTTGAGAAGAAACGTAAATAGGATGTAGTTGTAAGCTTGCAACACATGAAATCACATGGCATCTCTCCACGAAGGTAAAACCTTCTATTAGGGAATATTTTGATTTCAAGGAGAGATAGTCTCCAGACTGAAAAGCTCTGACAAGCTTATTAAGCCCTTAAAGAACAGACATTTAAACTTTGGGTATTCTCACATCTGTAATAAGTCAAGTGTCACAATATAACTCAAATGCTGCTATAGCGATGTTAACCCCTTTCAAACAATTACAATGTAAAATTATTGTCAACTCAAATATGATGTAGTCTGACCCAGAACAGCAATATCTCCTACCACACACGATGTCTGTAGTGTATTCCAGAACTATGTAGATTCGGATCAGCCTGTAAACCAAACGTTTGCAGGACACAAACATTTCTCAACCTGGTTCTTATATACATGTTGCTTTAATCATTTGTCACAGGTTTATGTTGGAGTACTTGAATGATGTAGTGCCACAGATCAGCCGGAAATCACGAAATCTAATCTGGATCTTCACCGATTGTTTAATCAAGTGTCCAAGTTTTAGTTCGATAAGTTTGAGAAATATTTGAAAGGTAAGATTAAACACTTTTTCCTCTGGTCCTTATAAACATCTTACGTTAATCATTTATCATAGGCTTACGCTGAAGTTCTTGGATACTGCTAAGGAGCAGATCAGCCCGAGACTCGCACTTTCTCATCCGGATCTTCACCGCTATGTTAACCGCATCTTCAACGTTATGTTAAGTGTCATTTAAGATATTATAGACACAGATTGGATCAAACACTTTTCACTCTTTTGCTTATATACGCATTGCATTAATCATTTATTGTAGGATTACAATGAAGTACTTGGATACTGTGAAGACGCAGATCAGCGCGAAAATCACACATTCTTATCTGGATCCACACCAACAATTGTTTATAGTGTTTATGCAGCTAACAGTAAAGTTACTTGGACTTTAGATACACACATCAGTTTGAGCTATTCACACAGTCTGACCAAAATCTGCATTTCATGTGAGTCCCCGTTTAAGGCTAACAATAAAGCTTATTGCACTGTAAGGACACATTTTAATCATGAAGGCGCACTGTCTTATCTTGATCTGCACAACAAGTTTATCATCATTCAAAGACTAATATTGGAGCTCTGGGTAATTATAAAGTCACAGATCAGTCATAAACACCCACTGTCTACTTTTGATATGCACCTCTTAAAAGTTATTTCAAATCCGAACTATAAAGAACGACGTAGCTAGAAAGACACACATTACTCGTTAACACATATTTAAATCTGGATATCCACCTTTTCATATTTACATTTCAAAGGTAACATGTTCCTATATAGATCTGTATAACTTTAGAGTACTTGGAAGCTATAAAGACACGTATCACTCATAAACACACACAGTCTTAACCTGATCTGCACCATTTTTCATAATAACATTTCAAAGGCTACGTGTAATTTTATAGAACTTAATAACTTTTGAGTATTTGGAAGCTATAAAGACACTTAACTCGTACACACACAGTCTAATCTGGATCTTCACCTTTTCACATAAACTTTTCAAAGGCTACATGGAACTTTATAGAATTTTATGACTTTAGAGAATTTGAAACTGTAAAGACACATATCACTCATAAACGCGCACAGTCTTATCCTGATCTGCACCTCTTGATACTAACTTTTCAAAGGTCAACTTAAGTGTACTTGATAGCTGTGAAGACACACACTAGTCATAAACACGCCAGTCTTGAGCTGCATCTCTTCATTATACTTTTCAGGGGCTAACTGTAGACTACTTGATAGTTGTAAAGAGCCATATTATCCTGATGCAAATCATTTAGTAAAGTCTAGCTTTTATTTCCTTCAATTATGCAAAGACACAGCTTACCTAGGTCAGAGTAACTCATATGTCAGTCACCCAATGTAACGAAGTTCGTTATGGTCTAGTGAGGGCTGTAGAGGTGGATATCGGCTTGAGTGTACACATGTGACTATTAAATCTTGGTTGTAAATGTAACGAGCGCTGACTTCTTACCATCCGACATAACAACAGCCAGACACCCATCAGTAGGTCTGTACAATATGCCTACTGGGCCCTGTATCCCGTCTTTCCGTGATAGTAGAATTTTCTCTTGTTGACCATCATGTCGGATCACGTGTATAGTGTTAGAGTCCCATCCACACACTAAGAGGTTATTCCCCTCGTCCAGATATAATCCGAATGGTGTCTGAATGTCTCTATCGGTGTACTTGTACAGAGTCCGACCTTGTGTGCTGAGACAGGAGACAGTGTTAGCAACCGAATCAGAGACAAATACTTTGCTGCCATCCTTACTGACCTTAACGTAGGAAGGTGTAGTAAACATATAGTTACCATTATCCCCACCCAGCCTCCTCAATACTGTACCGTCCATGGTAAGCGCGCGAACCTCACCATTACCGGGATTATCGTGACACGTCACGTACAGCTCGTCCCCACACACATCTACACCGTAACACGGTCTATCCATCTTCACGGTCTTCACCACCTTCATGTCCGGCAGAACTCGTACACGCCGAAGCTTTTTGTCGATATCCTGTGTAAGTATTATATCCGTGTCGTTAAGAGTAGCCACGTCCATGGAGATAATATCTAACTTGGATTTATACTTGAAGTCTTTGTCAAATAGCTGCAGACCATCATCACCACAAGATACGACGAGATGTCCATCCGTCATAAATACACATCCCCAAACATGGGTCACACCCAGATCTATTTCTTTCCTTTTACCAGTAACTTCTATATTCAGTAACGACGTCGGGGACGATTTCCTGTCACTAGCCCCTTTATCTGTCCCAGCCTTGTTGGGTACTGATGTCGGGACAGGTCTGCTGTACTGTGTAGGTTTGCCGGTTACTACGGTCCCTAAAGAGTCTAACTGGTCAATCACGTCTGTTAGTATTTCGTTCGGTTCTAGTCGAATATCAATGGGAGAACTGTCATCTTGTATATTCTTCAGAATCTTCTCAAACTCGCCTTTTTGTGAAGAGGCTTTTTCCATACCAACAAACATGAAGTCATTATCCCGCGATTTCTGGCACGCGTTCAGGGATGTGTTTAGATCTCCGATTTGAACTGAAATATTCTTTAACATCGCTTCATGTCTATCAATTTCTTTTGATAGTTGGTCTTCTATCTCTCGTAGTTTGGTAGTCATCTTCCTTTCTAGCTGATCCAACTTGTTGTTTACATTCTTACGAATCTGCTGTACGTCTTGAAGACATGTTTGGATATTTGCCTTAAGTGACGTTTTGTCGGTTTGCCTTCTCGTTTGAAGATTGTTGAATTTTTCTGTTAAATCAGACAGATCTTTCACAGCTACCTTGAACGAGTTGGTGATTTGAGATTTCTCTTTCTTCACGCGATGGCTAACATCGACTGTACGGCATTTCGCATGATTTGCCATTTTACAAATATTACAAATGACCTGTTTGTGATCGTCACAGATGAATTCTAGAATCGATGTTTTGTGTGTGTCACATAACATTATCGGTGGGACTTGTTTTCTCTGTGTGTATCCGGAAGGGACGGCATTTCCGGTCAGAAGTCGGTGATCCCGGGTCGCTTTGAACCCTTGATGTGAACGTTCACATGGCTGACAAAGGTACTCGTTACATACAGTACAGTAGGAAATACCCTCTGACGTAAGACCATGTGTTAAGCATGCGTCACAATTATGCTCGAAAATTTGGTCCGATCCTTTGTTTATAGATCGGGACCCGCTCGCCATGGTGAAGATAGACTCGTGGGGATCGTTGTCTGAAATGGACAAAGTAAACCGGAATGGTAAAGGTGGAGACTTTTGCAATGGGAGACGGTGTCTGAATTTTTTTTAACAGAAATGGTAAAGAATGGGAACGATGCTAGGGGAGTTTCTGTCTGAAATGGAAAGATAAACAGGAACGTTGAAGTTCGGGAACCATGGTAGGGGAAGCGGTGTCTTAAAAAAGAAAAATTAACCGAAGTGGTAAAGGATGGGAACCGTGCTAGAAGAGTTTCTGTCTGAAATGGGAAATAAGAATTGAAAAGATCGAAAACCGTTTGAATGCAATCGCTGAATGAAATGGGAAAATTAGCCAATCTGAACACATCAGATTTATCAAATAAAATCACCTCTGAAATAATTTGGATGACGCCATTTTGTTTCCCGCGAGAATGACGTCACCTCACTTTCGTTTTCAAAAATAGATCTTAAATGTGAAATCTAAAAAGTCGATTAATTTGAAAAAGGAAACAAATAATATATGTCACAACTTTTAATTTCGCTATTTCGTATGAATAACCGATAAGAAAAGGATTTAAAAGGATGTCCAACACTTCCATATACATTGAACTACTGAACTTGCACGCTTAGAAAAGGTGTTAATCGCCGGTGCCGATTTACCCGAAAAATTGTAACCCTACACTTATATCCTGGGTGTATTTCACAGCTCACGGAAATGCCCGAGTAGTTCCGATTGAAAATTAGCATGAAGGGTAGATGATGGGTACCGATTGCCGTGCTATCTAAAGTCATGCTTAGACAGTTAATTTCCTAAATACTTAACCGCAATTGAAACACAAACAGGAAATACATATAATAAAACACACACAATTTACGAATAATGGTAACCTGACCCGAGTTTTATTGCCGGCAATACATGGAGAACCAAGACAATCGGAAACGGGCTTTCAAAAGGGGTGGGTCAAACTAAGGAGAATTCTCGACATTCCGCCTACCAGCCGGGAGACTAGCACCCTTAATAAGTATAAATAAACATTTTGCCATCTGCTCCGAGTGTTTCTATTTCATTGTCCAATTAATCAACCACTTATTCAATTAAACTCTCCCTTTCACATTTGCAGCAGAAAACAGTACAAAACACGAAATCAAGATGGTAAACTGTATCAAGTGAGCCAATTGTCGTTTTGCCACAATTGTTTCTTCCTAATATCCTTTAGTATCACTGTAGCTTTTCTAGCTATATTTCTGTATATGATGTTCCTTTCAATTTGGCCAATTACAACTATCCATATACATTTTGTGTGTGTGTTTTAAAAACAATCCAATGAAAAGAGAAACGGCCTCACATTTTTTATCCAAGTTTGTTCTAGATTTAATAGTACACTAGCCTCTGAACAATATTTGTAAAACGATCTGACTTTAGGACATTATTGTTCAGAGGCTAGTGTACTATAAACACTGTACGCAAGCTTTTGTTAGAGTAATAGAAAAATGGACGATGAACACAACAGTAATTGTTGCGTGCGCATATTGTAGGTAGGTAAGAGAAAAGCCGAAAGCAGCGCCCGTAAAATTAGTTTATTGTGATGATCATAGGAAGTAAGATGTTTCCTCTTATAGTTTTAACTACTTTGGCGAATATAAATTTGATATTGGTCTCTGAAAATATCCGATTGTTAAAATTTCCAAATGTAGGAGAGATACGTAAATGGAATTTCGTTTGATTTATAAGTACCCTATGAATTTGTATGATTGATTTTCCTTCTCCCACGTTTCCTTATACATGTATAATTCAAAGAAGGAAAAAAAAAGGCATGTCGGGGATAGGAATTTGTGTAATATGATATGAATTTTTGCCCTTTACCAAACATCAAATTCTCGACTGTCCCAAATTGAAAGAGTTTGCAGACATTTCAAAATATGATGAAACGGAAAAAGTCTTCTGATAGGGCATAAACATTGTGGAAAAAGAAAAAGGATTGCTCTTCACGAGCATTTTCTCTTTTTCACACAATGTTTTCCAGAGTTGTCTGCAACAAAGTGGTTAAATGTCGTTATTGTTTGGTAATGGGTTAAACAAATAGCATATCGTACAACAATAATAAAAACAGCTTCGAACGCAATTGCGATTAAAGATGCTTGTTCACAGGTTTGATAAAGTTGGGTATACGTTTGTTTTGGACGAACTGGTGGATAACAAATGGATGAAAATAGGTTCGTATGTAACGATTTAAGGCCTTCTTACAATAAATTATTATTACCCAAACAGAGCATTGAAACGATTTTGAAATCCACCTCATACTGTATATTCGTACTCTTATATATTGAAACCTTCTGAAACAACTATGCACTCAGTAGCTATTTGGCATTGTACATCTTACAAAAAGTGAAATATTCCATCGTCACTTCATTTTGCCTTGAAAATTGTCTCAACAATGAACAAGCATGATTTACAAACAATGCTATGAAAATGTGTTGGCAAAATGTGAGTTCGTAAACAACAAGCCAGGACATTCCCGCTGTTAGACTATGATACAAAATCGTCTGTTGAAGGCAAAACGGAGTCGTCTGCATGAAGGTACAACACACCCGTCTGCTTAAAGGTGTACAGCAGACTCGTTTGTTTCAAAGCAGAACGTAGTCGTATGCTTTAAGGCACAACAGAGCTGTCTTGATAGAGGACAACAGAGCATGTCTTCATGCAAAACAGAGACAACTGTTTCAAGGTGAACAAAGTCGTCTTCTTCTAAGTAAAACCGAAGTGTCAACTTTAATACGCAACAAAGTCGCTTTCCTTTAGGCACAACAGATTAGTTGCTTTAAAGCTCAACAGAGTCGTCTGTCCATGTCATAGCAGAGTCGTCTGATTCAAGGGAAAACGCGGTCGTATGATTCAAGGCACAGAAGAGTGGAATCTTGAAGATATAACAGAGTCGTCTACTTTAAGGCAAAAGAGAGTCGTCTGCTTCAATACAAAACAGACTCATCTTCTCTAAGGCAACAACATTGTCATTTGAATTAGGGTACAACAGAGTCGTCTGTTTAACGACACAAGATAGTTGTCTGTTTAACGACACAAGAGAGTCGTCTATTTAACGGCACGAAGGAGTCGTCTGTTTAACGACACTAGAGAGCCGTCTGTCTAACGAAGTCTGTTTAACGAAACAAGAGAGTCGTCTGTTTTATGGCACAACTGATTTGTTTGATTCAAGGCAAATAGAGTAATTTGCTTAAAGGCACAAAATAGTCGACTTTTTTTTAATATACAAGATCGTATCTTTCAAGGCAAAAAAAGATTTGTCTGCTGTAATGCACAACAAAATTGCCTGGTTCAAAGCGAAACAGAATCGTTGTCATCTCATACGTACATCAGAGTCGTCTGCTTCATTGAAAAAATTCGTGTGTAACGAGGATGAAATAGAGACGTCAACTGTAAGGCAAAGCAGATAAGTTTGCTTCAAGGCAAACGAGTATCGTCGACTACAAGGCAAAATAGAAAAGATTGCTCTAAGGCAAAATAGAGTATTCTGCTGCATGGAAAAATAGAGTTCCCTGCTGCAAGGCAAAATGTACTTGTCTGCTTCAAGGTAACATACGTTAATCTATTTCAATGAAAACAAAGTCGTCTGCTGCAGGGCAAAATACAGGCGTCGTCATCTCCAACGTACATTAAAGATGGCTGCTTTATGAACAAATAGTCATCTGTATCGAGGATAAAATAGAGACGTCAGCTATAAAGCAAAGCAGATAAGTTTGCTTCAAGGCAAAACAGAGTCGTATGCTGCACGGTAAAATAATAAAGATTGCTCTAAGGCAAAACAGAGTTGTCTGCTGCATGGTAAAATAGATTCCCTTATGCAAGGGAAAATATATTTGTCTGTTTCAAGGTAAGACATTTTAATTGAAATTTTAAATGAAAACAAACTCGTCTGATGGAAGGAAAAATACAGGCGTCTTATGCAAGATCAATCATCGTCGCTTGCTTTAAGGCAAAAAGAAATTCGTCTGCTGCAAGACAAAACGTAGTTGTCTTTTTAAGGGCAATTTAGAAACGTCTGCTGCAAGGCAAAAATAGAGTCGTGTGTTTCAAGGCTAAACAGAATCGTCAAATGCAGGGCACACTAGAAACGTCTGCTGCGAATCAATATAGAGTCGTCTGCTGTGAATCAATATAAAGTCGTCTGCTGAAAATCACAATAGAGTCGTCTCCTGCGAATCAAAGTAAAGTCGTCTGCTGCGAATCAATATAGAGTCGTCTGCTGCCAATCAATATAGAGTCGTCTGCTGTGAATCAAAGTAGAGTCGTCTGCTTAGAATCAATAAAGAGTCGTGTGCTGCGAATCAATATAGAGTCGTCTACTGCGAATCAAAGTAGAGCCGTCTGCTGCGAATCAATAAAGAGTCATGTGCTGCGAATCAATATAAAGTCGTCTGCTGCGAATCAAAGTAGAGTCGTCTGCTGCGAATCAATGTAGAGTCGTCTGCTTCGAATCAATAAAGAGTCTTGTGCTGCGAATCAATATAGAATCTTCTGCTGCGAATCAATATAGAGTCGTCTGCTGCGAATCAAAGTAGAGTCGTCTGCTGCGAATCAAAGTAGAGTCGTCTGGTGCGGATCAAAAAGAGTCGTCTGCTGCTTATCAAAATAGAGCCGTCTGCTGCGAATCAATATAGAGTCGTCTGCTGCGAATCAAAACAGAGTCGTGTGCTGCGAATCAAAATAGTCTCATCTGCTTCAAATCAAAATAGAGTCTTCTTAATGGCAATTTAGAATCGTTTGCTTCAAGGCATAATAGAGTCGTCTACTGTAGAGAGTCTTCTGCTGCGAATCAATATAGAGTCGTCTATTGCGAATCAAAATAGAGTCGTCTGCTGCGAATCAATATATAGTTGTCTAATGTGAATCAATATAGAGTCGTCTGCTGAGAATCACAATAGAATCGTCTGCTGCGAATCAATATAAAGTCGTCTGCTGCAAATCAAAATAAAGTCGTCTGCTTCGAATCAATATAGAGTAGTCTGCTGAGAATCAAAATAGAGTCGCCGGCTGAAAATCAAAATAGAGTCGTCTGCTGCAGATTAATATAGAGTCGTCTGCTGCGAATCAAAATAGAGTCGACTGCTGCGAATCACAATAGAGTCGTCTGCTACAGGTCCAATCAGAGCCGAATGTTGCAATACAAAACAAACATGTTTGTTTACTAACAGAACAAAGTCGTCTGCCACAAGGCAAAAATAGCGTCGTCTGATTTAATGCAAACTACAGTCGTCGGCTGCAAGACAAAAACAGACCTCTCCTGCAAAACAAAACATAAATGTCTGCTATAAGACAAAACACAGTCGTCGGCTACCAGGGAAAACAGAGCCGTCTGCTTCAAGGCAAAATAGAAACGTCTGCTACAAGGCAACATAAAGTCGTTTTCTACAAGGTCACGGAGAGTCGTCTGCTATAAGGCAAATTAAAATCGTCTGGTGCAATGAAAAAAGAGTCGTCTGCTGCAACATGAAACAGAGTCGTCTGTTGCAAGTTAAAACAGATTCATCTGCTGCAAGACAATTGGGGTCGTCTGCTTCAAGGCACAGCAAAAGTCGTCTGCCGTTTTTTAACACCCTAACAACGCCAGTGTTTGTTAGCAATCCTAATAACAAGTGGGAACATGCTCTTAATGGCGGCGCGAATTGTTTTGCGATTTATTTGCATCCAGATAAACCGAGCTTCATGCCTCCACCTCCAAATCGGGAGTTCTGTGTTCGAAACCCATCACAATGGGAATATGCTGTAGTAATTCTCCATAATTACATCAACGCAAAATTAAGTATTTTACTGTCACCAGACGATCTTTATTGGGGTTGAGAAATCGGAAATCGACTATTCAGTCTACCACACTAAACTAAATTTAAAACGTAAAAATAATCAAACTTAATTCAATGCTTACCTTATATTATGTAGATTAAGTTACATCAATTACACGATCCAAATTTGTATAAAATCAAGATAAATCATTTTAACTGGACTCCACTCCCGAGCTTACCAAACTGTGCCCGTGATTCGTACGACGCATTATAAATCGTCTCAATGATTTACTTCCTTTTCCGTTACTAGTGTGGTTTAAAGGGGGGTTTCCAAATGGTTCGCGTTTGTCGCGTTGAAACATGTTCATTATATCTGGTTTAACACCGTGTCATCAATAATTCAGTTATTTGACGGCTAACCTGAATTTTAACAATACTAAACAGGGCTCTGAAATGCCTTGCGCGGTAACACTCCCATGAAATATCCAAAGTACTGCAAGTAAGGATTGAACCCGGGACCCAGGGGTCGCAAGTGTTTCACCTTAACACTGGACCACGAAGGATCGGACATGAGACATGTTTGGGTGGAGGATAAATTATTACTTGATGTGTTTACCAATTGAACAACTTAAACAAATCAACCCACATAAGCACATTGTCGCATTCATGGTCTGAGAGACACCAAGGCAGACATTTTCTTGCTAGGTTCTGGTGTTGTTTGTTTGGATGGTGTGATTTTTCCTGCATTTTGCATTGTTTCTTCACTCTTCAGGTACAAGATAATTTATAAATATGTCTTGTGTAATGTTTTATCAAAACGTCAGAGCGAAAGAGTAACGAATATTTGTATTCATATGAATTGGCTCAAATGCACAACATATTTAATATGTGTTATATAACAAAAAGATTGTGCAATGTAGGTATCTCACATCAACATGATGATCTAATCATTCTTCGCCACTAAACAAAATGATCATTTGTTAATCAACGTTTTTCAAAAATCTCTTAACATCTATGTTTACATTAAAAACCGTAAAACATGCTTCCATTCCTTTCCCTGTTTTGAAAGCAATCTTTTGACCCGTTTCTATGCTTTCGGCTATAAGGTTAACACATACACAACCAAACGTTTGTGGGACACACAGATGATGGTGTCTAAAACATCGCCTCTTACAGCATGCCATTCAATTATAGCTAATTGTTTACAAAATAAACCGTTTTATAGGGTTCACTTTATCTGCAACAGAAATGTGTTGTATTATCTCCATCACACAATTATGAAAGGGAGTGATAAGTATATGAATAAACTTGTTTTAATATCCTTCGTAGTTATTTTGTGTTATTTATTTTAACAAGAGACGATACTTTATTTAAAATATTGAATCGTCTATCCGCGAGATACTTCCTTTAATAATTTATGAAAAGGTAATCATAAAGGCGCAACCCTTACCTTGTATCAGAATTATGATTCACGTTTATTTAAAACTGTAAATGTACTTGTTATTAAGATATCGTGAAAACATCTAAATGAGACATTTGGTAGTATTTAAATGTACCCGCATATTACACCGCGCGTAGTGTAAATGATATAGTTTGGATAAAGGGTTCAAGTTCTATTAAGCATATTGATCGTTATATTCAGTCACCAAAAATATATTTAGGTTAACCGCGTCAGCTTAGCCGGTACTTTGTCCTGAAATCAAATCGTTTTACAAATATGGCTTAGAGGCTATCGTACTTATAAAAATGTACACATATTCTTGTTGTTGTAATAGTAAGTTGAACGATGAACACAATAGTAATTGTTGCGTGCTCATATTGTAGGTAGGTACGAGAAAAGTCGAAAGCAGCGCCTGCAAAATTAGTTTATTGTTATGATCAGAGAGATAAGGTTTTTTTAACACCTTTGACGAATATAAATTTGATATTGGTCTCTGAAAAGATCCGATCCTTAAAGTTTCACAAATGTAGGAGAGATATATAACGAGAATTTCGTTTGAATAATGAGTATCCTATTAATTGATATAATTCATTTTCCATTTCCCACACTTCTCGATACACGTATAATACATAACAAAGAAAAGAAATGGCATGTGGCGGATAGGAATTTGTGTAATATGATATAAATGCCTTTTGACCCTTTACCAAACGTCAGAAACGGCACAAATTAAAAGTTTGCAGACGCCATTTCATGAATTTGTAAAAAAGTCTTCTGATGGGGCAAAAACATTGTGGAAAGGGGAAAGATTTCTCGTCACAAGCAATTTCTTCTTTTCCCAAAATGATTTCCAGATTTGCCTGCAACAACGTGGTTATATGTCGATATTGTTTGGCAATGGGTTAAACAAATAGCACGTCGTAATACAATTACATTTAAAGCTTTGAACGCAATTGCTATTCAATGTGCTTGTTCACAGGTTTGAATAAAGTTGGATATTAAATTTTGTATTCTGCAATACTGTGTAGGGGTTGTACTTTTGTACGTACTGGTAAATATAAAAGTTCCCGGACGTCATAGAATAGAAATATATGTATAATGTGGATTTGGCCTATGGTATTTAGCTTTGCATGAAACAAATAATCATGAAAATAAAGTAACCGAAATCGCTCTATGAATGTAGATAATGACAGAAAAAAACACGGTAACACTAACTGGATGTTACATCCACTGTATGGTAATTAGTTATCCGTGTACCCTGTTGTTCTTTTTCTGTAAGTTCTGCAATGCCAACCGTATGTTATTTCAGAGTGTATTCTGAGTACCACGGGAAAAGTGTCATAGCTTGACATATATATGCGAGCTTTATCTAGCTCATGTAGCCTTGTCACTGGATTTGTATAAAATAAGAAATACGCCCAAAGTTAGCTAGTATTTAATTTTTTTCTCTCCTAAAATATTAAATAAATGTGTATTCCTCTACTTTCGTAAGTTCCGGAAAAAAAATGACGTCCATGGACTTTAATTGGATTAGAATATATTCGTATTTAATGATTTAAAGACTTTATATGATAAATAATCATTACCAAGATGAAAGCGCATTGACACGTTTTGAAATCCACCACATACCGTATTGCATACTTAGATATAGTTAACTATATTGCATACTCTTAGA
Organism: Cerastoderma edule; assembly: GCA_947846245.1. NCBI lineage: Eukaryota > Metazoa > Mollusca > Bivalvia > Cardiida > Cardiidae > Cerastoderma > Cerastoderma edule. Next base: position 21,485,232 of record OX401417.1, read on the forward strand.
TATTGAATTTTCTGAAACAACCATGCACTCCGTACATTGTAGCTATAGGGCATTAGACATTTTACAAAAACTGTGTCATTTCATCGTGATTTCATTTTGACTTGAAAATTGTCTAATCAATGAACAAGCACCTTTTACACACGATGCTATGAAAATATGTTGGCAAAAGGGGAGTTTGTAAACAGCAAGCTAATATATTCCCGCTGTTCGACGATAATACAAAGTCGTTTGTTTTAAAGCAAAACGAAGTCGTCTGCTTGAAGGTACAACATACTCGTCGGCCTAAACGGACAACAGACTCGCCTATTTCAAGGCAAAACGTAGTCGCCTGTTTTAAGGTACAACAGATTCCTCTAATAAGGGGAAAAGCAGAGCATGTTTTCATGCAAAACAGAAACAACTGTATCAAGGTTAACAAAGTCGTCTTCTTCTAAGTAAAACCGAGTTGTGTTCTTTAATACACAACAAAGTCGCATACTTTTGTGCACACCAGAGTAGGTGCTTCAAGGCTCAACATTGTCGTCTGTTTCAATATACAAAAGTACTATACAGAACAGAGTTGATTCAAGGAAAACTCTATCGTCTGATTTAAGGCACAGGAGATTTGGAAGTTTGGGGGTACAACGGAGTCGTCTACTTCAAGGCAAAAGAGAGTCGTCTGCTTCAATACAAAACAAACTCATCTTCTCTAAGGCAACAACATTTTCATTTGCATAAGGGTACAACAGAGTCGTCTGTTTAACGACACAAGAGAGTAGTCTGTTTTATGGAACAACTAATTTGTTTGCTTCAAGGCATAAAATAGTCGACTTGTTTTTAATATACATGGTCGTATCTTTTAAGGCAAAACTAGATTCGTCTGCTGTAACCCACAACAGAATTCCCTGCTCCAAAGCGAAACAGAGTCGTCGTCATCTCCAACGTACATCAGAGTTTTCTGCTTCATTGAAAAAAGTCGTCTGTAGCGAGGATAAAATAGAGAAGTCAGCTAAAAGGCAAAGCAGATAAGTTTGCTTTAAGGCAAACTAGTGTCGTCCGCCACAAGGCAAAATAGAAAATACTGCTGTAAGGCAAAACAGAGTAGTCTGCTGCATGGTAACATATATTCCCTGCTGCAAGGCAAAATATACTTGTCTGTTTCAAGGTAACACATGGTAATCTTCTTCAATGAAAACAAAGTCGTTTGATGCAAGGCAAAATACAGTCGTCTGATGCAATATCAATAATAGTCGTTGACTTTAAGAAAAATAAAGTCGTTTCTTCAAAGCAAAATAAAGTCGTCTGCTTCAAGGCAACCTAGATTAGTTTGAAGGCAAAATAGAGCCGTCTGATGCAAGAAAAAACATAGTTGTCTTCTTAAAAGCAATTTAGAATCGTCTGCTGCAAGGCAAACTAGAATCGTCTGCTGCAAGGCAAACTAGAATCGTCTGCTGCGAGGCAAACTAGAATAATCTGCTGCAAGGGAAACTAGACTCTTCTGCTTTTATGCAAAAGATAATCGTCTGTTTCAGAGCGAAACCGAATCGTCTACTGCAGGGCACACTAGAAACGTTTGATGCAAAACAAAACAGGGTCGTATGCTACAAGGCAAAGCAGAGCCGTATGCTACAAATCAAAACAGACGCGTTTGTTTCGAAACAGGACAGATTCGTCGGCTACGAGGCAGAAACAGAGTCGTCTGCTTAAAGGCCAACTAGAGTCGTCTGTTGCAAGACAAAATAGAGTCGTAGGCTGCAAAACAAAAAATAGTTGTGTGCTGCAAGACAAAACAGATTCGTCTGCTTTAAGGCAAACTAGATTCGTCTGCTGCAAGACAAAACAGAGTCGTCGGCTTCAAGGCAAAACAGAGGCGTATGCTGCAAGGCTAACTAGAGTCATCTGTTGCAAGACAAAAAGGAATCGTCTGCTGTAAAGCAAACAAGAGTCGTCTGCTGCAATGCAAAAAAGAGTCGTCTGCTGAAAGGCAAAAAAGAGTCGTCTGCTGCAAATTAAAACAGATTCATCTGCTGCAAAGCAAAAGATAGTCGTCTGCTTTTTGAAAAAATGGGTCGTCTGCCTCAAAGCACAGCAAATATCGTCTGTCGGTTCTTTAACGCCCTAACGACGTCAGTGTTTGTTGACAATCTTAATAACAAGTGGGAACATGCTCTTAATGGCGGCGCGAATTGCTTTGCGGTTTATTTGCATTTAGATAAACCCAGCTTCAGGCCTCTACCTTCAAATCGTGAGTTCTATGTTAGAATCCCACCTTGATCGGAATACGTCATAACAATTCTCCATCATCACATCAACGCAAAAAGGCGTTAAGATTTTAATGTCACCAGACGATCTTCATGGGGGAGTGTAGAAATCAGAAATCGACTGTTCAGTCTACCACACTAAAATAAATTTAAAATGTAAAAATAATCAAACTTAATTCAATGATTACCTTATTTTATGTAAGGAACATCAATTACATGATCCAATTTGTCTAAAAACAAGATAAATCATTTAAACTGGACTCCACTCCGAGCTGACCAAACTGTGTCTGTGAATCGTACGACGCAGTAAAAATCCCCTCAATGATTTACTTCCTCTTTCGTTATCAGTGTGGTTTATAGGGGGTTTCCAAATGGTTCGCGTTTGTTGCGTTGAAACATGTTCATCATATCGGGTTTAACACTGTGTCATCAATAATTCAGTTATTTGACGGCTAACCTGGATTTTACCAAAACTAAACAGGGCTCTGCAGTGCCTTGCGCGGTTACACTCCCATGAAATATCCAAAGTACTGCTAGTAAGGATTGCACCCGGGACCCAGGTGTCGCGAGTCCTTCACCTTAACACTGGACCACGCAGGATCGGACATGAAACATGTATGGGTGGAGGATAAATCATTACTGGATGTGTTTACCGTAATGTAAATGTAATCTTCGGGCCCGTTGTGAAATAACTGATTTACTCCATTCATAGCATTACCCATCTCATTTGAAATCTCACAAGTTTAGATTATTTTTTTAATGTGTTAAATAATATGCTGTATAGAGAGACATTGGTTATTGTTGATACATCTTCTGGCAAAATGAAATTGCACTTCTCATGTTGAATTGTCATACCTGGGGCCTTCGTGGTCTAGTGGTTTGAGTACAGCCTTGACCAACCCCTAATGGGCAGTTGAGTATGGGGTCTTCTTCCATCAGTTAGAGTCGGGCATCGCTACATAACTGAAACAATGTTGATGTGATGTAAAACCCATAAACAATGTCATACCTAAATCTTAACCCTTTCCCAAACAATAACGACATTTGACGACTTTGTTGCAGACGAGTCATTTTTTCCTTTTCCCACAAGGTTTTCTGCTCTTTCTGAAGAATATTGTTCAAATTCATCATATTTTGAAATGTCGTCTGCAAATTGTTTCTATTTGGGACAGTCTAAAATGTGTTGTTTGGGAAAGGGTTAACATACAGGTATGTAAGTTGCTGCAATTGCGTCACGATTCTCATGTAGAATGATTGATATAAACTACGATAAAACAACCCCCCCCCCGGAGAAATAAGATGATTGTTTCAGGAAGAAAAAAAAAATGTCAAACCAATTTTTGAAAATATGATTTTTTTTATTATTCATATGTGTATATTGTTACTCAGTTACGATAACAATTTTAGTAAGCATCAAAAACAGTAAAATTAAATGCATTTAGCGTAGAAACTCTCAAGCAAACACTCATACACATGAAACTTTATGGTGTCAATAACCTAGATAACAGTTGCACACACTCAAGGTAATATAGGCAGTCTTGTTTTAAAGCGACCACTCTTAAACAGTATGTGAAAGGTTATCTAGCCTGAGGCTTTTGTTGATACATGACACAAATCATTCAGAAAGCTTCGGCTCTATAAATGATTGGCGTACAAATTAAGCTTCTTGTATTAGTTATCTTATGCATAACGATTCATTTTCCTATAATAAGGTTGCTTAAAACAAGTTCGATTGAGTATTTTACGACAGTTTTTTAATGATGTTTAACGCTTTTTCAACATGTTTTCTGTTATGTAACGGTTTTCCTGGATCCAACAGTACTCAGCTTGGGTTCTTAAGTGATGTGCCGAAGGCTATTCCCACGAAACCCGAGGTATCTGTGAAGCTATAGCCCGGATCCTCTGTTTAAAAACGGGCACATTAACCACTTGGCCACAAAGGACCCTTATCAGTTATCAAAATAGCAAGAAACGAGAACAAACTTAACTCCGATAAATAAACGTACATTACGATTGTAAACTACCCCATTTTTTTGCGTAGACCCCTTCCTTATGTTTATCCATTTATAGGTAATGGTAATAAGTATGTATCATTTATATGTTTCTCTTAGAGAAAACATAAGGGTACGAAATTTACTATCGAAAAGTAAGATTGTTTTATAAATGTTAGAGATTCCCTATAATTTGAACAAATTATGGTAATATTCTAAAAAAAACACATCATTATAATATTTGACAAAATGCAACATTCTCTTTGAAATCAAGAACATGAAATGAAACCAACAAAAGAAGATTTTGCTCATCACTGTCTCCCTTTGTTAGATTGGTATCTTGAATCTTATGCAATATCTGTAATAAAAACTATGTGTTCTTTATGAGTAGTTTGTAATAGCGATATTGGTTTCGGTACTGGTTTCGATACTTCAGCTGTTGTGGCTGTTAACGGAAGGTTGGTTTAAAAGTTAAATGTTGTAAAAGACGAAACACAAAACATAACGTCACCAAAACTAGGTACAGAATTAAAACTGAACAAATTATTCATGAAAATGCATACGTCTTTTTCAAATAGTTTGACAAGTCATTGAACATCAACTTAACAACAACGAAAAACATACATATTTATATATAACTTTGATTGTGATATAAGCTTATATATTTACAACAAATAAAGACTATCATGTCGCCTTTTAAAGAAGCGAAATGCAAACGGTAAAATACGTTTGGATCATTAAAATGCATCGGTACAACAGAACTGGCAAGACAAATATTCGTTATGTCGATTTCACATTCTCTTGCACAAGATACTTACATTTGCGATATAGTACCCATACCTGATATGGACCAATGGTCATTCTGTGGGTACACGCACATGACGTGCTAAAAAAAGAAAGAATGACTATACATAACTTATGTCATAACTTATTAAGGTGGAATACCCATAATCCGCCATATTGAAACTTTTCTTTCGTCGGATTACTTCGGTTGTTCTCGGTATACACCTGTCGGTGCCCGAAACTATTCGGCATTCGGAACACCTCGGCCATTTCTTAAAATAACCTCGGAAGCAAAGGGGAGCCATTTTTGAAAGTAGGTCAGCAACGAAGGACATGTCCGTTTGCAATCGTATGTACTCGGCAATCCCCGGCACAAGCCGGGGATTGCCGAGAAGAGCCGATAGACAAAATATGAAACAAAGATGTGTTGATGTGATCATCTTTAATGAAAAGGGTAAAAAAAACATTCAATTGTGATAAATAGCCAATTTGTGTATATCTAAGATACCTATTTAGTGCCTGTGTGCATTTTGCGTTAACCACCGGAAATAAGGCAAATTACCCCAGGATTTCTGGTGTATTCATGTACTGCCTACGAGGTATATCTACCGACTTGTTACGGGGATTGCCGAGTAGATACGATTGACTATTCGGTTTAATGCGAATAGGTCCGACCCAGGCCGATGTATACCGAGAACAACCGAAATATTCCGACGAAAAGATACATCTTAAAATGGCAGTGTAAGGGTAATTCTAGTTTCACAATAGTAGCGATGTCGTCATAATGTTCCAACTGCAAACTTCCAGAATTTATATTGGTTATATTTAAGTATACTTCAAGCAGTTCGAATTCCAAAAATATACGTTTGATAGCATGAAATACTTGAATGCAAGATTTATATAAGACATATAATTTTGATAAATGAATGTATATTTTCTAAATATTTGTGACATTTCTTGTTGACACACTGAATAGGGTGACACTCTTTTAACATGTATCTCTGTTTCCAAATGAAAAACATACACACACTTATTCATGTCTACAAATTAAACAACTGAACACTGAGTTTAGTTTTACACATAACAAGTGAAATAAGAGTAGAATTGTACATATCTAAATACATGTATTACCCTTCAAACCAGCGTTATTTACTGTCATGGATTAAAGCTACTATCATAACCATTGCAGGACTTGAAATCTCAATGACAGGCAATAATAACCGAAGCTGTTCAATAATTAGCCAACGTTACATTAACTGCTGACAGTTCGCTAATAATCATAGGATGTGCATTATGTTAAAAAAGAATAATACAACAACAGTTCATGTTAGTAATGCTTGAATAACATGACTATGATTGCCTTAGACAAGATTTGCCACATAATCGATGGTTAGCTACTTTCCAATTGGATAGGTATTGCAAGTGGACATTTGACCTAAACTAGCATGGTTTGATATAGTTGCGTTAATGATGATCATGGTTTGAGTAACATATCGAAAAACTATATACAAAACAATAGCAACATAGTATGAATCAAAATCATCTGTGCGTTGTCTTGAAGACTAAAACGCGGTTGTATTAACAGTGCATTAAGCTTAACACTTTTCCAATACATGTACACGAAATGTTTGCGTAAAGACTTCTTCAATCAGTTTTGCAGATGTGCTTGCATTTCACAAGAAGTTCCACATATCTGCGTAAACTTATATTTTACTCTTTGTCAACGGAAAATGACGCATGTATCGATACGGTCTACCTCTTTTTGTCATATGAACCAAACCAACGAAATCCTGCAGGAAAAGCGAACGTTTATACGAGTAAACGCGGAATTGTTCCCATTTTCCTTTGCTCAGATCTCATACAAAAGGCAGAATATCTTCCATTTACGTAGTTGTCACTTCGCTTTCATAGAACAACACTAGCCTGTGATGGAAAAGTTAATCACTAATCAGCTGACAACAATGCACAATTTTGTAGTTTATTACATCCCTTGCACGGCTCCCATTAGTTCACAGTGTCAAAACGTCACTCATCTCTTCATCAACCGTGGGTTTTTTAAACAAAAAGACTAACCCGGATATGACGTAATTTCATAAAATCAAGTAGTTTTAGCTACTAGCCTGGACCGGAAGTGACTCTGAGCGATCGTAGAAGTGTTTGCCTTTCACCTCCTCATCCGGGTTATCATAAAGGTCGTCGATCACCGAGGCGCTTGGTAATGGACCGTGTCGATAGATGTCACCTGCCTCCTGTGGGGTTAAAGCGCCTCCTTCATTTGGAGGATCACTGGGCGGAGAGATGAATACTTTCATTGAATTACCCCCCTTTTCATTGGACGATTGCTTATCTATCAACGTGTTGGAAGTCTCGTTGGTTTCTTTGTATTTGTCCTCATTGAAAGCACACGGAAATAGACAAGCACACAAACTGCTAGATGACTCGGCTTTTTGAGAGCGTTTATTACCACCGATGTAGCTTTCGTCCGACACCTCCGGTAAATCTGAAATAAAGGATAATAACTTCTTAATGGATAACCAAGTAATCGTTATGTGAGTGGGTAATTATTATGAACCATCATTGAATAGATTCTACCTGTCAGATTAATTATGCAGTTGGAAAAGATTATGGTCATAATCTGACGCTAGATTATTTCGAAAGCCCTTTCAAATAGTTACCATCTTAAAAGATAAAAACGAATTACTTTTAAAGAGGCAAATAGTGGTAACATTCTGGTAAACAGTTTTGGATATCTAAGAGTGTATGGAATTTCAACTTTTCTATGAATTTAGGTATCAAGTTTTCGTGTTTCTTTGACAAAAAGGTTTTAGAAATGCCTACCCCCTATTCTAATATATTGTATTTTGAATCACTCCCATATTCGATATATAAATTCAAATCGGGATAAGCTGTGTATTGAACAATAGATTAAACAAAGTGAAGTCATATTTGAATATATATCCTACCGTCTTTGACACTCAGCACTATCTCATAGACGATGTCCTCTCTCTTCACTTTATCGTTCTTGAGACATTCCACAAGCTCCTCAATGGCGAATGACGTATTACCCCGCCATCCCCTCCAGTCCTGCCAATAGCTGTTAATGGCAAACTTGTGCTGCTGACCTGAGAAGTAATACGACGAATGTGTAGTGAAAGAGGAACCACAACATTTATTTGAATGTTTACAAGGGATTTAATGTCATGCCAAAAACTTTTCAGTTCTGCTGTATTGCTTGGATTCAGCAGTGCGACACTAGGGGTCTGAATAACCTTGACAAAGGATACATAAACGAATATAGAGATACCTTTAAGGCTTGAACCGTACCTCCGGGTTATAAGATCACCACCTTAACCTCTAGTCCACACAGGACCCATTATCTTACATCTAAAACCAGGTCTGTCGAACATGTTGGAAAGCGATTCATTTATAATGTGGTAGCTCGCTAACCTCTTTGTACTGGCAAAAATATGTTGCTACCCAAGTGTGTTACAAACACTGCTCTAAATATTAGATATATTGACAAATCAAGCTTCCCCCACAATGAATTCCAATCAATTTGACTTACTGACTGGATAATTTGCAAATAAATGGGGAATGTTGAACTAGAGATTCCAATAAACAAATAATTCGTTTTAAAGCTTGTGAATAATTCAACACCGACTAAAATCGATATAGATCTAATAAATCATGTCAACTTAATAAATATTTACTTATTCTAAATACAAACCCTTTAAGACTTGGTGAATTTTGACAAATAAGATACAATAGAGTTAATGCATTATAGTATACCTTTGTACTTCTCTATAAGCACATCGGCTTTGCCGTCGATCGGATGCTTTCTGAACAACTCTTTCGGCAACGCCCAAATCTGGTTATTAATTCGATCTTCGATCTCTTTTTGTCCAACAGTCAGCACTAAAAGTATAAATCGTTTTATCAGATCAGTAGTTAACTAGTTGTTTATGAGTGTTAACCCTTATAGTGCTGGGACCGACTTAATGCTTATGCAAACGGGTTAAATCCAGGCAAGCCGCCAAGTAAATTGGCGTCTGGCCTGTGATTTAACCTGTTTACTACTCTGGGTGTCTTTCCTTATTCAAATAAAGCAGATTTTTAAGCTTTTTGAAAGCAGACGACACAAAAATCTGTTTACCCATCAAAAATTAAATTATTGAAAATTACCCATCATTCTAGGGGTTAAGGACAACTGCTAGTCGACGGAGTTGTCGATATGTCCGAAAATTATTTTGACACCTCTAGATCTATCATATAATGAGCCGAGGTGAAGCATTGGCAGTCAAGTTTAAACAGAGGATGAGCAATCGTCTAGTGCTCATCGTCATCTTCTATTGCTTTCACCTTTTACCAGACGCCAAATTTTCGACTGTCCCAAATTCAAAGAGAGTTACCTGGCGACATTTATTAATGTGATGCAGTTGAAAAATAATCTTCAGACAGGGCAGAAAATTTTGTAGGAAAAGGAGAATTTGCTCTTTAAGAGCAATTTCTCCTTTTCCCACAATATTTTCCAAAGTCGTCTGCAACAAACTGGTCAAATGTCGTTACTGTTTGGTAAAGAGTTAACATACCTAACTATAGAGTCATTCTTACTTTTTATTTAGTTCAAACATATTTATCTATTTTATTCTACTTCAAGAATACACAACCAGTATGTGGAATAACCCATTACCAAAACATAACGACATTTGACCAGTGTGTGGCAGATGACTCTGGAAGACATTCTGGAAAAGATGAAATTGCTTTAAATGAGAAATGTCTCCTTTTCTCACAATTCTTCCTGCCCAATCAGAAGATTATTTTTCAATTTCACAACATTTAAAAATGTCGTCTGGAAACTCTCTCAATTTGGGAGAGTCGAAAATTGTTTGGTAAAGGGATAATGCAAGATCACAAAGAATGGTAAATGAAGGAGGTATCAGGCATGCATACCTTTACTGCAGTATTTCTCGTCATTCCCAGCCTGCCTTATGATGTCCTCAAGCATACTGTCCATCTCATCTTGCGTAGGCACGGAGCGTCTGGCTTTATAGCGCCGGCGGTAGCAGCACAACAGCAGAATGATAGCAAGGATAAACACCGAGGCAAGCACAATCCCGATTATAGCACCAGAACCGAGGTAGGCCGCTTGGCGTTTCGAGGCCAGATCGTCAAAGTTCATGGTGTCACATTTGGATACATCTGGAAAAACGGAAAAAGTATTCAAAATAGAAATGGTGGCTATGAATGGTATAAACGTTCTAGTATACATGACCTTTTCTAATGATAGGCATTTTCAACATCAAACAAGAACGTCATAAACGCACGTAAAAGTTTGCTATAAAGGAACGATTAGATTGTCATATGCAATGTTTTCCATGTACACACACATTGTGCAAGATGGCAGTTGAATTTGTTTGTTGTGATGGTTTTTACATAGAATTTACACTTTTTCAATATTATTGAAATTCCTGGATCATCATGGATGTATATATAACTCTGATTTAACTGCTAATAAGTGCTGCCGTATGACTACTAGCTAAGATAAGAAGACAGGAGACGAATTATCATGCGAATTAGAATCCACTTCTACCACGGTTTGAACCAACATAGAGTAGGCATGGGCTTATTGCAATCGAACCAATGTAGAGAGGCCACAAAAGATTATTTTCCAAAAAATTCTAACCAACCAACAACCTTGGCATTCTTTCAATCGGACCCGTGTTGAGAGAGGACGAGTGTTTATTTTTTTCAAAACTCCTTCCACCTTATTCCCCATTAGTAGTGCAATTAGTTAAAATCCATAAAACGGTCTGTGAATTTCATTTTTGACATATTTAGTTAAAAAAAGAAACAAACAAAATACTTATATATTTCAAAGAATGACTCTATAGTTAAGTATGTTAACCCATTCCCAAACAATAACTACATTTGACCACGTTGTGGCAGACGACTTTAGAAAACATTGAGGGAAAAGGAGAAATTGGTCGTAACGAGCAATTTTTCCTTTTCCCACAATGTTTTCCGCCCTACCAGAAGATTATTTTCCAATTTCATCACATTTTGAAATGTTGTCTGCAAACTCTTTCAAACTGGGACAGTCGAGAATGTGTCGTTTTGGAAAGGGTAAAAGTCCATAAAAGGGTCTGCGAATTTCATTTTTGACATATATGGTTACAAAAGAAACAATCAAAAACTTAACATATTTCAGAAGCCACCTATCTTAAGTATGATTGATACAGCAGCATGTTTACCATAAACATTAGGTCACATGCAAAGACGAAACGGAAATTATTTTTCTCATACGTACCATCTACAACTGGTCCACATTTGTTGTCGTTCGTTCCATTACTCTTCTCAAATGTACATCGACTCTGCTTCTCACAGCTGTTTGTAACAGAAAACAAAAATGTCAATTCATCTTGGTTTTCACAAAGTCTTGGCAATGGTTTAGTTATAATTCGATTTATTTTGGGTTCAAATTGAGAATCTAACGGCAGCATTTCAGCTTTGTTTTGATGCAAGTTCATTCTTAATTCATACGTCTCATATTGAAATCCTAGAGCACAACTACAACAACACTGACATCGGGCTAAAAAGTATAACCGCTTTTCAAAATCAAAGCGAGCCTTCTTGTTAGACATGTTCGCCCTTAGTCACAATGACTTCTTACCAAAATTTTAATGGAAACAATCTTAATATTTGTCTACTATTTGGATATTTTGAAAGATTCGTAAAATCCCATAATAAGGAATGGATAAAAGCATTAAGATTCAAGACTATGGCTTTCTCGTTGGTGTTGGGTGGTCGTTGGTTGGTCGCCAGCGACGATTCAAATACAATTACCACACATCACTTACTTTGTTAAAGGTTTACATCGGTTAATCGTATCTGATGTGTCCGAGTACATCTTCTTTTGTTTACAATCTTCACACGTGCCTGGAAGTAAATATGGGAAAATCAGTTAGAATTATTGGGAGGCTGCTTTGGACCATTGTTTTGTGCGACTGCATGACATTGTCGAGTTTGGCACCCTTAATCTATTCACATCATTTTCAGTTGTATATTTCTCGAGTAGCATATTCTATTGATTCGAACATATTTCGAATAGCACCATTATTTTCAGTCGTAGATATTTCGAGAGACACATTATTTTCAGTCGATCATATTTTGAACAACAGAACTATGTTCAGTGGTAAAAAACTTGAGTAACATATGCTTTTCAGCCATAGATATACTCCGAAATTAATCACCTTAGTTGATCTAAAGTCAACTGGTCTATCAATATCAACTTACATATTTATCCATTTATTATACTGAGGTACAGACAGCGTACCTATGAAATGGTCCGGTGTGACTGCCATAGTTACACCATTCAACCACATAGTTAAGATTGATAAGCAAACACACACACACTCGTATATTATGCTTAGTGTACAGAAAGCGTAGACATGCAATGGCCCAATGCAACTCCATAGTTATATTATTTACTCACATGATCACGTGGTTGGTTAATATAGAGCACATATTATATTACTGGACAATACCACAATGCTATGGACAGATCGAGGAAATCACACAACAATGAGGCAAATCAGGCTTTTGTTCACGTGGGTTTGCCTCCTTGCATGAAGACATCGCAATAGGATATATACACATACAGCCAAACACACTCTTTAATACGTATACTAAACAATTACAAAACAAGCATATGACTATTGTAATTAACCTCAAACTAAGGCTTGATAAATCAAAAAGTAAAAATGGGGTAAAAATAACATTAAACTAAATTCTGTTAACTAAGGAAAATAAGGTATCATATGATTGCGTACATTACTTTCAACGGATGCCGAACCATTGTGAAACTCGGACCAAGACTTCGCATCAGATCAGACAGCTTATCGCTTACAGTCTGATCTAGTTGATTACCATTCATACAGAGGCTTCATTTAGTTTGTCATTGTGGGTTAGTTTGTATAGATGCGGATTAGACTGTACCGATCGGATGCCGAGATTCGATTTCACAATGGCGGTGATCTTCATTAAAGTAAGTAATAATTTCCCGCCATTCCATAACGTCTTTTCGCTGCGGCTAACAAACTAATTCCTATACAACACTTGTTTAACCCCTTTCTTGACTTTGCTGATTCTACAACAGAAAATTTAAGTAATCACTTTGACAAGCATGAAAGATTCCTCATGATGAGCCATTTATCCTATTGTCACAATGGTTCCTGCACAATTCAATAGAGATGTGATTGTTTTTGCTATTTTGTAATGTCTCCTGCTCTTTGAACCCAATAAAAATCCATAGACAGACAGGGAAATGTATAAGATCAAATTTATAAAATAACTCGGAAAATAAATGCGACAAAAATGAACTCTTTGATTTTATATACGCAGCAAGACGTCATTAGAAAGGGTTGGTAACCTAATCTCTAGATTCCATGCAAAGCATACTGTACTCAATTCGCCAAACAAGGGGTTTACTATTCTATCATGCCATCATATTCAAACTAACTGTTCCCTCGATCAGAATCATCCATTAACCCTTTCCCAAACGATAACGACATTTGTTGCAGACGACTTAGGAAACATTGTGCGAAAAGGAGAAATTGCTCGTGACGAGCAATTTTTCCTTTTCCCACAATGTTTTCCGCCCTATCAGAAGATTATTTTTCAATTTCAACACATTTTTGAAATGTCGCCTGCAAACTCTTTCAATTAGGGACAGTCGAAAATTTGTTGTTTGGGAAAGGGTTAAACTACCATGCACTCAAATGGAGAAATCAAAACGATGAAAACAACATTAACAAAAGTAATAGTCTATAACACTAATCACGATAATCGTCATACATAACAATATCACTTGAAATAATAATATAAATGATAATAATTTCTGTTACTTTCTTGTTAAATAATAAAAGAGCGTCTTAAAGTAGACTAATATAACTCTGACATAGTTCCTCCTGGTTAAAAACAAAAAAACAAGCTACATAAGTAGGGGAAAACCCTGAGAAATGCAAATTTTAGGTTCAACCGCACATGTTCTTATGAAAATTATAAACGTTATTGTGTGGCTTGTCTGAAATGATATTTTACCGGCCGACAAGTGTATGGTGTATAAAGCAGTCTTTGGTGAGAACCAACGTGACAAAATGTAAAATCGCGTAAAATGAGCGATCTTTTTCTACATCATAGCAGTTACTTGTACTTCAATCTGGCATAGCTTTAAAAACGCAAATGGAACATAATGAGTGATCCAATTTTTCAACACAGTGGTTTAAACTATGCTGGTTTCTCGTCTGATATTGCTAAATAATTCACTTTCAATACGGCAAAACAAACTTATTACAAACCGACGTTAGGCTACTGCGGTCATTGAAATGGTATACTAACGGTGTCTCTTGACACATGGTATCCAACAGGTGTGAAAAAAGGTGAAATTTGCCTTTTTGACATATGTATTCCTTTCGTACTTCAAATTTCATGTACAGATATTTATAGTTATCCTTTGGCCAGTACTATGTAATACATGTATACTATTATTATTTCATACATTAGACACACGGATAACTATATGCCCCTGTTGTATCATGTATAAGTATCATCATCTTCTAAGATATGTCCCATGTTTTTTTCTCAAATCACGAAAATACAAGAAAGGGTTAGCTATTAAAAGAGAAAATCAGTATATAAAGGATTCACGAAAAAGGGCGGGACACCAGACGTGTTGAAGTCACGTGTTTTGGTTTTGTCAGAAGAAGTTTCGTGTTAGGGGACAGAAATTTTAACATTAGAGTTTAACGAATAGTAAACAGCAGCTCTGTGCGCAGACGTAAGCAAATGTAAAATGCAAATTTCTATTGGGTGGTTACTTGTCTTAGGAAAACACATGAAATGTTATAACCTACGTTGTAAAAGTACGAAGAGTTATTCAAGATCTGTCGGCAAATATCGGCCGGAAGACCAAGTTGAACACAACACGGTTTCATCCTTTTCTTTTTAGAATTCTAGGCATACTATCTTCACTGCATGGATAAACAAACCATATGAACATGTAAATATTTGAATTTCAACCGATACAACGAGCGGACTGCATTTGCAACCACTCGGACGACATCGCTTATGATGTTAATGAAGTGTCCCAATATCGAATATCATTTGGACATCTTTGCCAACTTCACCAATGATTAAACGCCATAAATTTTGGAAAACACTATAATACGTTCTACACTAGAGCAAGACGCGGGATGAAAAAGGCAGTTATCCCTGGTAAAATGAATCTAACTAGTATGTATATAAACGATTAGTTCCAAAAGCTGGGCTATGTCTATCGATATTAATGGAATGATCGTTATTCAAAGTCTCCAATAAATGAAATGTAATTCTCCTTGAAAAGATGGATTTTAATACAACTGGTTCCCGATGTTTAGTGTCTAGCCGATGTGGGAACCAGGATTGAGGATTATGGGTAAACACACTGCCCTTACCTGTCCGTCGACCGTCCTCTGAAGAAAAATGAACAATGACAGGGAAAATATTGTACAATGGGAGATAATCATTGTCACATTGAAAACGATACCTTAGAGTTATCTCCCTTGTCTTGTATAAGTTAAGACTACTACAACTTGTGAACTTTTGCTTTATCCGAGGGGCTTATGTTTTCGTTGCAAGCATTATTTAAAAAAAGAAGGCGTTTAACTTTGTAAAAACTTGGAAAAGTAATATAATCGTAAAATGTTCTTTCTGTTTTGGTTCTTTGTTGTCTTTTTCTTTTTTTTCCAGATCAATGTTTTTTCATGAATTAAAATAGGTTCAAAAACAGCATAACTATGGGGAATGGCTTAACGTTATGATATAATCATGTTGATTTGCCGATTAGTGGATGATACTTAACCTTAACAAAAAGAGAACATATTATATGTCAGTTAATGTAAGCTTTAACACGTACATGACCATTTAGCCGAATGAAGTATCTATAGAACCAAGTAATTTATATATCTAAGGGCTTTATATCACGTCGTGATTGTTTAAATCGTGTTGCTTATGCCCGACCATTTAGGATAACATCCAACATCCTATTGCCCATACGAGCTGGGCAGAACCATCGTCATCTCCTAAGTCAGTTGGGAGGCATCTCCGAAGAACTTAAAAATGCTTACGCCAATTGATAAATGTGGATAAACTCACGCATATGTCCCACTTCATGTTACAATAAACTAAGATTATGACTATAGATTGGTTCTTCTACATATATTCAGGGAATCAAAGAATCTTGGGGAGGACCGAATAAGCCCCAACCTTCCATTCCTATATCCATTTGAAAAAGTAGAAATTTGCAATGAAGTATGTTTATTTAAGTTAACGATTGCATAAAAAGGGTCCTTGGCTACATTCTTTGAAAGTAGTTCCTACGACAGCAGAACCAGTTAGCAAAACAAGCACTAAACAAACTAAGGCGACAGTTTAATGGGAACTTAAGGAAATAAAATGACCACAGAGAGGTCCAGTATAGTCAAACCAAGAAAATCAGTAGTGTTGAAGGGAAATTGACCACATTTTGCTTTTCTGTGAATATATATACTTGCATAGAAATGTTAGGAAAGTGTACAACAATGGAAAGAAAATATCTGATGTTGGTTCAATATGGCGTGGCGTATAAATCGTCTCCCCATCTTTGATTTAGGTTCAGTGTAACTTTCATAGAAATAGTAGGTGGGTGTACAACAATGGCAATAAAATGGAAAACAAAGGGAGATAATATATATTGATATGCGGAAGCTTTTACACACCTTCACCATCGCTACCCCAGATGCACCGTGAAAGCCTTGAAGGAACATGCCCATTCTAACATAATTGTGCGACCGGTACAATGCAATGGGTATTAAGGTGCATCGACATCAATGTTTATTGAATCGCGATCAGTTCAAATTTAAAGTATATATATATATGCACAAGTTAAGATTAACATATATTTTGATGTGTAACAGTTTGAGTGTATTTAACAGTATCGGTTAACGAATTCGCCAAAAATATACACTGCAGCAGTCTGGGAAAGGTGGTGAAAATGTCACAGAGGTAATAACTTAACGATGCATAAATGGCGTAACTTAATTCAAAATGCAATCCAACATAAAAAGAATGAATGCAACAAATAGGGGACATATAGTATTAGTGTAGTTATATATTTGTTGTGCAAGAAACACAAACATGACAAATGGAGAAAAAATACCAGGTTTCTTTTTTGAAGATTATTTTTTTCTAATCAATTTCCATTATTTTAACAAAGGACGAATGAAAAGCTTCATATCAACTCTTCTACCGTCATCAAAGATCGATCCATTACTATTAAGGAAGTGAACTATTAACATGCATAGATGAATATAAACTTATGTCGAATGATTGAAGGAAATGTCACTGGCGACCGTTTAGTTCAACAGTGCCGTATAAAGAATAAAGGAATATGTAATGTTTATGTAAAATGGAAGTAACATAAAGTTTGAAAGTTTAAACAAACGTGGAGTCAGATCAGAACACAGCCAAAAAATATGATAGTCTGATCGGGATATGTACACAGGTCGTAACTCGTTAACCCTTTCCCAAACAATAACGACAGTTGACCACTTTGTTGCAGACGACTTTAGAAAATATTGAAGGAAAAGGAGAAATTGCTCGTGACGAGCAATTTCTCCTTTACCCACAATGTTTTCTAGCCTATCAGAATATCATTTTCCGATTTCATCACATTTTGAAATGTCCTGTGCAAACTTTGGGACAGTCGACAATATGTTGTTTGGGAAAGGGTTAAATGAGAATATTGCAGTCTAACATTGCACTGAACGATCAGACTCGCTACTTGCAAAGCTTTTATCCGATCCGACTCCACACCAAAAACCAATGCACACACATATTCATTGTGGTGTCAATAAATGAGGTGTCAATAAATGACTCGTGTTGAGTCACACGCCAGCTTACCATAGATCCCTTGTCCGAACCCTTGGCGCACACTTTGTTTGGGACGCAGGCCCGCTGGTCTTCGTTCTCGAAGTGATAGCCTAGCTCGCACATGTACTCGGCGTTCCGGGTCTTATCCCCAAACTCTTTGTACTTCATACGGTACTCGGCACACGTTCTCTTGGAGACAGAAAATATGTTTGTTAAGAATTTTCTTAAAATTGGATTATTTTTAATCTTTTATATGGGTTTTACATCACATCAACATTATTTCAGTCATGTAGCGATGCCCGACTCTTAATGATGGAGGAATACCCCATACTCAACAGCCCACAAGGGCTGGTCAAGGCGGGTAGACCCATCGGCATTCCGTAAGTCAGTCGGGAGACTGTCTCTCATGAAAATCCATATCCCTTTCAGGATTTGAACACAAGCGGAAGATTGGATTAAAGACATTAACTGACATAGGTCCCATATGTGTCATCTTTGTCAGTGCCGAACCTACATTTTTTTCAGTTTTGGAACAGCTTTCCTGGATACATCAGTACTAGGCTATGGCTCTGAAGTGACTTGCCAAAGGCCATTCCAACAAAACAAGAGGTCTTGATGAGGCTCGGACCCGGGACCCCCGTATTCTGAGTAGTTTTATTTTTCTTCCAGAGTATACTAGTTAGATTTTAGTGCTCTGTCAGTGAAAACACCGTCGATCTTGCCCTCGGAGTTGGTGTACCAGTACGAGGTACAGTTCTGTTCAGAGAAGCAGAAATAACACCAAGCTAGAGCTGATGCGAACTCCTAACAGTAATCTCCCCTTGCTACGCTGCATCGATCACTGTTAAAGCAAGATTTTTTATCACGTTTGGATGGACTTTAAAAGGTATAGCAATTGTTTATCTATCCAAACTCCTCAAAGTTATTTCCCTTTGCTACGCTGCGTCCATCACTGCCAAGGCAAGATTTTTTACCACGTTTGGATGGAATTTAAAAAGAATAGCAAGTGTTTATTTATCCAAACTCCTCAAAGTTATCTCCCCTTGCTATGCTGCATCGATCACTGCCAAAGCAAGACCTTCCTCCAAATTATTTTGATGTTTTTCGTGTATCAAGTTTTTAAAGGAAAAATAAGGTATTTAAGTAATGTTTTTCTTGTGTTCATTTATAATCTATGTCTAATGACATAATTTCTATAAAAAACAAAGCACACATGTATGATTGTTGGTTGTTGCCGTCATCTTAAAATACCATTTTTGTTTTTAGGCAGATGGTAATACGACATTTGTGGTGGCAGTGATTAATCCCATTAACTGTTTGTAAGGTACCGAGAATGTTAAATATAAGCTATATAGATTTAATTTATAATTGATGTATTATAAATAAGTTTACACTTACTTTTCTTTCATAAGTAGACTATTTTGAAGAAACAGTTCGACTTTGTCAGATTGTTTGTTCAGAATTATTTCGCTGCAAGATGGAAGGACATTATATCTGTTAATTTGCATAGTTGTTTCAAAAAACGTTATTTGTCGTCTTCACGTGGTCCTTGGTACTCTTTAGTTCATTATATCATTGGGCAGTGTCCTTGCGCACGATAAAATCGTTAAAGTATCTGCCGTACCACCCGGTTCACCCATCAATCGTGAAAAAAATGGACTTTGAGAAAGGAAATTCGCGATTGATCGATGAGTCGACCGGCTTATGCTAGGCAACAATTATAATAAAAATAAAACAGCGTTTTGTCATATTACGGTGAAAACACTGTCCAATCAAAATGACTGAGTCTAGAGTTATTGCCTTAAAAACACGTCTTTTATATAAGAAGTTTTGACGTATTTATCGTACAACGATTGTAAGAGAAAAAAATAAACTGAACTAAAAATATCGATAATGTTACCCTAGCCTACAGCTGTCGCCGAACCTGTTTTCGTTCGGCTGGAATGTGACTTCTCCACTCTGTTTACAGTAGGGCCCCTCCTCCCCATCGGTGGTCGTACATCTTTCCATCTCATGTCCTGCAAACATACGGAGACATGGACTTTAAATACCAGTATTGTGGAGAAAAGGGACATCTAAAGGTATAAATTATACACGCAGTACTTAATTCATGTGTGATTCAAATCATATTTTGAGGTGTTCTAGGGAAAAAAGCTGTGCAAAAAGCTCGTGTTCCTTTATATATTAAGTCAACCCGCATTATTTCAAAGGTAAATGCCGCTTTCTTTAAGAAAAAGATGTCACGTACGTTGAAGATACACATGAAGAGTATTGGGTATTGTTTCAGGGAGAGACGGCTCCTTTTATATTGCAAACACAACGGACTCAGTACCACGATCTAACACCACCTTCTGCAGAATGAACAGGCATTGGATCGCTGATATTATACAGATACTGAGAAAATAATCAATGCTTTTACGAGGATCTGAATATGATAAGTGGTATAACAAAATCGATGCTGAGTCCTTTTCAAGGAGGAATTTTATTTCATAAAAGCATTAGTCAATCTAATTTCCCCGCCAAAAGACACACATAAAAGTGTCCCTGAAAGTTTTATCGGTTGTTAGTCGATACAAGTCTTGATACAGCAGTTAAAACAAAAACACCAGGACATGGGTATAATGCTGTTGAAGGAGCATATAATACCATTCCAAATCTAACCATATCCTAATTCTCTTCAAAAACTAGAAATCCTTCATAGAACGGTCACACTATTAGATTTGAGACATTGGCACGAAGTCTTACACTATTGATAAACATTATTTAACATTTATTTTTACATTTTGGATTAAGTTTTCTGTTTAAGTTAAGTTAAAAGTAAAAGTAGTATTCATATGTTAGGTAGATATTGTTTGACAGAAACATTTCTCTTTTATAATAAAGTCTAGTGCAGTTTCGTCTTATTTGTTTTACATCGCCTTTGAAGGAAGCTTATAGCCTGTTCAAAGCCACTCTCGATGACTGCCACTCAGATACTAAACCAGTACTCGCGCCGATTTATGGGTTAGTCCCGGAAATTTTCACCTTGCCAAACGGGTATTCGACCAAGGGATCATTGAGACAAGAGGCCGACGCTCTACCGCTTCACCACTGTAGCCACACAATGCGCAAAAGTTTTTTTTTTTTTTAAACAGTTTTTGCAATTCTTTGAAAAATCAAAATCCAAAGGGCGTTAAGCGTGCACAGCTAATAAGCTTGGCTTACTTTGTTATTACACGGAACGGTTTCCGTAGTCGGACTAAATCACGACATTGAGACGAGAATAATTGAACGCTTTACGGCCTCGAAATCAAACTGCACATTTCACAACGAATCAAATTATAATACCTTGAATGCTGTGTAATTTTCTAAACACAGATTTTTGTGTCGTCTGCTTTCCAAAACCCTAAATACCAGCTTAAATTTTGATGAGGAAAGATACTCAGTGTAGCAAACAGGGTCGATCACAGGCCAGTCGCAAATTTACTTCGCAGCTGGCCTGATTCTAACCAGTTTGCATTAGCATGAAGTTGGTTCCAGCACTATAAGAGTCAACAATCCAAACGAGCATCCATTCATGCAAGCTCTAAGACGGAATTTTAAGATCGTTTCAAACCCAAACCAAAAACAAAAGCACATTTTGTAGTGATCTAAAAAAAAAAAACCTTTGACAAAGAGCGTTGTCTTGCAAGTGATGACAGATTCCCCTAAATTTTAAAGGCCCATAAAAGGAGATTAGTGCTGTATCAACCGTTACTATTTTGTAAACTTTTGGACAGATTCAAATAGGTATCACAAAAAACATCATCAGCACATCTTAAATGTGAAAGTAAACCAGAAATAACCCAGATTAGCAAGTTTTATAATTCAGATTTCCTGATTCTTCACCTCTGACCTTGACAGTTGATACACACATGTTTGAACCAACCAATCAGAATTCGTTATTTTGAATATGTAAACAAACAGGTTGTTGATAAACATGATTGAATTGGAGACAACTATATTTCAAGCACAAAATAACTTATATTAAACGAGTCTATTTAAAAGGGTGTCAATGCATTCTTAAACTAATTCTCATGACTATTATGAACGTAATAAAAGAACTCCATATATTTTTTCTGTAATTTATCTTTATTTCTCTCATTTGATGTGCCTTTAACAGTTTATGTCTATGCGTCAAAAATTGTTTTGAAAGAAAAAATAAGCTATCTTTTGGTACTTTTATTGACTTCTCTTTTTGTTTTGGATAATTTGGATGACACAAACAATCGAAGATACTAGAATCTGCATATCTTTATTTAAGGAAAAATTGTTTGAAATGTATAAAGAAGTTAATCATGCGCCTTTTAAATACTTTAGTATAGCAGTAACTAATAGGGGTTATAGGACTGTCCGACAATCTGATAACAGGTCGAGACTGTGAATAACTCCGCAATGTATCTCGCTTTGCCTGTAATTCAGATTCTGGGTTGAGCCACCGAATCCGTGGCTTTTCCTGTCTGCCATGTTTATCTTCTTACTATGATGTACAAGCATAGCTGAATATCATACGCCATTCCACTTTTAACATATGTATTGTTTGACATCCATAGATTTTAATGTTTATCATATTCGTAATGCCTTTTCCGTAGCGATAAATTATGATGAAACCGGTACTAGCAAAGTTATTCAAGTTATCTTATTTGTTTTAAACCAATTGTGACGGAAGCTTAGAGCTTGCTCAAAACCAATCTCGATGATTGCTTCCTGTATACTAAACCAGTACTCACGCCGATTTGTAGGCTAGTCCCGACAATTTTCACCTTGCCTAGCGGGGATTCGAACCCGGGACCCTTGAGACAAGAGGCACACGCTCTACCACTGCCGCTTACACATTGTTTCTAAATCTCCTCAATTTTGAATTAATTTTCATATACTTATGGGGGTTTTTTTCGTTGTAGATGAAGACTGAAGAATATTTTCAAAACAAATAGGAGAGGCATTTCGATGCACAAGATCTTAACAACGATGGCAAGATCACACTTGATGACGCCGATATCTTTGCGTAAGTATGAAGATGAAAATCATCAGCTTATGAAAGGCAAGAAGGAAAATTGAATAGTCTTGGTATCAAAGACGACAATGTGCGTGTTTTTCTCCTTTTTATCTAAACTATTAGGAAAGTAATGTATTGTAATAAGTGTTTTTGTCGCAGATTTCATTTTGTACTTGAACTGTATTACATATAAGTTATGCTGAGTTGGCGGTACACTTTTCTAACTTCATCCCACGTTTCATATTTATCCTACATTTCAGTGATAAATTCATCTTGCATCACAACATCACAGGCGAGAAAGCTGCAGAATTTAAGGTGGAATTCGAGATATTTTTGGCCAACCTTTTTCTTTTCGGGCGACACGAAGTCGACAAAACCACCTTCATTTATTTGATGGCGCAGGAATACGAGGAAAGTAGGGCGACGTTTATGGAGCGGATTCGACGCGTCGTCTGGAAGGGGACAAACTTGATTGACGTGAATGGCGACGGACTCGTATCAGAGTATCCTGGATCGCATTCCTTACCAACGGCGACGAGAATGATGTCGAGGTCGAAAAGCCAGTAATGTTTGGGTTGAGGATGATCGACGACATATAGACACGTTCTAAAGTTTGTTTGTATATGCTTAGTTTAAACTAATCTATTTTATATCGCTTGTAAACAAGTTCTTACAACTTAGATTAAGCACTCTCGATTCTGCTTCCTGGATACATAACCAGCACTCGCACCGAATGTAGATAAATAAAAAGTCACAAGGCAGATCCCGCCACTCACAGAATTCGAACCCTCGTGTCCAAAGACAGACGCTCTACCCGAGTACCCCTGGACTACTCTCCTCCACATATTGTATATGATAATAAAAATATAATTATGCCAAGTCTAACAAAATGGTAAATGAATGATAAACATTTTATTTTTGGACATTTTGATAGCTTCTGATAGCTTGTTGTGTATTTGCAAGAAAAAAATTGCCAGACATTCAACTACCGAGCGAATTCGACGAAAAACGTTTTTGAGCAATTCCACTTTTTCGATAATTTCTCCAAATTCTACAGTATTTCCGGTGAAAAACCTGTCAATTCAATCTGGCCAACTGTTTTAGAAAACTTCGTGATCAATAACGCACAAAGTAAGTGGTTGCTGGCGGAATCTAAAAAAAACCCAAAAAAACACAAACTTGGAGTAAAGTTTTGTTCCTGTCAAATAGGACCGATATTTACACTTTATTCGGGTAAATGGTCGATAAACATGCTATTCTATTTGTATTTACATGTCTGTGTCAAATAAGTTTTACCTGTGAAGCTTGTTATACCTACACATTGATACCTTAACTTTTTGCTGTGGGGATTATAGTATGGTGTTCGTAAACTACCACGTTATTATTCATTGGAAAGAACTTTACGCTAACTGTTTCTGCTATACCGTTTATTTGCTTATGAATTTTTAATGATTTGGCGATTATAACATAATACTAACAACCAAAGCTCTGCCAACTTACTTTGGTTCAGCAATGGAAACATGCATGACATATGCTACAACTAACTTATTTGATGACCATTGTCTTAGTTAAAGGAAATGTATGAAAACTGTAAACTCAATTTGAAATTATCAGCATATATGTATGTCTACAATTTAATACATGTTTTGTAGGAACTGCTCGATACGAAACAAGAAAGAGATGAATCATCGAACACTTTGTACAAAGTCCTTGATAAAGGAGGAAACAGGATACAGGAAATTACTCATTAGAAAACATTAAAGGATCCCTTGTGTTTATTGACTTATACTTATTTAGAATAATTCTTGAAAAACTGACTAAATATCAGCATCAAGTTTGTATCACCAACACACCTTAACACAAACTACAAATGCATACAATAGGGCCTTAATGACACTAGCTTCATCACTTTAGTAATATATAACAATAATGCAAAGTTTGTTTTAATACATGTAACCCGCTTTCACCTTTGATCATCATTTCTTGGAACAAATATGTACACTAATTTTAACAAATATTTCTTGATCCAAGGCAGGGAGGGGGGTGATAAAAAAGTTATAGACATGTATAGATTCATGACTGTATTTGATAAATATTGGTTAATAAATGTAGCAGACTAGCAAAAAAGTATTTGACCAATTGATCTAAATATTGACATCACTTCACAGTGGGTCAAAATTGTATTGCATTGTATATTGTTAATATTTGCGACGAATACGATTTAACCATAAAATTATGAAGGCCAATTTAATAAGTTGTATGGTGATAGAGTCATCTTTTCTTAAAAAAGAAACAATTAAATGTAAGAGAATAATATTACAAACATCTTGTAGGTATCAATAATATACGTAGCAGTTGAAATTACAATTTCTTCCATAGTACTATTTGTGCAAAATGTGATAAATTGTGGCATACAGCAGTCTCCATACTTTTTATTGGCATATTTTTTGTATTTTGTGACTCTCTGCAGATTGAAAATTATTGTGTAATTATCAGCTCTTTACACCGTCAATAAATGAATACGAGATGGAATTCAAGAAGTTCAGTTTCGTTATATGTAATGAAATCTTAAGAATTATCATGCATCTATACATGTCCTTATTTGTATATTACGTTCTTATACCCTTGAACCAAACTTGATAATAAAACATGCATTATTCTTTTTTTCACGTATTAAGTTATCTTTTTATTATAACACATCTCATCCCTCTTTTCCTCCTCCTTTTCCCCCTCCAACTCCTTTCTCCTCCTCCTCTCTCTCCTTCTCCTTCGCCTACTTTCTCCTCCTCCTCATTCTCCTTCTCCATCTCATCAACTTTTTCCTCCTACTTCTCCCCCTCCTCCTCCTTCTTCCCCTCCTCCTTCACATCCTCCGTCTACACCTCATTCTCATCCGTCTCCTCCTCCTCCCCTGTCTCACCCTCCTTATTCTTCTCCTCTTCCTCCTTCTCTTTCTCCTTCTCTTCCGCTTTCTCCTCCTCCCCTCCTCCTCTCCCTTCTCTCGTAATCCCTAACATCCTCTTCCCTTTCACCCCCCCTCTTTCCTCCTTCTCCTCTTCCCCTCTCCTCCCTGCTCCTCCTCTTCCCCTCCCCTTCTTTGTCGTCCTCCCCTTGACATGTGTTCCTTCCCTTCCTTCATCTCATTCTTCTCTTACCCATCCTCCTACCCCTCCCCTCCTCATTCACCTTCTCCTCCTACTCTTCCTTATCTCCTCTTTCTTTTCCCTCTTCTCCTCTTCGACCTCCTTTTGATTTCCCTCCTGCTCCTTCTACCCCTCTTCCTCATCCTGTCGCTCTTCTCCTCCTTCTCCTACTTCTGCTTATCCTCCTATTCCCATCATCCTCCTTCTCCTCTTCTTTTTCCTCCTACTCCTCCTCCTCCTTCATTTTTTCTTCCTCCCCCTACTCATCCTCCTACTCCTTATTCTCCTCTTCCTCCTTCTCCTACTCATCCTTTCCCCTCTCATCTTCCTCTTTTCCTTCCTCCTTCGTCCCTTTTCCAATTCAAATTAGTCGATGTGGTGAAATTACCAACAAACCCGGCGTGCTCACCCAGGTCCCCGGATGATCTTCCATGCCACTCTTATCTAGGTCATAGCTTACGAAAATTAGTTTACAAAACGACTTAGACGTCTAGGCAATAACTAAGTAAATTAGAAAAAATAAGCGAGATATTAATTAAAATGCAACCATGCAAGTCGGGTTATTCAAGCTGTTTATCTGTGTCATGCGATATATAATACATGACGTATATCATTCGGATCGTTTATGCGCATGCTTTATTTCCCTCATGCCAACCAATCGAATTGGATAATGTTATGGTTTAGTTTTACCTATTGTATACACACAAACACGGTTTCGCAGCCATCTTGTTTTGTGAGTAAACAAATTGTCACGTGACAAACGCCCACTGTAATCGCATTGCGTACATGGGATTGTTCTATGAAAGATTTCTTCCACAACACCGCAACAAATAAAGAATTGATATAGACAGTTATAAAATTTGATATTTTTTCTATATTAGAACAGGTCTTTGTCCTTATCTATGTGTTAATTATTGTGCCGTGATACGTCGTAGTTTCAACTACTGACATTTACAAGACAACGGGTCATGCATAAATTAGAGCCACATTTAGTCAAAAAGGGCTTCTAAGTTCTTAAACTGCATTCACCGAATCTGAGTTTACCACATAGTCCCTTAGTTTGATCAAAGACCTACCAAAAATTAAAAAGTCTTTGAGTCAATCAAATTTTGATCTTACAATGAAAGAATTTCCACTGACTGTCATGTCGCTTTACATTTGTCTGTTTAAAAAGAATCCTGCAGGTATATTTATAATTTATGAAAAAATGAAAGAAAACTCTTCTAGTATAGAAAACTGCCAACCCCTTGGGCAACAATTGAATTTTCTGAACTTTTCAATTGAAAGCCGAAAGAACCCCTTCATCAAAGCACCAGCCTGTTTTTTTTTTTACAAACATCACAACATTGATTGCTGATTGTTTTAAAAGCATTTGCTCCAAATTCAGTAGCTTTCTGCTAACATCTATATTCAATGGAAGTGTTTATGACTAACCAATTAGCTACACATGCTTCTGGATTATTTAGAACCTTATGACATGGCCAAGGCAAATAACAGATTCAATATAAATGATGAGAAGTAGCTTATTTTGTTCAGCTGATTGAAGTCTTTCAGAATCATCAAAAGAGAGTTCCAATCAGGTGTTTTCTACATATTAGTTTGTTCTGTCCTTTTTTAAATCGGAATAGCCTATGTAATAAGGACTTAAATCTTATGTTTCCAACGAGCAATAAAAGAAAAATTAGAAAAAGGGTCACAACTTTCTTTAACACTTCCCTTCTAATTCGAGCAGGTCTAAATAGTAATTGCATACAATAATAAAAAAAATATGAAAATCTGACTTTTTCTTGTTTGTGGTATTTGATAGAATCTTTATGAGCATTTTCTCAATTTTTCAAAATGATTTCTAACGTCATCTTCTTATGTACAATGTATCATCAACATTAGCAAAACTATTTTCAATCTGCCACTGAAACTGTTTTATTTCTTCCTATGTACTTATTTCATAATAAACATGATACTACCATCTTTTATTAACCCAATTGTCCCATATGGGGATTTGTGACTTATTTAACTTCAAATCAAGAAATACAAGAGTAATACATTTAAGACAATATTTTCCCTCTGATATAAGGTGTAAACGATTGTAACAAATGGAATTATTTAGCATTTCAACGCAGTGGTTTTTAAAGTCATTTGTGAGAGGAGCGGTAACTCGTGGTATAATGGGGTAACGGGTTAGTATTCACACAGATAGAAATAAACTAAGCGCTAGCAATGCTTTAATTGAAACCCTCTAGAGACAGGACATCAAAATTCATTGAAATCTCGGCAACGAAAAGTGTCCGAACGCTGGATTTAGGAGACACAGATCATTTTGGTACTGTATAGTACATAGGAATCGGTTTGTTTACTCGCAAGCCTCATTTCAAAATGACCTTCACCTTAAAAATGTTACTATTTTTGGCAAACCGTGTTTGTGTGTATTGGGTAGTCTTACTGTATGTTATAGTCTGACCTTTCTCGAGTATATGAATGAATCGTACACATGGCAGTTTGCTTCTATATTACTGTACCATAACGATTAATACCCAGCCAAAATGGCGACGGGATCGTAGTGAAGGATCTACGCGCATGATAGAATAAACCACCAGTATACCATAGCAATGTCCACGTAGATTGATAAAAAAGGGTTCACACTGTCTGTAAGGTTCGTGCGTTTTGTTTACGAAAACTAAAACTGAACGTTCTACCGCGTTCTGCATTCTTCAAGCGTTCATTTTAAGTACATTTTGTTGATTTATGGTTGGAAGAATAGATAGGATCTCCGAATATGGTGAATCCGTAGAAATGTTGAGCTCATATCAGGAGCGTCTGCAATTGTTTTATCACTTATAATGTAAAGCATGAGAAATAAGTGCCCGTTTTGTTAAGTGTAGTTAGCGGCCGAATCTACAGCATATTGTGAGACCGCGGACACGAGATATGTTTTTAGTTATATAACAGAAGGCACCTTCCCAGTTCGAAATTTCCTTAAAGTTTTTTTTTTAAATATTCAATGTCACTCCAGCTTTTTTGGTTTCCCAATTCAGCAATTTCATCAATACAATTTCCCAAAATCAGCATACCTATGCCTCTGCCAACTTCAAGGAAAAGGAACCCCAGAGATATACCAGGTTCGAAAACGTGAACAAGTTGCAATTTTGAGGGCACATTTTAATCCTTCCCCTATCAAGGTCGCCGAACACTTAAGATTCTGTAAACGTGACCAGAGGACCAACGAGTCAATAAGAGGATCTAACGTATCCATACGGCAACTTAGCAAACATTGCCGATTTTAGATTTTGAATGCAACCCTGATGGATGGACTTAGTACGTAGAAACAAAAAAAAATCGTTCAAAATAGCCTGCTGTCTGGGAAAGATAGTTAAGACAGTGGTCTTGAAAACAAAACCTAGTTGCTATGGAAACAGCTGATCAGGATGCAGTTTAGCTGCAACAACACTAGTCTGTACACAAATTAATCCTTATAGTGCTGGAATCGACTGTATACTTATACAAACAGGTTAGATAGAGTCCAGCCGCCAAGTAAATTGCCGGCTGGTCCGTGATCTAATATGTTTGCTTCTTTGAGTATCTTACTTCGTCAGCATTTAGCATATATTTTAAATTATGGAAAGCAGACGACACACATTTCCTTTTGAAAATAACCCAGCATTTTAATGGTTTCAGTTAGCTATCGCTCAAACGAAACCAATTTATCGATGTAAAGATAAAGTTATACGCCGGGTATATATAAATTAAAAACTGCTGTAAAGTATACAAAAAGGGACACATCATTCGTGCAAGTTTAGCAGACATGCATGCTAAGCAGACGATGGTAAAGGTAAACAAGACGCTTTTCCGAAACACACTAAGAAGAAGAAAGTTGGTGTGTTCATGTGTTTAATGACGAGTCGTAAGCTAATAGCCTTCATGGAAAATAAGTGGCTGTTTATGTCAGTATTAACTATTTTATTTCAATTTCATTTTTATTTGGCAAAATCAGTATAAACATGCTTTTAACCATAACTGTTCAGTAGACTATACTAAAAAAATGACCAGTTTAAGAACAAACTCAACGAGTTCCAAGTAAGAATAAGGGATAAGAAACCTATGATAATTGGAATTACTGAGGTGAAAGCGAAAAACTGTAAATATGTTATGAAACCAGCAGAGTTCAACTTAGAGTGGGCTAACGAGTAACCATTCTCGCTTCTGGAAAACTATCAAAAATGACATCCGCGCATCAAATAAAGCCTAACAATCACAGCCAGTGAATGGTTTATATATTTTAAAGACCTTTTCTCGAGTACAGTATGTTATGACTCCCACAAATCTCAAACACGGGTAATAGATGATGATGGGATACATCGAGAATACAACTAAATGAACCATTTTCAGAAGAGGGAATATGAATATTCTCTGCGATCCATAATTTGTAAGCAGGAAAATGTCTTGGGCCGGATGGAATACCATCTGAATTCTATAAACAAACATGTACTGATATTGGAACCCAACTTCGTTTTATGTTTTTAATTCTACTCCTGACACTGATTACTTCCCAGTAGACTGTGGCAAGAGTCTTATTTGCCCTGTCCACAAAAAGGGGGTCTATCGAAGACACAAATAACTTTCGTGCGATTTCCCAAAAAATATGATCAGTAGATGTCAGCACAATCCTGAACAACGGGATGAACTAGATGGGCAGAAGATAATCACGTGATTGATGAAGCAGGCTTTCGCTCAGGCTTTTCAACCATTGACAGTGTGTTTAATCTACACAGCGTCGCACAGAACTATCTTACAAAACCTGGCGGCAGATTATACTGTCCCTTTGTCGACTTTTCAAAAGCATTTGAAGAATAAAGGAATACATGGGAAATATCTTCTATCTTTTAAATCAATGTATGGGAGACTATCTGCATTCGTACTTACAAATAATGGAACGACGAGTTTCTTCCCCTATTTATAGGTGTTGTTTCTTCGTCTATCATTTTTCCCTTTTTATAAACGTCATAGCTTTACTTTTACGTCCACAAGGGTATTCGTTTTTCGGATGATTTCTGCTGTATTTATAGTTTTATGTTTTCAGGCGATATCGCTTACTGCACAGAAACTGCTGTTAATTAAGCCAAAGAATCAAATACGTGTCATTGATGTATTCTGCAAAAGAACTGATATGCACGCTAACATCGACAAGATTAAGGGTATTGTTTTCGGAAAGGGCTGTACCTTCAGCAACTATGAAAAGTTATTTGACTGCGAAAACAGATCGAAGCCGTATCTATGTACCGATATATGGGTCCTATGTTAACCCCAAAATTTAAATGAACAACCACCAACAAAGGAACTGATATATCGACCAATTACTCCTTCATAGAAGCGGAAACTTTTGGAATAACTAGGAACTTGGACACTTCATTATTGAATGCTGTTGAGATGAAAATCCCCGTGCCATCCGACATAGACGAAGCGATACCTGCTGAGTGGAGTGAAAGGGATAATGTGCCAATTATTTGAGAAATATGTCTCGTCAACAGTTTATGTAACATCTTTATACGTGCTCTGAATAAATTATTACAACATTTTTTGTGTGCGAAAACTCTGATATAAATCACGATGAAAAGGCTGGTTTCAGAAGCTTTTCCGTTTCAGAAAACGTTTCTCTACTGTTGATTAGGTGTTTAGTTTTCTTAAGCTAGCGTTCAAAATTATTTTGGAAGAAAAGGTGAGATATCTTATAGTACTTTATTGACTTCTCTTTTTGTTTTGTATAATTTGGATGACACAAACAATCGAAGATACTAGAATCTACATATTTTTATTTAAGGAACAGTTGTTTGAAATGTATAAAGACGTGAAGCAGGCGTCTTTTGATAACTTTAGTAAAGCAGTAACTAATAGGGGTTATAGGACTGTCCAACAATCTGACAACAGGTCTAGACTGTTAATAACTCCGCAATGTATCTTGTTTTGCCTGTAATTCAGATTCTGGGTTGAGCCACCGAATCCGTGGCTTTTCCTGTCTGCCATGATTATCTTCTGACTATGATGTACAAGCATAGCTAAATATCATACGCTATTCCACTTTTAACATATGTATTGTTTGACATCCAGAGACTTTAATGTTTATCGTATTCGTAATGCCTTTTCCGTAGCGATAAATTATGATGAAACCGGTACTAGCAAAGTAAATCAAGGTACATTATCTGTTTTAAACCAATCGTGACGGAAGCTTAGAGCGTGTTCAAAACCAATCTCGATGACTGCTTCCTGTATACTAAACCAGTACTCACGCTGATTTGTAGGTTAGTCCCGACAATTTTTCACCTCGCCTAGCGGGGATTCGAACCAGGGAACCTCGATACAAGAGGCATACGCTCTACCCCAGCACCACTGCCGCTTACATATTGTTTCTAAATCTCCTTCTTACTATAAGAACAAGCATAGCTTAATATCATACGCCATTTCACTTTTAACATATGTATTGTTTGACATCCAGAGACTTTAATGTTTATCGTATTCGTAATGCCTTTTCCGTAGCGATAAATTATGATGAAACCGGTACTACCAAAGTAAATCAAGTTACCTTATCTGTTTTAAACCAATCGTGATGGAAGCTTAGAGCGTGTTCAAAACCAATCTCGATGCCTGCTTCCTGTATACTAAACCAGTACTCACGCGGATTTGAAGGTTAGTCCCGACAATTTTCACCTCGCCTAGCGGGAATTCGAACCAGGGAACCTCGATACAAGAGGCATACGCTCTACCTCAGCACCACTGCCGCTTGCATATTGTTTCTAGATCTCCTCCATTCTGAATTAATTTTCATATACTTATGGGGTTTGTTTTCGTTGTAGATGAAGACTGAAGAATATTTACGAAACAAATGGGAGAGGAATTTCGATGCACAAGATCTTAACAAGGATGGCAAGATCACACTTGATGACGCCGATATCTTTGCGTATGTATGAAGATGAAAAACATCAGCTTATTAAAGGCAAGAAGGAAAATTGAATAAAGTCTTGTATCAAAGACGACAATGTGCGTGTTTGTTCTCCTTTTTATCTAAACTATTAGGAAAGTAATGTATTGTAATAAGTGTTTTTGTCGTAGATTTCATTTTGTACTTGAACTTTATTACATATAAGTTATGCCGAGTTGGCGATACACTTTTATAACTTTATCCCATGTTTCATATTTATCCTACATTTCAGTGATAAATTCATCTTGCATCACAGCATCACAGGCGAGAAAGCTGCAGAATTCAAGGCGGAATTCCAGAAATTTTGGGCCAACCTTTTTCTTTTCGGGCGACACGAAGTCGACCAAACCACATTCATTTATTTGATGGCGCAGGAATACGAGGAAAGTAGGGCGAAGTTTATGGAGCGGATTCGACGCGTCGCCTGGAAGGGGACAAACCTGATTGACGTGAATGGCGACGGACTCGTATCAGAGTCTGAGTTGTTGATCGCCATGAAGTGCTGGGGGATCGATACTCTGGACCAGAAGTACGTACAGGCTTATCCGCAGTTCGAACCCGGGTTTATCCGCAGCGATGTGTTCGCCAACTCCTGGATCGCATTCCTTTCCAACGGTGACGAAAATAATGTAGAGGTCGAAAAGCCAGTGTTGTTTGGGTTGAGGATGATCGACGACATATAGACACGTTCTAGAGTTTGTTTGTATATGCTTAGTTTAAACTAATCTATTTTACATCGCTTGTAAAACAAGTTCTTACAACTTGGATGTATCACTCTCGATTCTGCTTCCTGGATACATAACCAGTACTCGCACCGAATCTAGATAAATAAAAAGTCACAAGGCAGATCCCGCCACTCACGGTTTTCGAACCCTCGTGTCAAAAGACAGACGCTCTACCCGAATACCCCTGGATATATTGTAAATGATAATAAAGATAGAATTATGCCAAGTCTAACAAAATGGTAAATGAATGATAAACATTTTATTTTTGGACATTTTGATAGCTTCTGATAGCTTGTGGTGTATTTGCAAGAAGAAAATTGCCAGACATTCAACTACAGAGCGAATTCGACGAAAAACGTTTTTGAGCAATTCCACTTTTTCGATAATTTCTTCAAATTCTACAGTATTTTCAGTGAAAAACCTGTCAATTCAATCTGGCCAACTGCTTTAGAAAACTTCGTGATCAATAACGCACAAAGTAAGTGGTTGCTGGCGGAATCTAAAAAAACCCAAAAAACACAAACTTGGAGTAAAGTTTTGTTCCTGTCAAATAGGACCGATATTTACACTTTATTCGGGTAAATGGTCGATAAACATGATATTCTATTTGTATTAACATGTCTGTGTCAAATAAGCTTTACCTGTGAAGCTTGTTATACCTACACATTGATACCTTAACTTTTTGCTGTGGGGATTATAGTATGGTGTTCGTAAACTACCACGTTATTATTCATTGGAAAGAACTTTACGCTAACTGTTTCTGCTATACCGTTTATTTGCTTATGAATAAATCGTTTTTTTTTTCGCTTTTCTTTTTAATGATTTGGCTATTATAACATAATACTAACAACCAAAGCTCTGACAACTTACTTTGGTTCAGCAATGGAAACATGCATGACATATGCTACAACTAACTCATTTGATGACCATTGTCTTAGTTAAAGGAAATGTATGAAAACTGTAAACTCAATTTGAAATTATCAGCATATATGTATGTCTACAATTTAATACATGTTTTGTAGGAACTGCTCGATACGAAACAAGAAAGAGATGAATCATCGAACACTTTGTACAAAGTCCTTAATAAAGGAGGAAACAGGATACAGGAAATTACTCATTAGAAAACATTAAAGGATCCCTTGTGTTTATTGACTTATACTTATTAAGAATAATTCTTGAAAGACTGACTAAATATCAGCATCAAGTTTGTATCACCAACACACCTTTACACAAACTACAAATGCATACAATAGGGCCTTAATGACACTAGCTTCATCACTTTAGTAATATATAACAATAATGCAAAGTTTGTTTTAATACATGTAACCCGCTTTCACCTTTGATCATCATTTCTTGGAACAAATATGTACACTAATTTTCACAAATATTTCTTGATCCAAGGCGGGGGGGGGGGTGATAACAAAGTTATAAACATGTATAGATTCATGACTGTATTTGATAAATATTGGTTAATAAATGTAGCAGACTAGCAAATAAGTATTTGACCAACTGATCTAAATATTGACATCACTTCACAGTGGGTCAAAATTGTATTGCATTGTATATTGTTAATATTTGCTACGAATACGATTTAACCATAAAATTATGAAGGCAAAGTTAACAAGTTGTATGGTGATAGAGTCATCTTTTCTTAAAGACGAAACAATTAAATGTAAGAGAATAATATTACAAACATCTTGTAGGTATCAATAATAAACGTAGCAGTTGAAATTACAATTTCTTCCATAGTACTATTTGTGCAAAACGTGATTAATTGTGGCATACAGCAGTCTCCATACTTTTTATTGGCACATTTTTTGTATTTTGTGACTCTCTGCAGATTGAAAATTATTGTGTAATTATCAGCTCTTTACACCGTTAATAAATGAATACGAGATGGAATTCAAGAAGTTCAGTTTCGTTATATGTAATGAAATCTTAAGAATTAATTATATACATGTACTTCCTTATACCCTTGAACCAAACTTGATAATAAAAACATGCATTATTCTTTTTTTCACGTATAAAGTTATCTTTTTATTATAACACATCTCATCCCTCTTTTCCTCCTCCTTTTCCCCCTCCAACTCCTTTCTCCTCTTCCTCTCTCTCCTCCTCCTTCGCCTGCTTTCTCCTCCTCCTCATTCTCCTTCTCCATCTCACTCAATTTTTCCTCTTACTTCTCCCCTCCTCCTCCTTCTTCCCCTCCTCCTTCACATCCTCCGTCTACACCTTATTCTCATCCGTCTCCTCCTCCTCCCCTGTCTCACCCTCCTTATTCTTCTCCTCTTCCTCCTTCTCTTTCTCCTTCTCTTTCGCTTTCTCCTCCTCCCCTCCTCCTCTCCCTTCTCTCGTAATCCCTAACATTCTCTTCCCTTTCACCTCCCCCTCTTTCCTCCTTCTCTTCTTCCCCTCTCCTCCCTGCTCCTCCTCTTCCCCTCACCTTCTTTGTCGTCCTCCCCTTGACATGTGTTCCTTCCCTTCCTTCATCTCATTCTTCTCTTACCCATCCTCCTCCCCCTCCCCTCCTCATTCACCTTCTCCTCCTACTCCTCCTTATCTCCTCTTTCTTTTCCCTCTTCTCCTCTTCATCCTCCTTTTGATTTCCCTCCTCCTCCTTCTACCCCTCTTCCTCATCCTGTCGCTCTTCTCCTCCTTCTCCTACTTCTGCTTATCCTCCTATTCCCATCATCCTCCTTCTCATCTTCTTTTTCCTCCTACTCCTCCTCCTCCTTCATTTTTTTCCTCCCCCTACTTATCCTCCTACTCCTTATTCTCCTCTTCCTCCTTCTCCTTCTCCTACTCATCCTTTTCCCTCTCATCTTCTTCTTTTCCTTCCTCCTTAGCCCCTTTTCCAATTCAAATTAAGTGATGTGGTGAAATTACCAACAAACCCGGCGTGCTCACCCAGGTCCCCGGATGATCTTCCATGCCACTCTTATCTAGGTCATAGCTTACGAAAATTAGTTTACAAAACGACTTAGACGTCTAGGCAATAACTAAGTAAATTAGAAAAAATAAGCGAGATATTAATTAAAATGCAACCATGCAAGTCGGGTTATTCAAGCTGTTTATCTGTGTCATGCGATATATAATACATGACGTATATCATTCGGATCGTTTATGCGCATGCTTTATTTCCCTCATGCCAAACAATCGAATTGGATAATGTTGTGGTTTAGTTTTACCTAGTGTATACACACAAACACGGTTTCGCAGCAATCTTGTTTTGTGAGTAAACAAATTGTCACGTGACAAACGCCCACTGTAATCGCATTGCGTACATGGGATTGTTCTATGAAAGATTTCTTCCACAACACCCCAACAAATAAAGAAATGATATAGACAGTTATAAAATTTGATATTTTTTCTATATTAGAACAGGTCTTTGTCCTTATCTATGTGTTAATTATTGTGCCGTGATACGTCGTAGTTTCAACTATTGACATTTACAAGACAACGGGTCATGCATAAATTAGAGCCACATTTAGTCAAAAAGGGCTTCTAAGTTCTTAAACTACATTCACCGTATCAGAGTTTACCACATAGTCCCTTAGTTTGATCAAAGACCTACCAAAAATTAAAAAGTCTTTGAGTCAATCAAATTTTGATCTTACAAAGAAAGAATTTCCACTGACTGTCATGTCGCTTTACATTTGTTTGTTTAAAAAGAATCCTGCAGGTATATTTATAATTTATGAAAAAATGAAAGAAAACTCTTCTAGTATAGAAAACTGCCAACCCCTTGGGCAACAATTGAATTTTCTGAACTTTTCAATTGAAAGCCGAAAGAACCCCTTCATCAAAGCACCAGCCTGTTTTTTTTTACAAACATCACAACATTGATTGCTGATTTTTTTTAAAGCATTTGCTCCAAATTCAGTAGCTTTCTGCTAACATCTATATTCAATGGAAGTGTTTATGACTAACCAATTAACTACACATGCTTCTGGATTATTTAGAATTTATGACATGGCACAGGCAAATAAAAGATTCAATATAAATGATGAGAAGTAGCTTATTTTGTTCAGCTGATTGACTTATAATAAGGCAATTGAAGTCTTTCAGAACCATCAAAAGAGAGTTCCAATCAGGTGTTTTCTACATATTAGTTTGTTCTGTCCTTTTTTAAATCGGAATAGCATATGTAATAAGGACTTAAATCTTATGTTTCCAACGAGGAATAAAAGAAAAATAAGAAAAAGGGTCACAACTTTCTTTAACACTTCCCTTCTTATTCGAGCAAGTCTAAATAGTAATTGCATACAATAATAAAAAAAATATGAAAATCTGACTTTTTCTTGTTTGTGGTATTTGATAGAATCTTTATGAGCATTTCTCAATTTTTCAAAATGATTTCTAACGTCATCTTCTTATGTACAATGTATCATCAACATTAACAAAACTATTTTCAATCTGCCACTGAAACTGTTTTATTTCTTCCTATGTACTTATTTCATAATAAACATGATACTATCATCTTTTATTAACCCAATTGTCCCATATGGGGATTCGTGACTTATTTAACTTCAAATCAAGAAATACACGAGTAATACATTTAAGACAACATTTTTCATCTGATATAAGGTGTAAACGATTGTAACAAATGGAATTATTCAGCATTTCAACGCAGTGGTTTTTAAAGTCATTTGTGAGAGGAGCGGTAACTCGTGGTATAATGGGGTAACGGGTTAGTATTCACACAGATAGAAATAAAATAAGCGCTAGCAATACTTTAATTGAAACCCGCTAGAGACAGGACATCAAAATTCATTGAAATCTCGGTAACGAAAAGTGTCCGAACGCTGGATTTAGGAGACACAGATCATTTTGGTACTGTATAGTACATAGGAATCGGTTTGTTTACTCGCAAGCCTCATTTCAAAATGAACTTTACCTTAAAAATGTTACTATTTTTGGCAAACCGTGTTTGTGTGTATTGGGTAGTCTTACTGTATGTTATAGTCTGACCTTTCTCGAGTATATGAATGAATCGTACACATGGCAGTTTGCTTCTATATTACTGTACCATAACGATTAATACCCAGCCAAAATGGCGACGGGATCGTAGTGAAGGATCTACGCGCATGATAGAATAAACCACCAGTATACCATAGCAATGTCCACGTAGATTGATAAAAAAGGGTTCACACTGTCTGTAAGGTTCGTGCGTTTTGTTTACGAAAACTAAAACTGAACGTTCTACCGCGTTCTGCATTCTTCAATCGTTCATTTTAAGTACATTTTGTTGATTTATGGTTTGCAGAATAGGTAGGATCTCCGAATATGGTGAATCCGTAGAAATGTTGAGCTCATATCAGGAGCGTCTGCAATTGTTTTATCACTTATAATGTAAAGCCTGAGAAATAAGCGCCCGTGTTGTTAAGTGTAGTTAGCGGCCGAATCTACAGCATATTGTGAGACCGCAGACACGAGATATGTTTTAGTTATATAACAGAAGGCACAATTCAACAATTTCATCAATACAATTTCCCAAAATCAGCAGACCTATGCCTCTGCCAACTTCAAGGAAGAGGAACCCCAGAGATATACCAGGTTCGAAAACGTGAACAAGTTGCAATTTTGAGGGCACATTTTAATCCTTTCCCTATCAAGGTCGCCGAACACTTAAGATTCTGTAAACGTGACCAGAGGACCAACGAGTCAATAAGAGGATCTAACGCATTCATACGGCAACTAAGTGATCATTGCTGATTTTAGATTTTTGAATGCAACCCTGATGGATGGATTTAGTACGTAGAAACAAAAAGAAAATCGTTTAAAATAGCCTGCTGTCTGGGAAAGATAGTTAAGACAGTGGTCTTGAAAACAAAACCTAGTTGCTATGGAAACAGCTGATCAGGATGCAGTTGAGCTGCAACAACACTAGTCTGTACACAAATTAATCCAATTTATCGATGTAAAGATAAAGTTATACGCCGGGTATATATAAATTAAAAACTGCTGTAAAGTATACAAAAAGGGACACATCATTCGTGCAAGTTTAGCAGACATGCATGCTAAGCAGACGATGGTAAAGGTAAACAAGACGCTTTTCCGAAACACACTAAGAAGAAGAAATTTGGTGTGTGCATGTGTTTAATGACGAGTCGTAAGCTAATAGCCTTCATGGAAAATAAGTGGCTGTTTATGTCAGTATTAACTATTTTATTTCAATTTAATTTTTATTTGGCAAAATCAGTATAAACATGCTTTTAACCATAAGTGTTCAGTAGACTATACTAAAGAATGACCAGTTTAAGAACAAACTCAACGAGTTCCAAGTAAGAATAAGGGATAAGAAACCTATGATAATTGGAATTACTGAGGTGAAAGCGAAAAACTGTAAATATGTTATGAAACCAGCAGAGTTCAACTTAGAGTGGGCTAACGAGTAACCATTCTCGCTTCTGGAAAACTATCAAAAAGGACATCCGCGCATCAAATAAAGCCTAACAATCACAGCAAGTGAATGGTTTATATATTTCAAAGACCTTTTCTCGAGTACAGTATGTTATGACTCCCACAAATCTCAAACACGGGTAATAGATGATGATGGGATACATCGAGAATACAACTAAATGAACCAAATTCAGAAGAGGGAATATGAATATTCTCTGCGATCCATAATTTGTAAGCAGGAAAATGTCTTGGGCCGGATGGAATACCATCTGAATTCTATAAGCAAACATATACTGATGTTGGAACCAAACTTCATTTTATGTTTTTAATTCTACTCCTGACACTGATCACTTCCAAGTAGACTGTGGCAAGAGTCTTATTTGCCCTGTCCACAAAAAGGGGGTCTATCGAAGACCCAAATAATTTTCGTGTGATTTCCCAAAAGATATGATCAGTAGATATTAGCACAATCTTGAACAACGGGATTAACTAGATGGGCAGAAGATAATCACGTGACTGATGAAGCAGGCTTTCGCTCAGGCTTTTCAACCATTGACAGTGTGTTTAATCTACAAAGTGTCGCACAGAACTATCTTACGAAACCTGGCGGCAGATTATACTGTCCCTTTGTCGACTTTTCAAAAGCGTTTGATTAAAGAATAAAGGAATACATGGGAAATATCTCCAATCTTTTAAATCAATGTATGAGAGACTATCTGCATTCGTACTTACAAAAAATGGAAAGACGAGTTTCTTTCCCTATTTATAGGTGTTGTTTCTTCGTCTATCATTTTTCCCTTTTTATAAACGTCATTGCTTTACTTTTACGTCCACAAGGGTATTCGTTTCTCGGATGATTTCTGCTGTATTTATAGTTTTATGTTTTCAGGCGATATCGCTTACTGCACAGAAACTGCCGTTAATTAAGCTAAAGAATCAAATACGTGTCATTGATATATTCTGCAAAAGAACTGATATGCACGCTAACATCGACAAGATTAAGGGTATTGTTTTCGGAAAGGGATGTCCCTTTAGCAACTATGAAAAGTTGTTTGACTGCGAAAACAGATCGAAGCCGTATCTATGTACCGATATATGGGTCTTATGTTAACCCCAAAATTAAAATGAACAACCACCAACAAAGGAACTGATATATCGACCAATTACTCCTTCATAGAAGCGGAAACTTTTGGAATAACTAGGAACTTGGACACTTCATTATTGAATTCTGTAGCCATGAAAATCCCCTTGCCATCCGACATACACGAAGCGATACTTGCTGAGTGGAGTGAAAGGGATAATGTGCCAATTATTTGAGAAGTATATCTTTTCAACAGTTTATGTAAAATATTTATACGTGCTCTGAATAAATTATTACAACATTTTTTGTGTACGAAAACTGATATAAAGCACGATAAAAAGGCTGGGTTCAGAAGCTTTTCCGTTTCAGAAAACGTTTCGCTACTGTTGATTAAGTGTTTAGTTTTCTTAAGTTTGCGTTCAAAATTATTTTGGAAGAAAAGGTGAGCTATCTTGTATTACTTTTATCGACTTATCTTTTTGTTTTGGATAAATTGGATGACACAAACAATCGAAGATACTAGAATCTACATATTTTTATTGAAGGAAAAGTTGTTTGAAATGTACAAAGAAGTTAAACAGGCGTCTTTTGATAACTTTAGTAAAGCAGTAACTAATAGGGGTTATAGGACTGTCCGACAATCTGATAACAGGTCTAGACTGTTAATAACTCCGCAATGTATCTTGTTTTGCCTGTTATTCAGATTCTGGGTTGAGCCACAGAATCCGTGGCTTTTCCTGTCTGCAATGATTACCTTCTTACTATGATGTACAAGCATAGCTAAATATCATACGCTATTCCACTTTTAACATATGTATTGTTTGATATCCAGATACTTTAATGTTTATCGTATTCGTAATGCCTTTTCCGTAGCGATAAATTATGATGAAACCGGTACTAGCAAAGTAAATCAAGGTACATTATCTGTTTTAAACCAATTGTGACGGAAGCTTAGAGGGTGTTCAAAACCAATCTCGATGACTGCTTCCTGTATACTAAACCAGTACTCACGCCGATTTGTAGGTTAGTCTCGACAATTTTCACCTCGCCTAGCGGGGATTCGAACCAGGGACCCTCGGTACAAGAGTCATACGCTCTACCTCAGCACCACTACCGCTTACATATTGTTTCTCCTCCATTCTGAATTAATTTTCAAATACGTATGGGGTTTGTTTTCGTTGTAGATGAAGACTGAAGAATATTTACGAAACAAATGGGAGAGGTATTTCGATGCACAAGATCTTAACAACGATGGCAAGATCACATTGGATGACGCCGATATCTTTGTGTAAGTATGAAGATGAAAACTACCAGCATATGAGAGGCAAGAAGGAAAATTGAATAAAGTCTTGGTATCAAAGACGACAATGTGCGTGTGTTTCTCCTTTTTATCTAAACTATTAGGAAAGTAATGTATTGTAATAAGTGTTTTTGTCGTAGATTTCATTTTGTACTTAAACTTTATTACATATAAGTTATGCCGAGTTGGCGATACACTTTTATAACTTTATCCCACATTTCATATTTGTCCTACATTTCAGTGATAGATTCATCTTGCATCACACCATCACAGGCGAGAAAGCTGCAGAATTTAAGGCG
Source organism: Cerastoderma edule (assembly GCA_947846245.1). Classification (NCBI taxonomy): domain Eukaryota; kingdom Metazoa; phylum Mollusca; class Bivalvia; order Cardiida; family Cardiidae; genus Cerastoderma; species Cerastoderma edule. The sequence continues at coordinate 21,528,122 of OX401417.1, forward strand.
GACTTCCGGAAGGTTTGGGCCAACCTTTTTCTTTTCGGGCGACACGAAGTCGACCAAACCACCTTCATTAATTTGATGGCGCAGGAATACGAGGAAAGTAGGGCGAAGTTTATGGAGCGGATTCGACGCGTCGTCTGGAAGGGGACAAACCTGATTGACGTAAATGGCGACGGACTCGTATCAGAGTCTGAGTTGGAGATCGCCATGAAGTGCTTGGGGGTCGGGACTCTGGACCAGAAGTACGTGCAGGCGTATCCGCAGTTCGAACCAAGGCTGATCCGCAGCGATGTGTTCGCCAACTCCTGGATCGCATTCCTTACTAACGGCGACGAGAATGATGTCGAGGTCGAGAAGCCAGTGTTGTTTGGGTTGAGGATGATCGACGACATATAGACACGTTCTAAAGTTTGTTTGTATATGCTTAGTTTAAACTAATCTATTTTACATCGCTTGTAAAACAAGTTATTACAACTTAGACTAATCACTCTCGATTCTGCTTCCTGGATACATAACCAGTACTCGCATCGAATGTAGATAAATAAAAAGTCACAAGGCAGATCCCGCCACTCACGGAATTCGAACCCTCGTGTCAAAAGACAGACGCTCTACCCGAGTACCCCTGGACTACTCTCCTCCACATATTGTATATGATAATAAAGATATAATTATGCCAAGTCTAACAAAATGGTAAATGAATGATAAACATTTTATTTTTGGACATTTTGATAGCTTCTGATAGCTTGTGGTGTATTTGCAAGAAGAAAATTGCCAGACATTCAACTACCGAGCGAATTCGACGAAGAACGTTTTTGAGCAATTTCACTTTTTCGATAATTTCTCCATATTCTAAAGTATTTCCGGTGAAAAACCTGTCAATTCAATCTGGCCAACTGTTTTAGAAAACTTACAATAACGCACAAAGTAAGTGGTTGCTGGCGGAATTAAAAAAACAACAAAAAACACAAACTTGGAGTAAGTTTTGTTCCCGTGAAATAGGACCGTTATTTACACTTTATTCGGGTAAATGGTCGATAAACATGATTTTCTATTTTTATTAACATATCTGTTTCAAATAAGTTTTACCTGTGAACCTTGGAATACCTAAATCTTGATACCTAAACGTTTTGCTGTGGGGATTATAGTATGGTGTTCGTGAACTACCATGTTATTATTCATTAAAAAGAACTTTACGCTAACTGTTTCTGCTATACCGTTTATTTGTTTATGAATAAATCGTCTTTTTTATGTTTTTCTTTTTAATGATTTGGTGATTATAACATAATACTAACAACCAAAGCTTTGACAACTTGCTTTGGTTCAGCAATGGAAACATGCATGACATATGCTACAGCTAACTTATTTGATGACCATTGTCTTAGTTAAAGGAAATGTATGAATCGATACGAAACAAGAAAGAGATGAATCATCGAACGCTTTGTACAAAGTCCTTAATAAATGAGAAAACAGGACACAGGAAGTTAATTACTCATTAGAAAACATTAAAGGATCCCTTGTGTTTATTGACTTATACCTATTTAGAATAATTCTTGAAAGACTGACCAAATGTCAGCATCAAGGTTGTATCACCAACACACTTTTGCACAAACTACAAATGCACACAATATGGCCATAATGACACTATGTTCATCACGTTAGTTATATATAACAGTTATGCAGAGTTTGCTTTATTACATGTAATCCGCTTTCACCTTTGATCGTCATTTCTTGCAACAAATATTTACACCAATTTTCACAAATATTTCTTGATCCAAGGCAGGGAGGATAAAAAAGTTATAAACATGACTTTATTTGATAAAGATTGGTAAATAACTATAACTATAACTATAACTATATTTTATTGCATAATAAACATAACATGTTATATAGCAATACAGAATTGTACATGACAAAAATACATGGATCAGCAGAAGAGCTCATGATGTTAAAGAGCTTATTCAAATACATAGATAAAAGGATATAGATTGATAATTTATTATGGTAAAAAGGCTTCATGCCGAAAAGTACAGGCATATATCATTTAAATTACAAAAACAAGTCAATAGCAAGGTAGGCCAAATTTAACGTATTCTAAGTCTTTCATTGCTAAGAAAGTAGAAAATATTTGAAGCTTTCCTGTTGTGAGATACATTATTTCATCTATTATAAGATAAAGATTTGTTTACAGTGTACAGTTATCAAAGAACAAAAGATGTACCAACAAAAACAACCATGTATATACACTTAAACATGTGAACAACATATAAACAAGGAAGACTACTCCGTTGTAAAGAACTCCAATACAAGAAAAAATGTTATCTATACTTTATTCTTTGTTGGTTGTTTGGGATTTAACGTTGATTTCAACTGTTTATTAGAATAAATCACTGTAAAACATCATACTCTCATCTTCGTGAATAAGTTAGTTGCAGATTGGTGTAGCAGATAAATGTAGCAGACTAGCAAATAAATATTTGACCAACTGATCTAAATATTGACATCACTTCACAGTGGGTCAAAGTTGAATTGTATTGTATATTATTAATCTTTGCAACGAATATGATTTAAACATATAATTATGAAGGCAAAGTTAACAAGTTGTATGGTGAAAGAGTCATCTTTCGTTGAAGAAGAAACAATTAAATATAATAATATTACAAACACCCTGTAGGTATCAATAACTTACGTAGCCGTTGAAATTACAATTCCTTTCATAGTACTATTTGTGTAAAATGTGCTAAATTGTGGCATACATCAGTCTCCATACTTTTTATTGGCACATTTTTTGTGTTTTGTGTCTCTTTTCAAATTGGAAATAATTTTGTACATGTCAGTACTTTACACCGTAAATAAATGAATACAACACGGAATTCAAGAAGTTCAGTTTCGTTATATGTAGATGAAATCTTAAGAATTATCAAGCATCTAATTATGTAAATGTACTTATTTGTACATTACGTTCTTTATACCCTTGAACCAAACTTAATAATAAAAACATGCATTATTCTTTTTTTCATGTATTAAGTTATCTTTTTGTTATGACACATTCAACATAGTATTTTCAACAATTCAATAAAAAGTCCTCCTCCCCCTATCCGTCCCCTCCTATTCCTCCATCTCAAACTCCTCCTACTCCTCCCTCTTCTTCTCCTCCTACTTCTCCTCCTCCTCCTCCCCTGTCTGCTCTCCCTCCCATCCTCTTCCTTTTCCTCGTACTTCTCCTACTCTTCATTCGTCTCTTCGCCTTCTCCTCCCCCTTTTCTTCCTCCTCCTCCACTCGCCTTCCCCTCCTCCTCCCTCTTCCATCCGCCTCCTCCACTCCCCTTCTTTGTTATCTGCCTCGTTCTCCTCCTCCACTTGTCCCTTTTCTCTTTGTCCTTTTTTATCCTTTTTCTTCTTCTTTTCCTCCTCCTTCTTCTCCTCCTCATTCTCCTCATCTTCCGCCCTCTTCCGTCCTAACCCTTCCTTATCATCCTCCTCCTCATCCCTTCTCCTTCCCCTCCCCTCCTCTTCATCCTCCCCCTCCTCCCCTTCCGTCTCATCCGCATTTTTTTCCTATTCTGTCTTCTCCTCCCCCTCTCCCTCCCCTCCTCTTACTCCTCATATTCCTTCTACTCCTCCTATTCCTTCTTTTCGTCATCTTCCCCATTTTCTTCCCTCTTCTCCTCCTCCTCTACCACATCTAACTCCTTTCTCCTCCTTCTCTCTCTCTCCTTCTCCTTCGCCTACTTTCTCCTTCTCCCCATTCTCCTTCTCCATCTCCTCCACTTCCTCCTCCTACTTCTCCACCTCCATCTTCACATCCTCCGTCTTTTTGAAGTCTTTTACTCAGATAATTAAGGATTGTTATACACAAAAATGGTTGGCTGATCTAAATGAGTCACCAAAAGCATTGCATTATAGATATTTCAATCTATATTATCTCCAGAATTATACCTTAATACTGACCTATCCTATATACAAAAAAAAAGACATTATCTAATTTTAGGTGTTCATCCCATGATTTAATGGTTAAAAGGGTTAGATATTTAAAGATCGAAAGAGAGCAGAGATTTTGCCAACTTTGTAAACAACTAAACTTTAACATTATTGAGGACGAATATCATTTCTTTTTAAAATGCAAAATTTACCAACTGCTGCGCTATATGCATTTTGAAAAGTCATGGCTTAGAAACGTAAATCGGCAAACCTTTTATTCTATTTTGGAATGTAATAATAAATCAAGTATATTCAAAGTATCAATTTTAGTAAGTTTGATAGAGGACCAGTAGATGATGTTTAGTACCAAATATCAAAGCTCTAGGCCTGATGGCTTCAGAGAAAAAGATTTTTAAATATTTTTCTTTATCAGGCTATGTTTAACTGATAAGCCAGTAGAACGGGGCCATTTTTGGCCCAGCAGCCATGATTTTTACAAGCTTGGTGGAGGACCAAAAGATGATGATTTGTACCAAAACATACTACATGCTACATACCAAAAACCAGAGCTCTAGCATAAATGGATCTTAAGAAAACGAAGATGTTTAAACCTTTTTAAACATAATTAAGGCAATGTAAAACTGATAAGCCCCATTTTTGGCGCAGCGGTCATGATTTTAACAAACATGGTAGAGGACCAGTATACGATGCTAAATACCAAATAGCAAATCTGTAGGACTTATGGATCGAGAGGAAAATATTTTTAAAGATTTTCTCATATAGGCTATAATTCACTGATAAGCCCAACTTCAAAGTCCTATAACTCCGTAAGGCCCCAACGGAACTTTGCAATATTTCGTCTGCTTATGCCCTATATCCCAAGGTTCAAGAAAAACATAACCTTCAAGATTCCCCCGGGGGGGAACAAGAGTGTTCTTGGCTCATGGCCTATATAGGCCTACACCAATATAGATATACATACAAACACACCTACATACTTAATCCCTCCCAAGAAAAGTGCATTCTGTCGACTTAAGTGTCAATATTGCATAATTCAAACGCTTCCTTTAAATAATGTGAAATTTGAAAAATAGCTCCTCTGCTTTTAGATGACTTTATGTTAACAATGTTGGCAGTGCCGACGTTATCCAGATAACACCAATTGTGGAAGGAAGATAAATTAAAACGGAGCTAGAAACCGGATCAGCGGTTATCATAATACATGTCATTATGTACAAGTCAATGTTCAAGACATGTACAACGGAAGAGTCCTGGTTGAAGCTTAAGAGAAATTCAGCTGAGATAATCGTTCCTCTAGGTAGTGAACTTGAAAGTTAAATTGAAAGTACAAACAGAGTCCCTGTACCAGCACGTGGTTGACTGTAAATGACCCCCACTGTCTGGCAAGGACTGCTGATTAAGTTCTTTTTTTTAACTTATCTAAACATTTTGCTATGTATGCATTGCAAATGATCTATATCCGTGTAAAAAAGCACTCGATGATTTAGTGCTACTTCGGCAATATATGTTGTCATTTCATTAGTAAAAACAGTTCCTAAAGAAAAGTTAAAATACAGATCTCTGAGATAGTGTTTTATAGCAAAATGAATATTTCTTAGATAAACCAAAATCTGATACATCGGCTCACGAACAGTAATCCGTATCACTTTTCTTTTCAAGTATTGAAAGAGTTATTTCCCTTGTTCGTAGGTGTATGTTGTTGATTTAAAGGGTCATAAAAGGAGATTAATGCTATATCAAACTATATTATTTGGTAAACTTTTGGTCAGATTCAAATAGCTATCATCAAAAATAAAAACATCAGCAGAACTAAAACGTGAAAGCCAACGAGAAATAACCACAATTAGCAAGTTTAATTATTCAGATTGCTTGATTTCTTAGCTCTGACCTTGTCAGTTTATAAATAAATTTTGAAACCGACCAATCAGAATTCGTCGTTTTGAATATGTTAACAATCAAATTGTTGATAAACATGAAATGGAGACAACTATATTTCAAACGCAAAATTACTTATGGTAAAGGGGTTTATTCAATAGGGTCTTAATGTATTCGTAAATTAATTCTTGTGACTTTTATCAACACAATAAAAGAACTCCAAACATTTTTCAGTAATTTATTTGTACTCATCTCCTTTAATGTGCCTTTAATCTAAATATTACGATAACTGAAGGTTATTGCAGACCCTACGATACAATTCTAGTGATAAAGCACTAAACTCGCCGCAAATATCCTTAATCCCACCAACGTAAAGGAGAGTGATAATAAAGAAAAGGCGTGACGCAGCCAAATGTTTAGCTTTAATTATTTCAAAAGAAAATCAAATGAAATTGCTTGAATTAAGATTTAAATCGGTCAATTGTGCATACAATATAACACGACGAACTGGGTATCGGTAATGTGCAGGGATTTTTTGGTTGTACTGAAAGAAAATGTTGCATCTAAGATACGTTAAGATACGTTTATTTATTTATCATTTCAATAACTGTTGAATGGCCTCATTCAGTGTTGCTTTAACTATTTGTTTTGTTTTTACATCGTGTCAACAGAATCTTAGTCATGTTGCGTATCCCATTCATCCCAATCCACGGTTATATAGATCGATATGTATTCGTGTTTTATTGTTATTTAGCAGCGAAATGACTATGTAAGCACATGTACTTAGTCTTATGCGATAGTATTGCCTTATGAAGCTTTGTGTAGCGTCTGTATACAATCAACTTACTGATAGATGAGTCATTCTCCATTTCATTAACGCATTGTAGCCTGAATTTCACCCATTAAACTGAATCTGAGTAAATTATATATTTTACAAACAACGCAAATGTACCATAAGTTCCCTGTAAAGAGTACGTGAGGCAGTTATATAAAGGCTCATATGTTGTTTCCATAGAGTTAAACACAATAAGGTTTGTTTACAATTAGCGATAAAGCAAGGTGAAACGAGAACTACCAGTGTGGATTTGATAAAACGTCGGGGACCATTGAAATCGGAAAATCTCTTCACATTGAATATTCGCGTTGTTGACAGATAAATGACAGACATTTCATTTGTATCTCGGCACTATTTTCACCAAGCGCTGTTTATAGACATAACTCGAACAATGAGATCACTGTGAGCAACACATTTCGTAAACATATATCTTTGGAACATTGCTAATGAATAATGTTGTCGTTATATTTCCATGGTTTTGTGAATTTTTGATATGTCCTAACATATTGATCCATAATCAATAACTCATTCCATCCAGTTTTGCTTGTTTTGGTGAGGGGGGGGGGGGCGGGCCCCATTTATGTAATTATCTTTGTATATCCAATTAATTTTATTAAAAAGATACACTTGAGTGGATATTTCAAATCCTTTTTTACATCAACTTCTTGCGGCATAGTCAACAGAAAATGTAATAAAACGTAAAAATACGATAAAATGGATCTGAAAGAAAAGCTTCGATCCTGAAGTGTGTGTGTGTGTGTGTGTGTAGACTTGCCCATGCCATTTAGGTATTCGGGACAATTATTATACACACGTCCAATACCAAAACCAGACTGGTTCAGATTAATTTATTTCAAAACCTGTTTTTATTACATTTCCAGTTGACATGGTCAACAGGAAATGTAATAAAACGGGAAATGTAATGAACTACTGTTAGCAGGTTCATACTTAATACTATGCATGTGTACACTGTTTATCATAAATATCTAACCTGTTGGATGAGTTAATTCACATGCTATAATGATCTGGTCATTTTATCAAAACTTACTATTTTTTTAGATTTTATTACATTTCCTGTTGACTATGTCAACCGGAAATGTAATAAAACAGGAAATGTAATAAAATGCAGTTACCTGGTCTACATTTGATATAAAGCAAGTGTAGGCCTACACTTTTTGTCATAAATACTTAACCTGTTGGGTGAGTTAATTCCCATGGTTTACTGATCAGATCATTTTCTTGTAATTCATAACATGTTCAATTTTATTACATTTCCTGTTAACTTTGTCCTCTGAAAATGTTATAACACAGGCTTTGAAAAAAAAATCTTAACCAGTCTGGTTTTGGTATTGAACACGTGTTTAATAATTGTCCCGAACATTTAAATGGCATGGCGAGTCTATACTCATTCACTTCAGGATCGAAGCTTTTACTTCAGATCATATTTTTTTTTCCTTTTTGCTTTTTATTACATTTCCTGTTGACTATGCCGCAAGAACTTGATATAAAACAGGCTTTGATATATTAGCTCAGGTTTGCTTTTTGAATGAAGTAATTTGGACATACAAAAATGTTTACATAAAAGATGTGCATTGAGCATCTTCATTTAGTAAACCTCGATTGAAAATGCTTTAAAGTACCTCTCAGTACGATTACCGACAGGTTTTGAAATAAATCACTCTGAGTCAGTCCGTATCGAGGGCTTAGAGCGATACTGTTGTAAATGACATTTTTGTCCAAAGTCACTTTTTTACATAAAATAAGTCCTTAACACATCATACATCTACCCTATAAATTTTAAGTTCAAGAAACCAAAAATAAAGAAGTTATTGCATATTTGTCCTAATGTTACAAGTGCAAATGCATTAAAAACTTAGAGCGATACTGTTACACGTGATGCACTTGTAACAGTATCGCTCTAAGGCTTTTGATCAAAGTTGCAAAGTACAATGAATTTATATCATTTTGTTTACAAAACATAATTGAAAGGACACTGTATGGTTTATTTGCATTTTTGCCACATGAAAACCAATTATTGTATGGGATAATAGCAATTTTGAAACTTACGAAATGCTAACTGTGATTAACATCAGGGATGTTTGTTTTATTTGACTATAACACATTTCTTTGCATAATTAGTAATATCATTGTTGACATTGTTTAAGATGACCATAGATATTCTAGTGCAGATACATCCATTCAGTGACATGGAGCTGTACATTAATTTTAATTTGTCAGTAAATGCATGCATCTTCACTACCACCCTCATGATTTTCTTATTGACAAATCATGAATGGTTATAATTTTATGGATGATGGACTAACTTAAAAAGACATACTATTTGTATTCCACAAATTCAATATCTCAAATTTATACCTATTAAAGAATGCTTGTAGTTATTTTGTTCCTACATCATACTTAGGAAATACCTTAAAATATATTCAAACTAATTGAATTATTGATTTCATACTAATTGGGTCCATCAGTGAAAGTGCAGGCTGACCTGTATCATATGATAGTATTATTCTGAGGTATCATGTGTCCATATAGGTTGGCCTTTATAGGTCCTATATGCAGGTAATCTTTTTTCTCCAAATAATTAATTCATACAAGAACTGAATAATGTAAGGATAAGATAAAAACCCATTTAATATATGAAATGAAAACGAAAAATGGATTAATTATCTGAGAAAATCAACAATGTGTTGTACTGACTGATGATAAAAGAGTGATTCTTCTGCATCATTTTACTGGTTTCAGTATTATTTTATGGCAATTTGTGAGGGGACCAGGATATGCTTTCTTTAGCAGGATCATTACATTATTACATGCTAGGATTCTATCATTTCTGATAGTTTATCAAAATGTGAGATGAATTGTAAAAGCAGACGTGTCTGCTTTTAGTCGATACATTTTGACTTTGAATTTTAGTCATTTGTCTATTACTTGGTACAGAATTTTAATGAAAAGATCCTTTTTGATATTGTATATTTATCAGTCTTCACAAATATTTATCAAAGGTTAATTTAAGATGGAATAACTTGATTTATAATCGATTTCGGCTTCATTGATTTAGAGTAAATCAAGTAAAAATCTTATGCATTCCAAATAACTTGTATTACAAATCATTTACTCTTTAACTTCTTACAGTATGCTACTATCTGTGTCATTATTCATACTTCCTTTAGTTTGAGCATACTCATTTAATGAGGATCTACAGTGATTTTGATGCTTATTCAGATGTATAGTTCAAACATTTATAACCTGAATTACCAACCATTATCGTTCCAATATATATAAACCTGGCCTAAGAGTTCAACAGCTTGAAAATTGTGAAAGAGAATTAACTTTGGACAAACCTTTTCAAAATCTGGATGCTAACAAATAAAATGTCAGTGGGGTGCATGCCTATAGGCACTAAATTCACATGCATACATCTCTGTAAAATGTGTGCAAATTATCCTAGAAATGGTTCATATTGACTTTTTTTCTCTGGGCTTGGACTCACAGACCTATGTAAAGCTGCAGCAGACAACTGTTTTCATTGTCCGAAACTTGAAAATGTTATGAAATCTCTGCAGAACTGTAACAAAAACATTTCAAATTTCCTTATAAACAATAAATGTTATCATAAACATAGTTTTTTCAGATGAATTAAACAATACATGAATAAAAATTGAAATTTTTTATCTAAAATTTCACATTTTGGTTACTTGTAACAGTATCGCTCCCAAATGATTTCATGTTTTCAGCCCAATTTCAGTGCGATACTGTTCCAAGTAACATTTTTCCTAATGTCTCATTTTTTATTTAAGATTTTAGAAATATGTACTGATCTATCAATAAATAAACTAAAATTGAACATTCATATAAAATTACACAACTCTGTAATATATATTGATCAAATGAAACAGTTTTTTCCTTCTCCTGAAAAATATGTGAAAATGCACTTGTAACAGTATCGCTCTAAGCCCTCGGTGTTAAAAACCAAGCAGATGTTCAATGTTTAGCATAAACAATAGAGAAACAGGATGAGTCTGTACAAATGCCACATTGGTACTATCACTTTTTCAAAAAATATTACATTTTAAATTTTATTACATTTCCTGTTGACTATGTTGTTACAGGCGTAGACCGTATACGTACAGTTATATGTGGTAAATATTTAAGGTGATGCCACGCTTTGGGTTTAAATATGGGGAGCGACGCGGGAAAACCCACCTTATGGTCAAAATTTTCGATTTTCGTTTTTTCAGCGATTATTTTAGTTCGATTTTCCTTTGTTAAAATGATATAAGTCTCATGTAAATGCGTCAAAAAATACGGTTCCTATGAGCGTTCAAAAACGTCAGGTAAGTAGAGAAATATCACGCGAGTGACGCGACGTCAGCGTTTTGGTTAACGGCGTAATCTAAATCGACGTTTGAATTTTCGAGTTACCATATCTGAGCTCTTCTTGATATGGAAACATCTTTCTTGTTCATCCTGGTGCCAAAGCTTAGGAAACAAAACTATCATGTTTAGATTTAATTCAAAGTAACTAAAAAATCCAATTCAGTGGAATGATATTTACATCAAAGGAAATCAAACAGTACAGATCAAGCGGTCAACAAAACGCAATATTCACTTTTGACATGGACTTACGTTATTATTGAGTCAAAATAATTCGAAATAAACAGGTCTCTACTTAAAAAGGGCAGCATTGTTATCTTTTTCACTAATGGCCAAGGATCAGGAAATTGCCGGTTTTGGACCGATTTCGGTTGTGTCGGACCGATTGCAACCGGCAAAAAATCGGTCATGATATCACAGACAGATATGGAAATCTTCATTTAACCGTACATGTTTCTCTGTTATCCCAAAATTAATCCGTTAATTATAATTCCCGTGTAAAACCATGTCTGTAGTGTGTATTTCGGGTTTTGATTATGGAAACTAATCGGCACGCTTGATTGAGAAGTACAAATGACATGTTTATTTCACGAGAACCGATTATTTCAACTACATGTGGTCCATTTTTAATCGCTTATGGTAGATTGCAAGAAATCAGGGAGTATTTCTTTTTATTGAAACGCGTTTTATTAACATTGAACAATTTTCATCATAAACTGTGAGGCTTGAAGATTCAGATCGTTTTTTAAGATGATAAACATCAAACAGATCAACCTGTTTATGTTTGAAATTGATTGACTTTTTCTACAATAGTTATTGAAAGTAAACAATTCAGAAACAAAATGAAATATATTTAAAATGTATTTTATGCTATGTCAAATTCAAGGCTTATTTGATATTGTAATCTAAGCACAATGTATGGTTTAAAGTATGAAGGACACAGATATGTTTTTTCACCTCGGGGGTAGCGAAGAAGTATTGGAGGGAAGGCCGTATCTGGGACCGATTGGGATTTGGAGATTTCCTGATCCTTGCTAATAGCCGATGAGTCTTTTTCGAAGAACACCCTTCAAAACATGTAAAGATAAATGTGCCAACAATCTGTTGTCACATATGCCAGCTGAGCTCTAGTTTCGGAGTCGTTGCGGCGACACTTTAACGTTATGTGAGCTAAGTCAAAGTTAATTAAACACCTAGTATGACCAGTTCTATTGAAGACATTATCTTTCATTAGTATACGCATAAAACACACAGCTGCATCTGCCAATCATTTCAATTGATTTTTTATGTGTGTGCATATTTGTTTAATTGCGGAGTATAGGCCTACATGCGTTATATTGCGGTAATTGTCCTTCAGTCAATAATTGAAGACAAGTTTTTCCGTATTGGAAAAGAAGATATTTTTCAGTCAAAATGAGTTGTGAATCCGAGACCTACATGAAACATCCATTTGATATACTACCTTTTTGGGCTACCCTATCACCATCCTCCAAATTAAGTAGACAACGACCAATTATTATTTTACCCCAAAATAAATACAGTGTAAGCTGTTTATTGAAAAAAATAATAGCCTATATTATACAACTTTAGAAAATGCATTATCAAATTGATAAAGGTGTCACTAATGATGGAAATCGCGTTTGTTCAAGCGTCAATTTTATCAGGTCAGCAATGCGAATAACGGACCGATAACTGGATGCCACATAACATTGTAATGTTGGACACTTACCATATAACATGCAGCCGCGTGACGAATCATAAGGTCATAGGTACGTTATGACATATGACGCCATTCTCTACAGGTTACCTGTCGCTTAATGTAGATTTTCAGCTTTGTTTTTTCCTTTTTTCATGTTTAATTTTTCATTTTTTGACTTTTGATTTGAATCAATATCACGAACAGGGTAAACAGAATAAATGATTTGTGTATTTTTCTAGAAATGGTTATCGGTATAGCCTTCAGATAATTGTCCGATTGACCTTTGCCCCACCGGCAAATATATTTTATATATGTTTGATAATAATAAATGATAAATAAGGGTTGATTTCAAAAGTTGAAAGAGAAAAATGTCCTTAAAAGACGAAAAGTTAATAGTGTGTACTTGTCTAAGTAGTTGTTGACAGTGAAGTTTACATCGCATGGTCAAAACATTTCTAGCCAAAAGTACAGATCTATGCGAGTCTGTAATACTGCTAAATAAATGTTCCTAAAGCATATCGTATTATAGTTTGTACTACGTGTCTAAACAAGGGAAACTATGTGATGTAGCTGAAACTATAAAAACATACAATCTTTAAATAGCATATAAGACTTCGCAGTTAAATCGGACAAATACAATGCAGCACGTATCTCACATCTGTGATTAAGCACGATTAATTGAACACTTCGATAGCTCAGTGTAGAACAGATCAGGGAAACACTTTTCTATCTCTAACAGCTTCAATCTACATTGGAGTCAATGGGAATTCAAGATTTCAAAGTAACATCCGTAAAACAACGAGGTATTCCACCTCAAGACCAACTCCAAGATTATCTTTGAACAACGTAATTTATATATATATGGAAATAGAGAAACGGCGTGAAAAGATTTAGAGACAACCGGCGTACACAATTTTTTACCAATCTTGCTAAAGGAAATACGTGTTTTTTCCTATAAATGCGATGTGAATTCCCTCTAGAGAATGGTGGTTGCACGTTTTAGGAAATGTTTACGTGTGCATGTATGGATGCGTTATATTACGCCAACAGTTTACCTTTATGTCAGAAAATATTTGGAATACTCAAAAAGTATCTAATAAACAGCTTAGCCATTTATCAAAGAGTTTTCTTCTCCCAAATTCAAGAGAAAAATATGTTTGATAATTTCAAAGATGTCGTTTTCTTTTATGTCCGAACCGAGCTGTTTTGAACTTGACACCCACGATTACAAGTCAATATTACCATTAATGATGATGTACTTTGTGATCTAACAATCCCTAAACAGAGATCGATGGTAACAGGACTATAATACAGATTGTTAAAGTTCACAGGATTAACCTTTATTGAGTGTTTGAAGTGGAGTAATACATCATCTACAATAGTATTTTGGGTATACGGCCATTTGTACCTTGGACATTCTCCATTTTTTGTATAGGGCGGATTTTGGCCCCTCGCCGTAATGAAAAGGGCTAACATCTGCCCCTCATACTTCTTTTTTTAATGTGCTTGACCTAATCGTATTCCGTTATATTTAAATAAAAATTTAAATTAAAATAGTGTATTTATACTAACATGTCAATTTGGCTCTATTACGCCGACGGCACTTGGTCGAGGACAGTTGTCCAGGGGTAGAGCGCCTGATTCTGGACACAGGGGTTGTGGTTTGGAATTCCGTGTGTAGCGGGATCTGCGTTGCAAACATTAATTAATCCACATTCGGCAAGATTACTGGTTGTGTATCTAGGAAGCAGAATCGAGAATGATTATTCTAAGTTAAAATAACTTGTCTTACAATTCATGTTAAATGAATAAGTTTGGAATATGGCACTTGGTCAATTATGCTCAAATAGACATCTTACAATATGTCTGCGATATACACGATGCTTGTATATAGATTTAAATGGAAGTAGAATTTCAAGCAAATTCTCTGGAAAGATATGTGTATGAAAAGAGACAGAATAAATTCTATTGTTTCCTTAAACACTCTTCTCTCCGGAAAAGCCATGCTTTCTGGAATTTCCTTGATTAAGCTCATTATAAAGTATATTCAGGACACGAACTGTCTTTGAAAGTATTATACTGTAGTATACATAACTTCAATCGCAAAAGAAGCGACACGATTGCGCTTCGAAGGTGGCAAAATAACTGCACGATTTAAGATCATTTCATTCATGAGTTCCGTTCCTAACTCTAAGGGTAAGATTTTAACACGGTGAAATAAAATACGACGCCCTTGCAAAATCCAAAATGTAGTTTGCAGTAATTTCTGCAAACTTCAATCAAGCATATGCGATTCGTCACACATTAGAGTTTACAGACTGTATATTTATATTGGATCTGTAAGCATTTTCTTTTTGCCTTGTTGACAAACCCCTTGGACCGGGTCCTTCATCATACATTTATTTACTTTTGTATTTTAACCTTTGTCTTGGACAAGTCACGGATACAACGTATATTCTTCCTATATTTCTTTTAATTCATGAACATATATGATGTTACCATCATAAAACGCAAGTCTGTGTCCTATGGCTCAGTACTTCGATGTGAGTATTCGTTGCTAGGGAATCAAAATTCGAGCCCTATAAATGTTGCATTTTACGTTGGAATATTCTTTTGCAAGGCACTTCAGGGCCCGAACTTAAAACTTGAGAATTTTATGAAAGCTTCAATCTGACTGAAGAAATGTTAACATGGTGTTCAGCATTATAATAAAACACAAATGATGAATAAATAGTTTCAACTTTCTCAATTATCGCTTATGTAGTAAACGAGAAATATCAAAATATGAAATTGTCGTCGTTCTATATTTGAACAATTATTGTAACGAAGTTTTACAAAGACTTAGCAAATCACACATTTTCTCTATAATGGACAAACTCTTCAAAACTCAGGCGAAATAAGATATTGGTTATATATATACAGAGGGAAAAAAGACTTCTCGCAGAGTGCGTCGTTACGACGCGACTTCTTTAACGACATCTCACACTTATGGTATACAATGGATACTTGTCAGCCCGGCTAAACTACAGGGGTTTTAAATCGGTATGTCCAAATTTCACATTTAATAGCAATTTTCAGCAAGTGTCAGCCGGTATTTTTTTTTGGTTGTTGTACTTCAACGTTTTTATCGTTTTGTGTTGTTGGGAACATATCTTTTTGATGGCTCCAGAGTGAAGGTGTGATGTGTTCGGAGTGACCGAGTTTATTGTTAGTGTGATAACTGTGTGTCAATAGTTCAATCAAGGAACCATCTTTTAATTGTATATGTGCATTCTAAATTAGATAAACATAAATATGTTTCGTCACATTCCTGATGGTCGTTTACTCGTTTTATTCGTTGTGTGTGGAACAACCGTTGGGACATTTTACAAATAATGGCAGGTGAATTCAGCATTTCTGTATTTTCAACGCTTGCGTTTCGTTACGTTTCACGTCACAACAGTGAAATGATATTCAACCTTCTGATACATTCAAGAACGATCAAGCCTCTTTTGCATCTATTGTTTAAATAGACCAAGCCATTTAACTTCGTAAAAGATCAGAATTCTCGAAAAGATAAATAGAGACGGCTCGTTTCATGACAGTACATAAGTAAATGTATAGAATGATTTAAATACACGACGCCTTTAATTATGGCGTGCTTATGACCTCATAATTAAACACTTTATTGTTTGTTATATGGTTAGTGCCAGATATCAAGAATGCGAGACGTCACATAGTTATTGGTCCAAAGTGGCAGTAGTGACATGAAGAACCGGTTTACAGCTTCAAGTTAATATAATCCACCAAACATACCAAATTAATTCAAAAACCATTTCCGCCATTTTATCATTCGATATCACATATAAGTAACTTCTCTCTGCCACTGAAAGACGCTTCACAACACGTACGGAATAATCCATTGTTTTATACAGAGGGAAACACAGATTCTCGAAGGGTCCTTGGTAGGCATTTTGTTGACGCGACTGCTTTAACAATATCGCCCGCTTGCGCTGTTAAATTGATACGTGTCAGATAAGCTTAACTATTCTAAATAGGAATTATCTGTACATAGAGCTGTACTTGATAGGGATTTCGGGGAGATTTGGCGTGCGTCACCATTTGATATCAATTTGTTTCGGTCGTATGTGATGGTTGTACATAAATATAAATATTTGTAGATGCTTTCTGTTTTTGGATTGACTCTTATCGTTTAAGGAACCTTTTGTCGAGAGGAATGGTTTCTTCTCTGAAACAAATGGGATAAATAGTGAAGTTATGTTGTGATCCTGCTTTGGATAATGTGTAGCTGTTGTGTGTGACCGAATTGGATTGTCTTAAAAGTGTGCTGAACTGTATTGGTATATCAATTGTTAATTCGGAACTCAGGATTGAGTGTAACCTAGTCCAAATGATCTAGAGGTAGATATTTCACATATACAGCTCGAATGATCCGAATATATTGTAACTGAGATAATGCGAAATTGTGTTAAAAAAGACACAATTTTCTGTAGAAGTCTATGTGAACAACAACTTCATCTTTTGTCACGATAGTAATCTGTACTTTTGGATTCCATTTCATTAAAGGTCGAATCTGCCGGCACATGGGGCTTAAACCGACGCCGAAAAGGGACGTTTGATTAAGGTTTTATTGCCGTAAGACCATGTATGCCCGTGATATGTTACTGTCTACTTGTCTTCCCTGTTGATCCGTATTGATGTCGGACGAGCAATGGTGTTGGGGGTATAAAAGGCAAGATAGTTGTCATACAATTATCAACAAAGGTTATGGCGTGTAAAGAATTCTGTAATATATGCTTCTGTTGTATTTCTAGTAGACATGGCCAAGCTTTTCCGACATAAACCGAACTGCATAACAATATTTATTAGTCCACCGAGAAAGCTGCACGCATAATAAAATACATTTTAATGAATGTATTCTATTGATATGCATTAATGAAAATTTACAATGCAATGAAAGACTTTCTATCCGCTTTCCACCAAATCGATTCAAAAATTTCATTTTCGCAGATTTTCGAATTGATATTAGACGTATAAAGGCCTAACAAATCCCGAATGTTAAGTTCACATTAATCGTTAATTATGCTTGTATAATTGTGTAGGATGTGTGGAGGTATGACCCTTCCCGACCTTCACATACCAATTGACGGAGGATGAGATGGAATAAATGGGTTAGAAGTTTAAACTCTAACTGAAAAAATAAAACGACGAATCTTTGACTGTTACAAATTATGACTTTTAATTTATTGTTTATGTATTTAATACATAAGGGTTTGGTGTTTTGGCTGCAAATTCACCAACACCACTCTTGTACTGTTTGCTCGTAGCCACATGTATTCCTAGTAAAGACAAACAGTATCAAGTTATAGCAATACTTGTCATCCATTTTGTAAAATGATATTTTGACACATCGTTATAAAGAAATCTCGAAAACCACTATATACCTTGTTTCTAGCAATTTAGTAAGAATTGACGAACTTATTTGACTTTAAAAGTTATAAAGGTGTGCAAAAAAGTATTACTGTGTTTATTTTTTATAGAAGCACTGACAAGCGCAACGTCTCAATTCAGAATATTTAATATGTATCAAAACGCTGGATTTCAGCAACTTAGAAGTACAGGAATTGAAAATGTTATTTGGTTTTGTGACAATGATTGTACATATCGTATTCTAATGTGTATTATTTCAAGAGCACACATCCTGACTTTGTCCCTTTAAGAACCATCCAGGCATCTAGGAATGCCGTAACATTCCGAAAAATTGATGATATGTCGTTAAACCCCATATAGATAACGAGCAAAATCCCTACCAAACGCGGTGATCGACACAATTATCCATGGAAATGGAATTTAGACATTAGTAAGCACAAAGTTACATTTTGGAATTATTATATCAGTAGGTGGATGTAGTCGAATGAAATCACGTTGCAATGACTTCATCAAATGAAGCTTTTATCGCCGATGTGTACCCGTCTCACAATTTACAATCCCTCCAATTTTAAAGATGTAGGGAATTACCGACACAATGACACGAGTTCTTGTCATGTATCCAGGAAACAGTCATCGATTGTGAAATCAATTAGCATCAAGTTTCCGTCACAATTGATTTAAAATAAATAAGTTTAGATTTAAGCCTAAACTATGATCACATCTGCCATGCTAATTGTTTGTTTTCTTTATTTAAAATATGAATTCATTTTGTTTTGAAGGTTCATACTATGCAGTCTCAAAGAGCACTACTTTAAAATACTTGCCAGTCCGATTGACGATACAACATCAAGTGTCGTGATTTAATGATGCTTGCGTGTCCATGGGGCCCGGAAAATAGACCATCCATTAATGATTAATTCGGATAACAGTAGCCTGATTGGACATGAAGGTTCTATGTTTATCGAGCCTTTATCACGTTGGGACGTGTTATCATCGAGTATAGGGAACGGTTGGTTTGTGTTTCACACTGTCGGTGCCGTTTTCATTCTGCTGTCCTGCGTATCCGTCTATTTAACCGTCAAATTTCACCGGAAGCTACGTAGAGGTACTAACACGCTTCTTTATTCCTGTAACCATAGGCGTTACGTCTGTCGTCATTGGAACGTATCTAATGATGGATCTGTACGCCTTCAAAGGCTGGTTACCCGTTTTCGTTGTTAACGTAACGGAACACTGTGCGGAGCTGGGCAACATTATCACCTTTATTGTGCTACAGAACGATATACTATGTCTAGCGTCGGTGAAGGTGAAATGGAACAAGTTTCAAAGCGCACCAAGGATTCTGTGTCTAATGACATGCTATTCAGTTTCCATGACAATCGAGGAACTGATTTATATCTACGTTACGCGCAGCAAGTTCATTCGGTTTATACCAAAGCTATCACTGATCTGTCTGTCGCTTTACGCATGCGTGTGTTTCCTTTGTACCGGTTTCAAGACGGCTGTTTATCTGGATTCCATGAAATCGACGAGTAATGTCGACCGGGATGATGTCAGTGAAAGCTACGTCGAATGCGACTCGGATAATCTGACGTCATGCAAATATGGGCGGATAAACGCGAATAGAGAATACGTAAAGCCATGTGCGTATAATTCACACGAACCATGGGTTCTACCATCAAGAAACACCGCCGTGTCTGGACTGTTATCATACAATGAATCAATTAGCTCAACGGAATCGATGGTTAAAACAGTCAATCATGTAGGCCGAGTTAGAAACGAAAGTTATATCGAGCGTGAATGGACTGAATTAACCAGTGATCAAGACATTTGGCATACTAAAAACTGTGTTATAGAGACTGAAGCAGCAATTCATTCCCCTTATAGCGATATATGCAACAGTGCTAATAATTATGCCAGTGTATCCTCGACTGGAATTACGGACTTAAATTCACATTCAATGGGCTATAAACGTGCATATGTCAAGATGTCAAGTCAGTGTGTGTTAGCAGATGTTTTTGGTGAAAACTCAGTAAACAAGCTTACGTTTTCTAACAGCACAACGGACGACTTTGCCACGCGAAAACTTAAAAGCCATAAAATAGACCATTTGAACGTAGGATATATCACGTCTGGAGATGCGCCTAAGCTTTTAGACGGAGAGAATGTTAACCTCATAGCAGCAAGAGACCAAAATTGCGAAACTAAACTTTGCTGTATCAGTGATATTGATAACACTAGCAATACTAACGGTTTAACGCGTGAACGGGCGTTTAATAAAGTCGAATCAGACGGAGAGATAGATATTGCAGAGGAAGAAGGTACTAGTAAATGTTTGTGTGGTAACAATACATCCACGCCTTTTTTAAATTGTGATAACATTACCCAAGACACACATGGTGTTACTCACTTCGTCACGTGTCAATGGGATTCATCAAATGGTAATCATATCATGCACGATAGAAGCTCATACTCATGGCGTAAAGAGTTAACTCACAAATCACCACTTTTTCCTGTAAGGTCTAAATATCCATTTACAAACACAAATACCGAATTCGATCAGTTACAACCGGAATACCAACAAACGTGCTCCTCTGAAAGCAATTACAACGAAAGTTACAATGAACAGTATCGATCTAGAAGTCCCAACCTCAGGACGGCCAATATAGACTCATGTCCAACCGAAAACAAAGACGAAGACGGAGACTCACTATCAACGCTCGAGAACGGCTATCTGGCTGATGGAGAAACGTTAACCATTAACTCTTTCACGTCATTGAACACCGACATGGATTCTCAGCGTTCAAGGGATGATCACGTTACGGATTATAAAAACACAAATCCAAGGACGCAGATGTTTATGACGTCATCATCGCCAGCTTACAGTCTAATTCGGTTGCGGCAATGTGCTGCTTTGCAGAAGGTTGTTTCCTTGGGATACTTCATCAGGTTCGGGTGTATTGTGAACATCATTTTCCATATGTACTCTCTCTTCGGGGTGTACGGGCTGTTTGGAATCGGGAAGGGCGCCAGACGCTTGGCCTTGGATTCTATTTCACGTCTTACATAGGTAAGCGACAAATTTCTATGCTTTGGTATTATGCAACTATCCGAGATTGACAACAACTGCATACAAAATATAACAAAGCATCTATTTGTCTCATCATGCAGAAACATTTGTGAACATTAAGTTTGAACTTATTTATTTTACATAGATTGTGACGTAACCTTGGAGCTTATTAAATTCACTTTCGATGACTGCTTCTTGGACACTACACCAATACTCGCGCCGATTTCTGGGTTAGTCCCTGCAATTTCCACCTCGCCCGATGGGATCAAACCCAGGTCCCTCGGTACAAGAGACCGACGCTCTACCACTGTACTCCTACCACACACACAGTGAACATTAGAAGGTTTGCTTATCACATGACACAATTTGTTTAATAATTCATTTGTGTCTTTGGCGTATAAGAAACAACTGTGACTAAAGGAATCGTCACATACACAAGCAAATTCATAATTTTGTCACTGTGGTTTCAACCTTTTATATAAACTAGATGGTTGGTGTCGTGAATCGGAAATATTGTTGAACATTGAGTAGATAACGAAAAACCCAAAACACGAACAAAAGTGATGCAAAATGGAAACTCGATACTGGCAGGTGCAGGAGCATGCAGCGATCACGTGATCTAGTAACGGATATCAAAAATGTTGTACGGCACCCTGTTATCGGTGCGTTAATTGCCCGGTGACAGGATAGAACATTAAATAAAGAAGCACTTTGATAATGGTCGTTATATTGTTTCCGTCTGCGGCTGCTTTCATTGCGGACAAGATGGAAAATGTTCATATGGTTGGACGGGTTAAAGATGAAAGGCTCGAAATGCTAACGTAAAAAAGTGTGTTTATGTTTCAGAGGTGTGGGCATTGTAATCAACACACTGTTACTAAACTCAGTATTTTGCATCCTCAACAACCGTTGGACGAGACGGAAAAGAAACCGAGTATTGAGTCGAACATTTCTGGACACGAAACTGTGAACAGCTGAACTAGTTGTCTTGAGGTGGTATAGTACCTCGAATTATTGGAAATGTATTGTACCGAACGTTTCTAGATACGAAACTTTAAAACAGATGAAGTGGTTGTTTTAAGTGGCAAAGTTCCTTTTCAATTTGCAACATTTCTGTAAGCGAATTATTCTCGATACGAAACTGTGAACAGCTGAACTGGTTGTCTTCAAGTCGTATGGTTTCCAAAAGTAGTTGGAACAGTTTCTTTTACCGAACGTATCAATAGACCAATCTCAGGACAGCTGAGCTTGTTGTCTTCAAGTGGTATTCTTCTTACAATATATTGGAAATGTTTCTTATACCGAACGCTTCGAGACAAACAATTCTTGCCTTCTGAACTGGTTGTCTTCAAGTAGTAAATTTCTTTTGAGCAACTGAAAAAGTTCCTTTCAACAGGCTTTCTTCGATACAAAACTCTTTACAGCGAACTGGTTTTCTTCACGTGGTATAGTTCTTTATATCCATTTGAAATACTTATTTATATAAATTGATTTAAATAAATCATGAAATTCTTCAATTCTAAATGGTTTTAGCAATTTTGAAAATCAACAACATAAGCATTTAGATGCTTACAATGAAGTTGAAAAACAGTACATGTTTGTCTCTATTTTATCAATAAATTCGAATTTCAATGAAATAGCAAGACTTCTGAATCATAACGCTCTTTTGGTTAATAGGGTTAGAAAAACGACTTATGTTCAACTCTCTTCTTTTCCACATAACCCGTGGTTTCCTGGAAATGTTATGCTTCCCTGTAAAGAGGGACCAGAGACGAGGCGGGAAATCGAATCCTGACACAGGATGCTTGAAATTCACCATGAATTGGGGAAATTAATTCGCCATACTGACACTGCTAACACGGATTATCAACAAGAGTATTCTTTCTCTCCCCTCACTAGCATGCCTATCTCGCGCTCTGTGGGGTAAGTCAAGCATTAAGGGGCTTTATGGTCCACATTTGTTTGGTTTTTATTGTATTTGATGGACTTGTTTTTTTCTCATTAATTTTGTAAGTGACTCTAATATAAACAAAAAGTTGGCCAAGAGCAGTGTTGCTTTGTTTTTTCGTTTTTTCTTTTTTTTTCTTTGCTTTTCCATTTCTTTTTCCATATATGTATTCTTTTATTTTTTCCTTTTATTTCCTATTCATTTTTTTTGTACTCTTCACTTACACAAGGTCTTGTCAAGTTTAAAAGGAGTTTCAAGTCATCATTGCAAGGGGTAGCATGTCTTGGTACATATTGTTTTACAAACGGTCAATCATGAAAATGCACCAGGCGAACACAATGGATCTGAAAGTATCACAGTTTGCTTGGATTTCGAGTTTGTTCTAATTGCCTATACTTCTTTTTCAGATTTTATTTATAGTTTTTGTAATACATCAGATGAAACCCATATCTAAAGCCTTGGTGTTTGTTTGTCTTTCTCCTTTTATACCTATATTTTGAAATGAAAAGCATTTAAGCTAATTTAGTTTCGGAAGTGTCGTTGCTAGCTTTATTGTTGTATGTGTTTCTTTTTTTTCCGTTTTACTTGTGCCGTGCTTATACAAATTGTATCAATGGACGTATTCATCATTTGCGTAAATGCATCTTTCCTCAACCAAAGAAGTAACAAATATTTGTTGACCAAATCAATATTAAACAGTTAACCTATTTTTGCAAAACAAATATGCTATAAAAAATCGAAAGTGAGTTGCTGTAAATAAATGCCACTAACCCACATACATCATACGATGGATACAAATATATTAACAGTGAGTTATATACTATTACCTAACTGTCATGAAAGGATAATTAATTAATCCGAAATCTAGCTTAATTCTTCTCTAAAGATATGTTTATCGTTTCATTCCTAGAGGACATTTGAATTATAAAAGATGTTATTCTCAATCTATGAGATAGACAAGTTGAAAGCTCCCGTACGATAGAATGGGTTTAACCTATCACAGCACATTTTCTAAAACATCTTAAAAACATTTTCCGTTTCTTTACAAGTACGCTAGACATATTAATGAAGTTGAATGTGTTTTCTGTCAACTTCTCTTTATGTGGGACACGCGATATGTTGCACGGAAAACATAACCAAGATTCTTTCAAAAATAGAACGTACGCATAAAGAAATGACATAAAATAACCAAATTGATCCAAAAGGAAATATGATCGATACCTCCCTTTCATAACAAAATATCTTTATATATAGCTTTTTCTATTCTATGTTTTTAATTAAAACCTATTTTATTTAATTACAACCGGTATAACCTGTAAATGATATTTGTCGAAATAGTACCTATACCAACCAAAGTCCAGAGTATCGCCGGTTTCATGATGAACGAACATACTTTAACAGAATATTAATACTCGTACTGCTAAATATAATCGTCTTAAATGTAATATGTCATCAGCAATTGCCCTTGTTATATACACCGATTGTCCATCTAATGTATTGAATGGTACGGGATGTTGTTATATACACCGCTTGTCAATCGAAATGAACGGAGTGGTATGGGACGTTGGTATATACACCGAACGTCGATCTAATGAACCGAATGGTATGAGACGTTGTTATATACACGGGGTCATTAATCGAAATGAACGGATTGGTACGGGATGATGTTATATACACCGATCATCCATCGAAATGAGTGGATTGGTACGGTATGTTGTTATATACACCGAGGCGTCCATCGAGTTGAACGGATTGGTACGGGACGTTGTTATATAAACAAGTTCGTCCATTGAATTGAACTGATTGGTACGGGGCGGCGTTGTTATATACACGGGGTCGTCCCTCGAAATGAACGGAATTGTACAGGACGTTATTATATAAACAGAGTCGTCCATCGAAATGACCCTTGGTACGGGACGTTGTTATATACACAAGTTCGTCCTTCGAAATGAACGGAATCGTACGGGACGTTGTTTATATACACGGGGTCGTCAATCGAAATAAACGGATTGGTACGGGATGTTGTTATATACACGGGGTCGTCCATATAAATGAACCGATTGGTACTGGACGTTGTTATAAACACGGGGACATCCATATCAATGTACGGAATGGTACGGGAAGTTATCATATATACAAGTTCGTCCATCGTAATGAACGGAATGGTATGGGACGTTGTTATAAACACGGGGTCGTCCATCGAAATGAACTGATTGGTATGGACCATTGTTTTATACACAACCTTGTCCATCGAAATGAACGGATTGGTACGGACTATTTTTTTATTTACAGGTTCGTCCATCGAAATGAACGGAATGATAAGGGACGTTGTTATATTCACCGACCGTCTATCAAAATGAACAGATTGGTACGGGACGTTGTTATTTGAACACAATTTTGTCTATGAAAATGAACGGATTGGTACGGACTATTGTTTTATACACAGGTTCGTCCATCGAATTGAGCGGATTGGTACGGGACGTTGTTATATACACAAGTTCGTCCATCGAATTGAACGGAATCGTACGGGACATTGTTATTTACACAAGTTCGTCCATCGAAAAGATCTGATTGGTACGGATCATTGTTATATACACGGGGTCGTCCATCGTTATGAACGGAATGGTACGGGACGTTGTTATATATACGGGGTCGTCCATCGAAATGAACGGAATGGCACTGGACGTTGTCATATACACAAGTTCGTCCTTCGTAATGAACGGAATAGTATGGGACGTTGTTATATACACGGGGTCGTCCATCGAAATGAACGGATTGTTATGGACCGTCGTTTTATACACAAGCTTGTCCATCGAAAAGAACGAAATGGTACGGGACTTTGTTATATACACCGATCGTCCATCTAATGACAGGATTGGTACAAGACGTTGTTATAGATGTATACACAAACTCGTCCATCAACATGAACGGATTTGTACGGGACGTTGTTATATATACACAATCACGTTCATGTAAATGAACGGATTGGTACGGACTATTGTTTTATACACAGGTTCGTTCATCGAAATGAACAGATTGGCATTGACCGATGTTATATACACAAACTCGTCAATCAAGATGATCAGTTTGGTAGATACTATTGTTTTATATACAGGCACGACTTTCGAAATGAACGGATGGTACATTACTGTTGTTATATACACAAACTTGTCCATTAAAATAAACGTATTGGTCCGGACCATTCGTATATACAGAGGCTTGTCCTTCGAGATGAACGGATTGGTACGGACCGTTGTTAAATGCACAAGCTCTTTCATCGAAATGAACGGATTGGTACGTATATTGGATTTTTTTTCTGTGTATAGGACGGAGTGTTGCAGAACTGCACATAGTGCTTTTGTACAGTGTTAAATTTA
This sequence comes from Cerastoderma edule, assembly GCA_947846245.1. NCBI lineage: Eukaryota > Metazoa > Mollusca > Bivalvia > Cardiida > Cardiidae > Cerastoderma > Cerastoderma edule. Next base: position 21,554,684 of record OX401417.1, read on the forward strand.
CGTTTGTCCACTGAACAAAACGCACTTGATTAGACGACAAAACACTGCCTCGGATATTTGTTGTGACAAAAAGGCTTTGGAAAACAATAAACGTATACACATGTACATTATTTGGGGTAAACTAGAGCTATGTACACATTTTCATTTGTTTAACCACTGTGAACTATCATTGTGAGGCGTTTTGTAAACTGGCAGCGTTGAAATTATAATTGAAACAGCTGTTTCGATAAATACTTTATTCACACAAAAGAGATATATAGATTACATATTGGTTACAGTTCTTGCTTTCTATAAATTTTCGAATAAAGTAGTGTTATGCCCATTTTCTACTGTAAAATTAATGGAAACAGAAAAAAATGGGTCTGTTTGTTCTGGTAAATAATGTCTAATGACCAATTATTTAAAACTTAACTTGCCATGAGTGCGAAATGATAACATTCCACAATGTCATTTTTTCTTTAATGACTGCCCCAGTCATAAAAAAAAACCGAAGAATATGTTAATTGCCGATATGAACAAAGGATGATTCTTTATATAAATAACAGTTTTAACCGTACAGCAACCGACCAAGGATATGATGTATGATTTTGATTTTTAACGGTAAACAAATAGGTTGCAGTCAGATGGGCGTAACACTACTTAAATATTTCAATGACTTGTCTTAAAAAAGCTACATTACAAGAAAAAACAAAAATGAAGGGAATGTTGGATAAACAAAACATTCTCCAAGTTTGCGCTTAACTACAGGCAGTTGCATATTCCTGGAAGGTCAATATGTCAAATTATGTCTACCCTGAGTTTTGATTCAGTCCATATAATTACACACCAACAGAACAATAAAAACATCTAGGGGTTATGTTCAATGCCAATCTTGACACATTGGATTTAGCCAATAAAACATTTCATACCTGATGACTATATATTCATATGGCTTCTTTCCGGGCTAATTGTGTTGTAATTTTGCTTTCAAATAAAGCTGTCAAGTTTAACATAAAAGCAATTTGATGAAAGAAATACATACATTTAAGTTCAACTTAGATAATGACAAATAAGTTGACCGATCAAAATTGATTATCTAAAAGAATATTCAACACTTTCATATGGATTGAACAATCTAAAGTTTACACTTGCACAGAATGTTTTATAATCCGGGACATATAAACACAATTATAACAATTCACTTAAATGCGCGGTAGATTTCCCAAGTAACGGATATTTCCGGGAGAAACTACGATTGTACCCGTGTGTATACCGTGTACTAATGAGTGAAGGAAAACACCGGAATGTACCACAGGGCCCTAGTTCTCAAAACGTATATAAGTATAACATTCTATTCAAACGCAGAAGTCTTGCCCATATTAAATATATAAGTTTCAGCATTGAAGTTAAGTGGTGGTCTTGAAATGAAATCGCACTCAAACCTTTTTGCTAAATGCTTAAAAAATCATCGTGAAAAACACGGTTCAACTCTTTTCCCTTTGTCACAATGGATCATTCAAAATATATCGATGAAAATACCTGTCACAACGTAAAATTATTGTCAACTCAAATATGATATAGTCTGACCCAGAACAGCAATATCTCCTACCACACACGATGTCTGTAGTGTATTTCTGAACTATGTAGATTCGGATCAGCCTGTAAACCAAACGTTTGCAAGACACAAACATTTCTCAACCTGGTTCTTATATACATGTTGCGTTAATCATTTGTCACAGGTTTATGTTGGAGTACTTGAATGATGTAGTGCCACAGATCAGCCGGAAATCACGAAATCTAATTTGGATCTTCACCGATTGTTTAATCAAGTGTCCAAGTTTTAGTTCGATAAGTTTGAGAAATATTAAGAGTTAACACTTTTTTCCTCTGGTCCTTATAAACATCTTACGTTAATCATTTATCATAGGCTTACGCTGAAGTACTTGGATACTGTTAAGGCGCAGATCATCCCGAGATTCGCACTTTCTCATCCGGATCTTCACCGCTATGTTAACCACATGTTCAACGTTATGTTAAGTGTCATTTAAGAGATTATAGACACAGATTGGATCAGACACTTTTCACTCTTTTGCTTATATACGCATTGCATTAATCATTTATTGTAGGATTACAATGAAGTACTTGGATACTGTGAAGACGCAGATCAGCCCGAAAATCACACATTCTTATCTGGATCCACACCAACAATTGTTTATAGTGTTTATACAGCTAACAGTAAAGTTATTTGGACTTTAGATACACACATTAGTTTGAGCCATTCACCACAGTCTGATCAAAATCTGCATTTCATGTGTGTCCCCACTCAAGGCTAACAATAAAGCTTATTGCATTGTAAGGACACATTTTAATCATGAAGGCACACTGTCTTATCTTGATCTGCACAACAAGTTTATCATCATTCAAAGACTAATATTCGAGCTCTGGGTAATTATAAAGTCACAGATCAGTCATAAACACCCACTGTCTACTTTTGATATGCACCTCTTAAAAGTTATTTCAAATCCGAACTATAAAGAACGAGGTAGCTAGAGAGACACACATTGTTGAGATGCACACTAGTCATAAACACACACAGTCTTATCTGGATCTGCACCTCTTGATACTGACTTTTCAAGGTCAACTTAAGTGTACTTGATAGCTGTGAAGACACATACTAGTCATAAACACACCAGTCTTGAGCTGCATCTCTTCATTATACTTCTCAGGGACTGCAGACTACTTGATAGTTGTAAAGAGCCATATTAGCCTGAGTAACCCAATCGTCTTATCTGGATCTGGATCGTGACTTCATGCAAATCATTTAGGAAAGTCTAGCTTTTATTTCCTTCAATTATGCAAAGACACAGCTTACCTAGGTCAGAGTAACTCATATGTCAGTCACCCAATGTAACGAAGATCGTTATGGTCTAGTGAGGGCTGTAGAGGTGGATATCGGCTTGAGTGTACACATGTGACTATTGAAACTTGGTTGTAAATGTAGCGAGCGCTGACTTCTTACCATCAGTCAAAACAACAGCCAGACACCCATCAGTAGGTCTGTACGATATTACTACAGGGTGCTTTATCCCGTCTTTCCGTGATAGTAGAATTTTCTCTTTTTGGCCGTCATGTCGGATCACGTGTATATTGTGAGACTTAAATCCACACACGAAGAGGTTACCCCTCTCGTCCATATATAATCCGAGTGGTGCCCGAAGGTCTCTATCGGTGTACTTGTACAGCGTCCAACCCTGTGTGCTGAGACAGGTGACAGTGTTAGTATTATAATCAGAGACAAATACTTTGCTGCCATCCTTACTGACCTTAACGTTGGAAGGTGTAGTAAACATATAGTTACCATCATCCACACCTAGCCTCCTCAATACTGTACCGTCCATGGTAAGCACGCGGACCTCACCATTACCGGGACGATCGTGACACGTCACGTACAGCTCGTCCCCACACACATCTACACCACAATACGGTCTATCTATCTTTACGGTCTTCACCACCCTCATGACCGGTAGAACTCGTACATACTGGAGCTGTCTGTTGAAACCAGTTGTAAGTATTATGTCCGTGTCGTTCAGAGCAACCACTTCTAACGAGTAAATATCCAACTTGGATTTATATTGAAAGTCTTTATCAAACAGGTGCAGACCTTCATTACCACACGATACGACGAGATGTCCGTCAGTCATGAATACACATCCAACAACATTGGTCACACCCAGATCTATTTTTTTCCTTTTACCAGTAACTTCTATATTCAGTAACGACGTCGGGGACGATTTCCTGCCACTAGCCTGTTTATCCGTCCCAGCCTTGTTGGGTACTGATGTCGGGACATTTCTGCTGTATTGTGTAGGTTTGCCGGTTAATACGGTCCCTAACGAGTCTAACTGGTCAATCACGTCTGTTAGTATTTCGTTCGGTTCTAGTCGAATATCAATGGGAGAACTGTCATCCTGTATATTCGTCAGAATCTTCTCAAACTCGCCTTTTTGTGAAGAGGCTTTTTCCATACCAACAAACATGAAGTCATCATTCCGCGATTTCTGGCACGCGTTCAGGGATGTGTTTAGATCTCCGATTTGAATAGAAATATTATTTAACATCGCTTCATGTCTATCAATTTCTTTTGATAGTTGGTCTTCTATCTCTCGTAGTTTGGTAATCATCTTCCTTTCTAGCTGATCCAACTTGTTGTTTACATTCTTACGAATCTGCTGTACGTCTTGAAGACATGTTTGGATATTTGCCTTAAGTGACGTTTTGTCGGTTTGCCTTCTCGTTTGAAGATTATTGAATTTTTCTGTTAAATCAGACAGATCTTTCACAGCTACCTTGAACGAGTTGGTGATTTGATATTTCTCTTTCTTCACGCGATGGCTAACATCGGCTGTACGGCATTTCGCATGATTTGTCAATTTACAAATATTACAAATGACCTGTTTGTGATCGTCACAGATGAATTCTAGAATCGATGTTTTGTGTGTGTCACATAACATTATCGGTGGGACATGTTTTTTCTGTGTGTATCCGGAAGGGGCGGCATTTCCGGTCAGAAGTCGGTGATCCCGGGTCGCTTTGAACCCTTGATGTGAACGTTCACATGCCCGACAAAGGTACTCGTTACATACGGTACAGTAGGAAATACCCTCTGACGTATGACCATGTGTTAAGCATGCGTCACAATTATGTTCGAAAGTTTGATCTGATCCTTCGTTTATAGATCGGGACCCGCTCGCCATGATGAAGATAGTCTCGTGGGGATCGTTGTCTGAAATGGACAAAGTAAACCGGAATGGTAAAGGTGGCGACTTTTGCAATGGACGTCGGTGTCTGAATTTTTTTTCTTAACAGAAATGGTAAAGAATGGAAACCGTGCTAGGGGAGTTTCTGTCTGAAATGGAAAGATAAACAGGAAGATGAAGTTCGGGAACCATGCTAGGGGAAGCGGTGTCTTAAAAAAGAAAAATTAACCGAAATGATAAAGAATTGGAACCATGCTAGAAGAGTTTCTATCTGAAATGGGAAATAAAAATCGAAAAGATCGAAAACCGTTTGAAGGCAATCGCTGAATGAAATGGGAAAATTACCCAATCTGAACACATCAGATTCATCAAATGAAAACACCTCTGAAATAATTAGGATGACGCCATTCTGTTTCGCGAGAGAATGATGTCACCTCACTTTCGTTTTCAAAAATAGATCTTAAATGTGAAATCTAAAAGGTCGTTTAATTTGGTTGAGGAAACAACTATATATGTCACAACTTTTAATTTCGCTATTTCGTATGAGTAAACGATAAGAAAATGATTTAAAAGGATGTCCAACACTTCCACATACATTGAATTACTGAACTTGCACGCTTAGAAAAGGTGTTAATCGCCGGTGCCGATTTACTCGAAGAATTGTAACCCTACACTTATATCCTAGCAATCGGAACTTCTCGGGTATTTCCGTGAACTGTGAAATACACCTCGGATATAAGTGTAGGGTTACAATTTCTCGGGTAAATCGGCATCCGCCGATTAACACATATTCTAAGCGTGCACGTTAAGTAGTTCAATGTGTATGGAAGTGTTGGACATCCTGTTAAATCATTTTTATCAGTAACTCATACCAAATGGCGAAACTGTTGTTGTGACATGTATAGTTGTTTCCTCTATCAAATTTAACGACTTCTAAGATTTCATATTTAAGATCTATCTTTAAAAACGAAAGTAAAGTGACGTCATTCTCGCGGGAAACAATATGGCGTCATCCCTATTATTTCAGAGATGTTTTCATTGGATAAACCCGATGTGTTCAGATTGATATCCTAGGTGTATTTCATAGCTCACGGAAATGCCCGAGTAGTTCCGATTGAAAATTATCATGAAGGGTAAATGATGGGAACCGATTGCCGTGCTATTTAAAGTCATGCTTAGACAGTTAATTTCCTAAATACTTAACAGCAATTGAAACACAAACAGGAAATACATATAATAAAACACACACAATTTGCGAATAATGGTAACCTGACCCGAGTTGTATTGCCGGCAATACATGGAGAACCAAGACAATCGGAAAAGGGCTTTCAAAAGGGCTGGGTCAAACTAAGGAGAATTCTCGACATTCCGCCTACCAGCCGGGAGACTAGCACCCTTAATAAGTATAAAGAAACATTTTGCCATCTGCTCCGAGTGTTTCTATTTCATTGTCCAGTTAATCAACCACTTATTCAATTAAACTCTCCATAACACATTTGCAGCAGAAAACAGTACAAAACGCGAAATCAAGATAGTAAACTGTTTCATGTGAGCCATTTGTCGTTTTGCCACCATTGTTTCTTCCTAATACCCTTTAGTATCACTGTAGCTTTCCTAGCTCTATTTTTGTATATGATGTTCCTTTGAATTCGGCCAGTTACAACTATCCATATTCATTTTGTGTGTGTTTTAAAAAAGTCCAATGAAAAGAGATACGGCCTCACATTTTTTAACCAAGTTTGTTCCAGATTTAATAAAAATAAATAATTATATTAAGATGAAGCATGCCTATTTCATCACAGGCCAAGTATGCATTCATATATATAACTAAAACAATGGTATATACTTTATAAATACAACAATTGATAAAGTGTTGGTCTATTGTCTCAAAACCTGCTCCTTTGTAAATCTATACTGTATATTTGCGATTACATATATTTCATTGTTTATCGCCTCTATACAAAAACACATACCTATGTTAAATATCTCGAGGCACGAAGGAAATAACAACGATACCTATAACCATTTTGGGGTTAAAGAGACTGTCTCATAGATGGCGCCATGAAGGCAAATAACGTTAAAAGGATGATCTAATCATTCGTCTTCACTAAACGAAAGGATAATTTTTTAACTAACTTGTTTTAAAAAGTCTCTGAACAGCTATGTTTACATTAAAAACCGTGAAATTTGCTTGCATTTCTTTCAGTTTTTTATAGCTATCTGTGGACCCGTTTCGATGATATCGCGTGACAGATATAAGGTAAACACATACACAACCAAACATTTGTGGGACACACATGATGATGGTGTCTAAAACATCGCCTCTTACATTGTGAGTTTCATTTCTAGCTAATTGTTTATAAAATAAACCGTTTTATAGTGTTTACTGTCTGCAAAAGAAATGTGAAAAGGGTGTTAAGTATGTTAATAATCTTGTTTCATGTACCTCTATCGTTATTTGGTTCCATTTCTTATAACCTGAGAAGACATGTTATTTCAAAAATATTAAATCCTTAATCTGTGAGTGTGAAAAGGTACCAATAAAGACGCAATCCTTAATTTGTATCAGAATCCTTTTCACGTTTATTGAATACTGTATATGTACTTGTTTTTAGAATATCGTGAAATCAACTAAATGAGACATTTGTTAGTATTAACATGTTCCAACATATTAACTACTCTGCATGTAATGATGTAAATGATATAGTTTGTATAAAGGGTTCAAGTTCTTTTAGGCATATTTATTGTCATATTGAGAGTCACCAAAAATATCTTTAGCTTAACCGCGTCAGCTTAGCCGGTACTTTGTCCTGAAATCAGATCGTTTTACAAATATTGTTCAGAGGCTAGTGTACTATAAACAATGTACGCAAGCTTTTGTTAGAGTAATAAAAAAATGGACGCTGAACATAACAATAATTGTTGCGTGCGCATGTTGTAGGTAGGTAAGATAAAAGTCGAAAGCAGCGCCCGCAAAATAATTTTATTGTTAAGATCAGAGAAAGTAAGATGTTTCTTCTTATAGTTTTAACTCCTTTGGCGATTATGAATTTTAAATTGGTCTCTGAAAAGATCCGATTCTTTTAAAGTCCCCAAATGTACGAGAGATAAATAAGGAGAATGTCGTTTTATTTATAAGTAACCTATAAATTGATATAATCTGTTTTCCTTTTCCCACGCATCTTAACACATGTTTATTACATAACAAAGAAAATAAAAGGCATGTCAGGGATAGGGATTTGTGTGATAGGATATAAAGGCATTTTAACCCTTTGCCAAACGCCAAATTTTAGACTGTCCCAAAATGAAAGAGTTGCAGACGACATTTCAAAGTATGATGGAATTGTATAAAAGTATTCTGATAGGGCAAAAACATTGTGGGAAAAGGACAACGAGCAATTTCTCCTTTTTCCACAATGTTTTCCAGGCTTGTCTGCAACACAGTGGTTAAATGCCGTTATTATTTGGTAATGAGTTAAACAAATAGCATATCGTATTACAATTACATAAAAAGCTTTGAACACACTTGCTATTAAAGATGCTTGTTCACATTTTTGACAAACGTTTGATATCAAAAATTGTATTCTATAATATTAAAGAGGGGCGGTACATTTGTTTGGTACGTACTGGTGGATAACAAATGGATTAAATAGGTTCGTATATAACGATTTAAAGACTTCCTGCAATTAATGAGTTTTACCCAGATCAAAGAGCATTGAAACGATTATGAAATCCACCACATACTGTATATTCGTACTCTTATATATTGATACTTTCTGAAACAACTGTGCACTCAGTAGCTATTGGGCATTGGACATTTTACAAAAACTGTAATATTCCATCGTCACTTCATTTTGCCTTGAAAATTGTCTCATCAATGAACAAGCACGTTTTACAAACAGTGCTATGAAAATGTGTTGGCAAAATGGGAGTTCCTAAACAGCAAGCCAGGACATTCCCACTGTTAGACTATAATACAAAATCGTCTGTTTAAGGCAAAACGGAGTTGTCTGCATAAAGGTACAACACACTCGACTGCTTAAAGGTGTACAGCACACTCGTTTGTTTCAAAGCAAAACATTGTCGTATGCTTTAAGGTACAACAGAGTCGTCTTATTAGGGGCAAACCAGAGAAAACTGTTTCAAGGTAAACAAAGTCGTCTTCTTCTAAATAAAACCGAAGTGTCAACTTTAATACGCAACAAAGTCGCTTTCTTTTATGCACAACAAAGTAGTTGCTTTAAAGCTCAACAGAGTCGTCTGTTTCATGTCAGAACAGAGTCGTCTGATTCCAGGAAGAACGTGATCGTCTGATTCAAGGCACACCCGAGTCGCCTGTTTCATATCAGAACAGAGCCGTCTGATTCAAGGAAAAACGTGTTCGTCTGATTCAAGGCACACCCGAGTCGTCTGTTTCATGTCATAGGAGAGTCGTCTGATTCAAGGAAAAATGCGGTCGTCTGATTCAAGGCACAACAGAGTCGGCTGCTTGGGGGTACAACCGAATCGTCTAATTGAAGGCATATTGCTTCCATACAAAACAGACTTATCTTCTTTATTGCAACAGCATTGTCGTTTGCATTAGGGTACGACAGAGTCGTCTGTTTAACGACAAAAGAGAGTCTTCTGTTTTATGGCAAAACTGAGATGTTTGCTTCAAGGCAAACAGAGTCATTTGCTTAAAGGCACATAAAAGGAGCTTAATGCTTTATCAAATTATATTATTTGATAAACTTCTGGTCAGATTCAAATAGTTATCACCATGAAACACCTTCAGCACAACTTAAACATGAAAGCTAACAAGAAATAACCCAGAGATGGTGTGATTCTTCGCCCCTGACCTTTACAGTTGATACACAAATGTTTGGACCCACCAATCAGAATTCGTTATTTTGAATATGTAAACAAACAGGTTGTTGATAAACACGATTGAATTGGAGACAACTATATTTCAAGCACAAACAACTTATGTTAAAGGAGTCTATCTAGTAGGATCTCAATGCATTCGTAAATTAATTCTCATGACTTTTATGAACATTATAAAGGAACCCCATATATTTTTTCAGTAATTTATTTGTATTCATCTCCTTTTATGTGCCTTTAAAGGCACAAAATAATCGACATTTTTAATATACAAGGTCGTATCTTTTAAGGCAAAACTGGATTCGTCTGCTGTAACCCACAATAGAATTGCCTGCTCCAAAGCGAAACAGAGTCTTCGTCATCTCCAACGTACATCAGAGTCGTCTGCTTCATTGAAAAAATTCGTCTGTAGCGAGGATAAAATAGAGACGTCAGCTATTAGGCAAAGCAGATAAGTTTGCTTCACGCCAAACTAGTGTCGTCCGCTACAAGGCAAAATAGAAAAGATTGCTCTAAGGCAAATCAGAGTTGTCTGCTGCATGGTAAAATAGATTCCCTGGTGCAAGGAAAAATATAATTGTCTGTTTGAAGGTTACACATGTTATTCTACTTAAATGAAAACAATGTCGACTGCTGCAAGGCAAAATACAGTCGTCTGATGAAAGATCAATAATAGTCGTTGGCTTTAAGACAAAATAAAGTCGTTTCTTCAAGGCAAGATAAAGTTGTCTGCTTGAAGGCAAACTAGATTAGTTTGAAGGCAAAATAGAGTCGTCCGCTGCAAGAAAAAACATGGTTGTCTTCTTAAAGGCAATTTAGAATCGTCTGTTGCAAAGGAAAACTAGAATCGTCTGCTGCAAAGGAAAACTAGATTCGTCTGCTTTAATGCAACAGATAATCGTCTGTTTCAAGGCAAAATCGGGTCGTCTTCTACAGGGCACACTAGAAACGTCTGTTGCAAAGAAAAATAGAGTTGTCTGCTGCAATACAAAACTGACTCGTATGCTACAAGGCAAAGCAGACGCGTTTGTTCCGAAATAGGACAGATTCGTCGGCTTCAAGGCAAAAACAGAGTCGTCTGCTTTAAGGCAAACTTGGGTCGTCTGGTGCAAGACAAAATAGATTCGTCTGGTGCAAAGCAAAACATATTTGTCTGCTTTTTGAAACAATGGGGTCGTCTGCTTAAAGGCACAGCAAAAGTCGTCTGCCGGTTCTTTAACGCCCTAACAATGTCATTGTTTGTTGACAATCCTAATTACAAGTGGGAACATGCTCTTAATGGCGGCGCGAATTGCTTTGCGATTTATTTGCATTTGGACATACCCATCTTCAGGCCTCCAACTTCAAATAGGGAGTTATGTCTTAGAATCCCGCCATGATCGGAATACGTCATAGAAATCCTCAATAATCACATCAACGCAAAATGGCGTTAAGATTTTACTCTCTCCAGACGATCTTTAGTGGAGAGTGTAGAAATCGGAAATCGACTATTCAGTCTACCACACTAAAGTAAATCCATAATGTAGAAGTAATTATACTTAATTCAATGCTTACCGTGTGTTATTTAGATTAAGCAACATCAATTACAGAATCCGATTTTTCTAATAACTAGATAAATCATCTAAACTGGTCCCGACTCTCGAGCTGACCAAACTGTGCCCGTGAATCGTACGTAAAAATCCCCTCAATGATGTACTTCCTCTTCTGTTATCAGTTAGTTAAACCCTTTACCAAACGCAAAATTTTCGACTGTCCCAAAAAGAAAGAGTTTGTAGACGACATTTCAAAACGTGGTGAAATTAAAAAATAATCTTCTTAAAGTGCAAAAGAACATTGAGGGAAAAGAAGAAATTGCTCGTTAGGAGCAATTCCTCTTTTTCCCACAAGATGTTTTCCAGGGTCGTGTGCACTATACTGGAAAACTGTTGTTATTGTTTGGTAATGGGTTGAAGGGGGTTTCGAAACGTTTCGCGTTTGTCGTGTTGAAACATGTTTATGATATCGGATTTAACACCTAGTCATCAGAAAATCAGTTATGTGACTTCTAACCCTGACGTTACCAGTACTAATCGGGGCTCTGCAGTGCCTTGCCCGGGGACAATCCCATGAAAGATACAATGTACTGCTAGTTAGATTGAACCCGGTACATCCGTGTCGCAAGTCCTTCACCTTAACACTGGACGACGTAGGATCCGATACGAAACACGTATGGGAGGAAGATAAATCAATACTGGATGTGAACAAATCAACGTGAACAAATCGACTGACTTAAACGTAGTGCCGTAGTCAGGGTTTGAAAGACAAGAAAGCAGACATTTTATAGCAGGGCATTTTTATGCTCCTGTTTAGTTTGTTTGGATGGTGCAATTTTACCTTTATGTTGCATTTTTTATCCAGAAGCAAGCTCATTTATTTATTTGTCATTTGTAATGCTTTATCAAAACGTATCGATATTTCTAGTTCATATGAATTGGCAGAAATGCACAACATATTTGATATGTGTTAGCTGTTTACATACAATACCCATTGCACCAGTTTACCATGGTATTTTTTTCATTTTATAAATGCGTGCTGACGATGTTAGATACTTTAAGGTAGAGCCATGCTTGATTCATAGGAGGTCAATTACTCTACCCCTTTTCTGATTTTCACAAGAGGGACCATTTCAAGCAACCGTTTTACACGTAAATGTTCACAAGTGGTTGTATTTTTATAGCCGTTTTTAAGGCAATTACTATAATACAATATTCTGGGGGTTTTTTTCGCCTTTGACATGAAATGACGCATTTATCGAACCACAAACTTCTATTTACGAGGAAACGATTGATATAAACATGACAGTACACAAAGTAACAGTGTTTGTCTACGCTTGATCTCTTTCTTAGTTTCTTAAATCAAGTGCTCAAGATTAGGTCTTTCAGCCTTTACAACCTCTTTATGTTGTTTTTGGTAATCCAATAAGATAATGCTTGGTTCATACATTTCAACCATAGACGAGTTTAACATCGGTACATGCTACACAAGTAAAAATGTGTTTGTATATATGCATTACATTTCTTTCACTAGGTATTTAGTTTAATCAAGTCGATCGATTCACGTATCAATGATCTTGGCGTTTACATCGATGATATTTACTGAGTGTTTTACTGACAGAAAGTAATCATTTAGGCATAAGGTACGAATACTTCATCGTCTTTCATAAAATATTGAATCAACAATAAGCCACGCATGTTATTAACTCAGGACAAGCAAGTGCTTTGGGAGTAATGAATGTTGAACATTTGGTAACCACAATTCTTAACACTTAACCAGAGACCATTTTCAATTTATTTACTTATAATTTGCTAGAGCTCCTTGTTTTCGTCAATGATTTGAAACTGAGCCCTTCTTTCTTTCCCTTGTTAAATTGAGCAAGAATCAACATATTCATGTTTTCGTTGTTTGTTTTCCTCCTCACTAGACCCATTTTCGCTGGACGGAAATGAAGTATGTGTCCATGCGAGGTAGATGTTTCTGAAGACCAAGGTGAAGATGGTATCTAATATACCACCTTTTACTCAGAGTTAAGATCGTTGAACCCGTTTAAACAGTCTGCAATATCCTCGTCTTTAATGTTCTTTTTAAGCAGGGCTGGAAAGCTGTCAATAATCCAGTTCTATATCACTTCAGAAATCTATGTTGTTATAGTTACGGTTGAAGACAATTTATTATGAAAAGTTAGTCTTAAATTTTGAGAGAGTCTCGTTTTAGTCGGGTCAATATACACTTTGACCCCCAAAAAATTGCTACAAAAGGTATTTTAACTGATTCTGATAGGGTAGAATGCCCTTTATATCATATCAAAAGTTTACCAAAATCCGACTTCCGGAAAGATGTTTTTTCAAGATGGCCGCCAAGATGGCCGCCAAAACCTATTTACGGTCATAACTTTGTAACTATCCACTCAAAATTGATACTTTTGGTGTCTTTACATAGGTGTTTGGGGTCAGAGAACACTTTAAGATCACCAGAAATAGTGTAGAATAGACACATCCTCAATAGGAATGATGTCAAATACATAAGATTTGATAAAGAGGTGATCAATTTTGGGGTAGGCAAAGCAGTGATCTTGTCAATGAGCAAACATTGATGAGGTCTTTTAGGAGTGTTGACAGTGTTGACAGTCTAACTCGCGGCAGTGGAATGACCGAGGAAATGCAAGGCCTTTGAACCTTATCTGCACCTGAAACATCTGAGTACAATAGTACAATGCAGGGTTTCACAGACCTGGCCTATACTAGAAGTCCACAGCACAACGAGTCGACTGAGGCACGCATCAAAAGAGATGCTTCTGATCTGGAGAAAATGCACCAGGATTGGAATCTGCTCACCCTACACAGCTGATTCTACTCTGAGAAACATTTTCAATGAGATAGTGGCTTGGTCAGATGTGAATGTGCATGCATTTCAGGACACTTGGAACAAGATCATATAAGATATCAAAGGAAAGTCGGCCTTTGTTTACAAATTTAAGAGAAAATTAAGAGAAGATATAGAGCCAAAACCTTTGAAAAAAGCTCCGCTCTAACGATTGGTGAAGTCCGTGCTATTGATCCTGCCCTTCTGTTCCATCGTTTCCTTTTAGTGTAAAAATCTGGAGATCTTTCTCCTGAAGACGTATTGTCTTATGAACTTAACCCCCATCTTCCTGCCCTCTTTGAAGCCAAGAACGTACATTGCAAAGCAGACAAGCCACAAATCATTTAGGCAATTAGAGGCCATGCTGAAAACACATCAAATGAGGATGTGATGAACTGAGTCCCTGAAACAGAGTGTTATGTGCTTGATGGTGCATAGTTTAGCTCGGAAAAAGGCGACCAATATAAAGCAGTTGCTGAGTCTTGTACATATTTTACTGCGTGATATAACATACAAGCACTAGTGGTGTATGTGGTTAAGAAGATGGCCCTTCTTTCAAGGCAAGAAACATCAAAAATGAGGAAAATTGTGAACCACGTTGTGAGTGTCTCCAAAGAAACAGAATGTTCATGCAAACAGGAGTACTTTTATTTCATGACAAAAACAAGGCAGGCATGATTGCTCTGATCAGCACAGCTCTGACCTTTAGCCGGTGTAATTTCTTTGTTTCACCAGGGGATGCAGCTAAACATATTGTATAAGTAACATTGGTATGATCCCGTCATTGCACCACAGAGTTAAATGGCGAGGATACAGATTCGTTAATCTTGCTACTGCATTACTCTAAAAGGTACCATACGACCATATCAACTTCCATTCTGAAAAAAAAAACAGTCAAAAGAACACAAAGTGTATAATATCAATCTTTTGAGAGAACTTTTAGGGGATGAAGTGTGCAATGAGTTGCTTTTTGTACTTACACAGGTTGTTATTTAACTTCGAGATTTCCAGCGTTGGAATTCTTTTCGTAAATTATTAAAATGTGTTCCAATCATGAAAATATGCGCTAATTCATTCCTCCTTCAAAACAGGTTGCAAGAGTAAATTACAAATCTTGGAAAAGGCTTGATGGCGGGGCTGTTTTGTGGACAGTCCATTGACTCCTTAGAATCGTTTTGCCATGACATTTTCACAAAGGGAGTTGCCATTCAAGAAACATTTGTTACTCCTGAGCGACCTCCTCTAACATCCCATGCAACAGTATGGCATAACCAACGCTTATATTATCAAATCATGGTGTGGATGGGGTGCCAAATAATATGAAACCTACTGAATTGGGATGGAAATAGGAAAACAACAAATTAATTCCAATTATGACCCACTGCTATCCTGCATCTGGCGAACTATTGACAATCATACATTGTAACTGTGTTGTAGGATGTAAATCCATTCATGCAGCCTCCGACTCCATGGACTCCTCTTCACTGCTGTATGTCTCGTCCTCCAATTTCTGCCTGCTTCTCAAAAATGAGCATAACGAAAAAGTAGGCATAGGCGCTTCCGGGAAGTAGGAAAGGTTTAAACAATGGAACATGGTAAGTCGTGTTGACACATTTTCAATTATAATTCACCTTTAACCTAAAACATCGAACATCTAAGAATGCAGTGCTTCGAGCAATTATTTAATCTATCTGTAGATTATGACCTTTGCGTATCTGAACTTCGATTTTACGCGCAAGATCTTCACTCCCGTTGCACAGTTGTTCAAGAAACGGTGGATCTAGCATGGTTTTGCTTTCTAACCAAACATATAGTAGCGTATAGGCCATTATTCATACGACCGATGCTCCTCCTCCTCTTTTTGTCTCAAATCCAGTTTTTAGACATTTGACTAATAATTGAGTGTTTCATAGCCGATTTTCCTTACGAGCAGCAGGTAAGGGTCGTGAGAAGTATGTTTGGAAAAGAGGAGAGGCAATGGTTTCCGATAATTTGATTTGTTCAAAACTCCCTTTCATTCAACGCCACCACAAATCTGAAGATTTTTTTCTGATTGGAATCATGTTATGCTTACATATTACTGATACATGTACATTTCGACCTAAGGTCGCTGTAAAAGGAAATCTAACAAAATATGTTTTACTGTTATACACGTTCAAAAAAGTCGATACATCAAGCAAAAAGTACGTGGAATTTTCATCTTTTAACCCATATGTGTTTTGTTTTTGAAATGGATTGATCTGATGACAGGTATAGCCCAGAATTGTAGGCCATTAAACTAATGCCTTGTCATTTGAGACCTTCTGATTCCATTTGTTGTTGTTTTATGTATCATAACATCTCTATAAAATGTCTTACATTGTGTAGATTTGAGGGACAAATAGCCTAAGTACAGCTGCAATTGGCATAGGCATTAATCACAATTCATTGTGATTGGTATTAAGATAATACAGTACTTGCAAAAGTACAGCCATATTTATCCCACTCCCCGCTCTTCTATTTAACTGGTCTGTACATAACTGCAAGTATTGTTCATAATAGTAAATTTTGCAGTGATAATTTGGGTTCCAAATCAAAGCATGAGAGGAGCGAGGGTATAAAACAGTGTTAATATCCAGTCTGAGAACTTAGGTCGAGATGTACATGTACCACTAATCTGTAAGCATAACAGGATTCTAATCCGAAAGAAAGAACCAAACCTTCTGTCTTTTGGTGGCGTTTAATGAAAAGTAATTTCGAACAATTAAACTGTTTGGAGACCCCCGCCTGCTCCTCCGATCCAAACCTGCTTCTCATGAACTTCACCTGTTGCTCGTAAGGACATTATGTCATTTCTCATTTAATTATTATTGACATAACTCGAAGAACTGGATTTAAGACGACAGTGATGTGGAGGAGCATCGGTCGTATGAATAATGGACCATAAGATACTATATGTTTAGAAGACAAAACCATGCTATATCCACCTTTTTCTTGAATAACTGTGCAATGGTAGAAAAGCTCTTACCCTTTCGAACGAAGTTCAGTTACGCAAAGGTCATGATCTACGGATAGTTTAAAAATCACCCGAATCATAGTATTCTTAGATTTTCGATTTTTTATTTTGAAACTGAATTATAATTGAAAAAATGTGTCGAAGCGATTTACCATGTTCCATTGATTAAAGCCTTTTCCTACTTCTATGCCTACCTTTACGTTCTTCTCATTTTAGAGAAGTAGGCAGAGATTGGAGGCTGTGTATGTGGCACCTGCCAATCTAAAAACTGTGACAATCGAAGCATTTCACCAGAGGTCTGTAATGAAGAAGGGAATGACAACACAACAGTTTTAAACCCCGACACAAATTTTATGGACAATGGTTATAGAGTATCAGTGAACAGCGTAAATTGTATTTCATGATTACTCAACTAATGTAATATATCATCAGTTCAATAAAAGTATTTTTGTCTCCCAAACTATGGGGTTTAACAAAAAAAAAAACACATCTTTGAGTCAAACGTTATGTTCTTGAGGTCCTTCTTATTGAGCCTGTGTATACTTGAGTATGTCATGTTGGATTTCTGTGTAAAATAATAAATTTGTACTATTTATAGTGATCTTAAAGTGTTCTCTGACCCCAAAAGCCTACGTAAAGACACCAAAATTATCAATTTTGAGTGGATAGTCACACAGTTATGACCATAAATAGGTTTTGGCGGCCATCTTGGCGGCCATCTTGAAAAAACATCTTTCTGGAAGTCGGATTTTGGTAAACTTTTGATATGTTTTAAAGGGGATTCTACCCTATCAGATTCACTTAAAATACCTTTTGTAGCAACTTTTTGGATGTTCGGCCATTTTTTTCCATATAATGACCAGACTATTTAGTTAGTAAGCGTTGTATAACATTCATAAGTTAATACAGTTTGTTTTTCAATACGGTATGATCGAAACGATAAATGGTGATTTCTCTTTGAACGATATTTATTATCAAAACTAATATGTATGCCATTCTGAAGTATGCATTTCTTATTTGGCCGACATTGCAAAAACCTTTAAGAATGTTCAAAAAGCATTCCCTCTGCAACCCTTTGCATGACCTGTTGAAATATTTGTTTATATTAGATTATTTTTTAAGCTAGAACATTATACAAAATCCTCATTAATTTAAGGGTGTGTTCATTCATCTCGGGTGAATTATTGTACTATTTTAAACTGCTAGTTTTAGCTACTCACAACTGATATCAGAACTGCACATTAACAATGTATGGCGAGAATGGAGCGGTGTAGTTATTCAAAACGCTGGTCTTCACTAAACCTTTACTAAATGTCCTATGTGGAATGTCGGGCCTACACACTTGGGTGAAGATGATGCTTTAGCATTCAAAACGTCATTCGACACTTATTGAAGTCTGATCAACCTAAATTATATCATGGGTTGAACTTGTAGTTCAGGATTATCCAATACAGACGTCACTGGTTTATCACGACCTAACAGAGCCCTATACACATGGAGATATGCTGAATAACATAACAAGAATGTGTTACATATGAAAACATCGAGACGTGAGAAAACTGCGTAGACCTTAATACTGGTAAAGACTAGACGTATGTGTGATCCATCATTATATATATATATGTATGAGACCGTGAAGACAGCTTTTTTTCTACAAATATATTGATCGAAAGGAATATGGAGACAAGTCAGAATAGAAAGAAGAAAACAAGTGTAAAGCATAAACTGGTAAAATTACAAACATAAAGTGTAATATAAATGGAAAAAGTAACATGTTTGATGACAGAATATGGTCCGTTGGAGAAAATATCATGGCCGTGAAAAGGGACTACTGACTACTACAATCAAACTATAATATTGTTAGAAAGCACATAAAAAACCAAACTTGTAAAATACAACCTAAATAGAAATAAACAACATTTTCATTTAAATGGTGTTGTGGTATGCTGTTCAGAGTGCGTTTAAGTCCAACTTTGTCAGAAACATTTTTTATAGAAATAGACAATATTTTCGTTTAATGTGTCTTGTGGGGTCTCAGTCAACAGAGCTTCTCTGAAACATCCCAGTATCATAGTATGCGATATTCATAGCTCTGGATTCTAAGCTTTTTCACGTTGTATTCCCGTAAATCTATATTTTTCATAGTCAAAAGCTCGTGTTATCTACAATATTTGTGACAAATTACCGTTATTGCAAGGGATATCAAGTCTCTCAATACTGCGTACATATGTTATTTACCCGCACTTTACATAGACATGCATAACAACATGCGTAGTTTAAAACATGATATAAATCATTCTTTATCTTAAACATATTTGTATTGGATAGCATAGGGCAATTGGGAAAAACTCTTTTTTTAAACCATCAACACTTAGAAAATGGCAAATTGAGTAAACACAATTTTCAAAGTGAATACTTGATCAGTATGACTGTTGGATCAATGACCCATGTAGTGAAAATCGTTGAGTAGTGAAAATCGTTGACAGAAATCGAGTGCAATCGTGAAAACTGCATAAGCCTTCACCAAATGTATATGGAATGATAAAACTACATGCCATATATCTTTCCTCCGGTGGTGCTATCAATTTGAACCTGTTGCAAAGTTAACATTAGGGAATGTGTTTAATAGTACCGATTTAACAACGAAGCCGATCTACCTTTCTGCTTTTACATTACGATACACATTTAAATGGGAACTTACCTAGCTAAACAAGTACACGAAAGATGTAGTTTCGCAAATGCGAAAGTGTTCCCAAACCAAATAACGTGATGTATGTTTATTAAGAGCGGCGCGGAATGACATAAACATAAGGAATAATGTTAACCAGATACTGAACGACAATCTTTGATTTGACAATCAAGTTATTTCAAAATATATTACCTAAAACAGAAATTCCCGGGAAGCAGGTTTTAATCGACCATTTCGAATTCAACTAGCTTATCAGGTTTAACATAAACTATTTTTCACACTTGGTTGTTTCTTACGGTATTAGCCATAACATAACGAACTAAATTTCGAACTTTGAAAACTAGTCATAACTATACTCATTTATATAGGACGAGTCCGTGTGTTCTACTTGCATAGGTCAGAGTGCATGAATTGTTTAAGAACACCATAGTTGCCACAAGAAACTCGACATTTTGCAACAACCATTCGATTAGGTTTTATTCTTGATTTAAAACTTGTAAAACGCAGACCAGTAATTGTAACATACGCTTAAAAGGACGAATTGATCTTTGAAAGCCAAATTTATCTATTCTCACCCGTTATCGAAACATGGACGATGTCATTCAATGACACAGGCGACATGGGGTATATCTTTATAAAACAAGACATCCCAAAAGCTGCATTGTGTTTGGTGCAGGTTGTCAAGGTCTTGTGTCAACTCGCAAACTTGAATGAATTCGGTTGTATTACTTTTTACCGTGCCATACGGTACTAATAGTTAGTAAACGTCTTGTTAGAATAAACACACCGTAATTAACCATGTATTACAAAATAACTTAATACAGACGTCACTGGCTTATCCTGCACTAGTTTCTATGATTCTTATACACGATGGTAGACTATAATACATGACACGGCGTTTGTTTGAACAAGTGAAACGCTATATGAAAAAACTGGGTCGACCTGAATATTGGTCCGGATCAGAGGTAAGTGAGGTGTATCGGCTTAGACTCCAATGAGACTAGTGAATCAGTGACTAACATGTATAACACATTCAAACTGATACATTTAGGTGGTTTAGAGAAGGGTCAGAGTTTGAATTATGAACATATTGCAAATTGCGAAAAAGCAATGATCAAGCCAAGTTGATATCAAACACAAAAAATAAAAGAAAAGACAAAAGACACGTTTGTACTATTCATTAAACGTGCTGCTTGTGCTTTCTGTAATAAGCGGAAATTAAAAAAAAACAATGCGTTAAAATCCAATACATCATTATAACAAAATTGACATTGATTGGGGTATGTGTAATTCAGCGTGGGGATATCTTTCGAACGACCCGAAATGACCTCATGTGATTCGCAGAGCTCTGGTTAAGATGCATATTTCATTTTCTACATATTTATTTATTTTTACACCCTATATTATTAGTATCAAATTATACAACACAGTAGTTATGAAATACTGTATACAAATGGTTTGACGCGAACCCTTATCTAGAGTTAAACTATCGGAGATTTCTTTTATTTGAAGCATGCAATAAGTTAACTCTTCTCTCAATTGTAGCTTGAACACACTGTTTAGGTCAACCGCAACAATATTCATTTTTAAAATATAAAAGTTAAACTAATGGTATGCCTACATGTGTGATAGGTATCCATATTGGACCAGCATGACCATTCGAAAGATATCTGTTTTAAGTCGACATTGCTGAAAAAAAATTGGTTTAGACTAAGGTAAAACGAGTGTACTTAAAACAAAGATCAAGTCAAGACGCAGGTAAATTGTAGTAACGATAGCTTTTTTACGATAAAGGGATTTGCGCTTATCAGACAAGCGACATCTCTCGAGATATGTGGAAATCAAATAATTCATACGACTGGTTATATAACTTTGATTTAAAGGAACTGTATGTAACGTGAATGGTGCTCCTTTGGAGAAGAAGGAAGTCGTCACTTAATAAATGGACTTGGCCAACCCGACATAGGAAGTCATAAACGTTGTTTTGATACTGAAAAGAGGAACTGCAGGTATTTCAAATGTGGCGGATTAGAATTATCCGACACAAAACGTTTTTCTTAAACAAATCGTAAAAGGTTCAAATAAAAGTAAAAATGAACTTAAAATCGACGTTTTACACTGGATACTCCCAGGTTGATTTGATATCAACCCTGGAATTCCTCGGTAGAGAAACGATATTTTCATGTCCATCTGTTTTCTTTTTCAAATTGAGAAAACTGATTTGAAAGCCTTGTGGAACCTTTGCTTTATCAATTAATCTAGATTAGAAATATTGACTTTAGTGATGGTGATTTTGATTTAATTTACAAACTGATTTAAATTAAATTACATTGATTTACATGTATATATAGAGTATCTAAAGCCCATCAATTATTGGATAGAAATAACATGCCAAGACATAAATCAGGATCACATGAAGACACTATTTGCCTCATTCATAGCGGAAAGGTTCTGGGGTATTCCTGCAATTCTCACAGTAAAAGCTGTTGTACTGTATGCGTCATTAAGGAACATAAGCAGTGCGAAGTTGAGTATATCGACGATATCTCAAAGGGATACGAACAGGGTAGTGAGTACAAGTCTAGAACAAGGAAGATATGACAGAAATATGTAGAAACATGATACATCGTATGTTTTAAACATGCTCGGCAGTGAAATATTGCCTCAATGCTCTAGACATATATCGTTAAAGTGTGTTGTTAATTAATATTTCTTCATTGCAAGGGGTGATGTTTTACTCTCTATAATCAAAGCAAATTACGATCGTAGTTACAATTGCCATGTGTATACGGAAATGTATGTAGATAAAAGACGTGTAAGCTTATTCATGTTAAACTTTCGGAAGCTTTCAGATCTGTTTGTGTTCATTTAAATGAACATTTGATGTAAGCGATATCCAAATTTTACAATGCCCCTATAGACGCAAATTGAACCACTTTCACGTAAAAACATAAAGAATGAAGACGTTCAATTAAAACAACACTCGCATAACTAACCGGGAAAGGAGTATAGGACAAGCGTACACTGGGTCTGTTTGAACAACTTGTCATTTACAAAATATCATTCTTACAAGTATTTACACTTGGTATTACAAACTGTAAATCGATATCTGGTACTAATCGTATGATGTATCGAATTTTGCACTTTAATTTAACATGGTGTCAAAAATATGTGTAATTCGTCAGCCTTTGGTTACGACTTTATCCGAAGGAAATAGAAGGAAAATCAAGTGAAGCGGCTAAATAACTGAAAGGTTGTTGAAAAAGCGTTACACCATAACATTGAAAACAGCGTTTTCACCATTGTGTTCGACAGTTGCGCTTTGCACTAGCCTGAAGTTATTGCTTAAAGGATCGTGAGTGAATCAATTTATGGTATGAGACGTTGCTGTTGCTGTTATGACTTCACAACATAGGACTCAAACCGACAGGTGCACGTTTGGACAGATATTGTTTTTCTTCGAATAATTTCTTAATATTTTTTTCCCTAGTTTGATATTGATTCAAATGTTGAATCAACCTGTTTTGTAGTTATTACACCTCACAATCAATTCCTGGGGTTATACTTTCAATTCAGAAAGCGTCAGCTTATCGGCGAACACCGTCTATGTACAGTTATATGCGGTAGATATCAAAGGCGATGGCACGCTTTTAGTTAAGATATAAATGTTTAATGATTATTTATAATTAATAAGGTTTTATTTTAAAGGTTGAAAGTAATGCGATAAAAGGGAATATTACCCTTAAAAGACAAATGGTGTACGTACTTATCTAATCGATTGTAGTTAGTGAAGTTTACGTCGAGTGGTCAAAACATGTCCAGCCAAAAGTACAGAACTCTACAGGAATCTGTCATACTGCTTAATAAATGTTCCTAAAGCAGATCGTATTATAGTTTGCACTACGTGTCTAAATCAAGGAAACTATGTGATGTAGCAGAAAAGTACAGAACTCTACGGTAATCTGTAATACTGTTAAATAAATTTTCATAAATCAAATCGTTTTATAGTCTGTACTACTTGTATATATCAAGAAAACTGTGTGATGTGGCTGAAAACTATCAAAACAGTATAAAATCTTAAAGTAGCATACAAAACCTCCCAGTTAAATTTGACATATACAATGCAGCACGTACCCAACATAAATGTTTGACCCGCTTTTTTTGTATTGATTATAAATGTTAAGAGTAATTGTCAATAAAACTGACAAAAATATACCTCTAAAGGAAATATTTGCCGCGTTTTTAAAACAGTTCAATTTTGTAGAGACGGCTCCGAATTTTAGCCCGAGCTCAATGGTACCCCCATTATTCAGCTTGTCTTACAAAGAAGCAATTACTGACAATGATGTTTTTCTGGTAACTGCTACCTTGCATATAATGTTGCGCTTTTCACCGACCACAAACGGGACGAAAGCAGATATTCCCTTTTTGACATTTTAGTTGTTGTGTATACATAGCCTTGCTAGAAGGGGCCATCAATTGTTTCACTATGACTATAGATGTACATATTGCCAATGTCACAAAACATATCAATATTCGCTCCTGCATTATAGTTGGTTGATTTAAAGTCACAATTGCTGGTACCTCTGTCAGGTTTGATATCTTGTACACTGGAATTACTTGTAATCATCATGCCTTAGAAGAAAGAATACTCGACGGTTGAATTTTTTTTATCTTACTACAGATTCGTACTAATTGAATGATTCATAGAAGAAAATATTTAAAGTCAAATTATAATGACGTTGAAACAATACAGTGTTTGTATAGGTTGTTTTATATACAATTAAAAGTAGTTATTGAAAGCAAATTTTATTCAAAAAGGAACTCTATCTAAGTTTGTACAATTCTTAAACGATGTCGTGACGTCACGCTTTAAGATAAAAATACGTGTTAATTCACTGTATAAACATTTTAAAAAATAGAAACGATTCAAGTTTGCTTCCAATGACTATTCAATGCGTTTCATGTAATAGTATAGCTGTTGTACAGTTTTAAGGACATCGATTTCTAACTTTGACATTTCCTCATATCTGTGAACAAGCACGTTTAATGGAATAATTCGATAGCATATTATAGAGCAGATGGGGTAAAACAATATGCTCTGCTTATCAGCACCAATTTTCGTTAATGGGAATTCAAAAAGTAACAACCGAAAGACAACGAGACATTCCACCTCATGACCAGCACCACGATTCACCGTTGAACAACGTAAGTTATATGGAATGGAAATAACAAAACAACATACACAGGTTCAGAGACAAACTGGCGTACACTATTTTCGGAAAGCTCTATATCCTGTTTCAATAAACGTAATGCATTAGTGCTAAAAATACCATGAATGGATTGCTTCTTCTAATTGGTTTTGGACATTCAAGAATTTGCCAATGGCGTGGTATTATTAGAACCATTCAATCATGCTAAAGGAAATACGTGTTTTTCCCTTTAAATGCGATGTGAATTCCTTCGAGTGAATTGTTGTTGCACATTTTAGGAGATGTTTACGTGTTCATGTATGGATGCCTTATATTACGACAGCAGTTTACGTATATGTCAGAACATCTTTTGAATACTCAAAATGTATCTAAAAACAGCTTAGCCAGTTGCCAAAGAGTTTTCTTCCCCCAAGTTCAAGAGAAAAACCTATTTGATAATTTAAAAGATGTCGTTATCTCTTTTGTCCGAACCAAGCTGTTTTGAACTTGACATCAACGATTACAAGTCAATATTACCATTAATGATGATGTACTTTGTGATCTAACAATCCCTAAACAGAGATCGATGGTAACAGGACTATAAAAGAGATTGTCATAGTTTACAAGATTAACATATATTGAGTGTTTGAAATGAAGTAATACCGCATCTACAATAGTATTTCGGGTAAACGGTCATTTGTCCCCATTTTTGGTATAGGGCGGATTTTTGCCCCCTCGCCGTAATGTAGAGGGCTAACATCTGCCCCTCATACTTCTTTTTTCAATTTGCTTGGCCTCATCTTATTCCGTTATATTTAAATAGACTGTTATCATACCCCAGCAACGAATCAAATTGCTTAACGGAGTTCATGGTTAAAACAGTCAATCATGTACGCCTTGTTAGAAACGAAAGTTATGTCGAGCGTAAATGGACTGAATTAACCAGTGATCAAGACATATGTTATACTCATAACTGTGTTATAGAGACTGAAGCAGTAATACATTGCACTAAGAGCGAAATATGCAACAGTGCTAAGAATTATGCCAGTGTTTCCTTGACTGGAATTATGGACTTCCATTCATCTTCCATGGGCTATAATGTTGCACATGTCCGATCAAGTCAGTGTATGTTAGCAAAGGTGGTTGGTGAAAATACAGTGAACAAGCTTACGTTTTCTAACTGCACAAGGGACGACATTGCCACTCAGAAACTTTGGAGATATGAAAGAGATCATATAGACGACAGGTATCTAGCGTCTGGAGATGCGCTTAAGCCTATTGCCAGAAAAAATGGTAACCTCATAGCCGCTAGAGTCGAAAGTGACGTCACTAAACTATGCTTTATCAGGGATATGGATAACGCTAGAGGTAATACCCATTCAACGCGTGAACCCGGGCTTGATAAAGCAGAATTAGATGGAGAAATAGATATTGCCGACGAACAAAGTAAAGGTTTGTGTGTTAGTCATTGATGTACTTCTTTTTCAAATTGTGATAACATTACTCAAAACACACCTGATATCTATGACTTTGCAACGTGTCATAAAGATTCGTCAAATTGTAGTCCTATCATGCACGATAGAGACACATACTCATGGGGTAAAGAGTTAACGCAAAGGTCCCCACTTTTTTCGGTAACGGTTAAACGTTCATTTACAAACACAAATACCGAATTTGATCAGTTACAACCAGAATACCAACAAACGTGCTCCTCTGAAAGCAATTACAACGAAATTTATAATAAACAGTATCGATCGTGTAGTCCCGACCTAAAAACGGCTAATATCGACTTATGTCCAACCGAAAACAAAGACGAAGACAGAGACGCACTATCAACGCTCGAAAACGGCTTTCTGGCTGATGAAGAAACGTTAACCATTAACTCTATGACGTCATTGAACCCCGACATGGATTCTCAGCGTTCAAGGAATGATCACGTTACGGATTATAAAAACAACAAGTCCAAGGACGCAGATGTTTATGACGTCATCATCGTCATCTTACAGTCAAATTCGGTTGCGGCAATGTGCTGCTTTGCAGAAGGTTGTTTCCCTGAGATACTTCATCACGTTCGGGTGTATTGTGAACATCATTTTCCATATGTACCCTCTCTTCGGGGTGTACGGGCTATTTGGATCGGATAGGGCGCCAGACGCTTGGCCTTGGTTTTTCTTTCACGTCTTACATAGGTAAGTGACAAATTTCTTTGCTTTGGTATTATGCGACTTATCGAGATAGACAATAACTGCAGACAAAATATATCAAAACATTTATTTGTCTTATTATGCAGAAACATTTGTGAACATTAAGTTAGAACTTATTTTTTTACATCGAGTGTGACGTAAGCTTTGAGCTTAATAAATGCACTTTCGATGACTACTTCTTTGATACTACACCAGTACTTGCGCCGATTTCTGGATTAGTCCCCGCAATTTTCACCTCGCCTGATGGGATCGAATCCAGGATCCTCGGTACTAGAGACCGACGCTTTACCACTGTACTCCTGCCACCCACTTAGTGAACATTAGAATGTTTACTACCACATGAAAAGATTTATAAGATAGTCCCTTCCTGCCTTAAGCGTCATCACTTACAAGGTAAAGTCCCTGTTTTATACATAACCACTGTTTGACGTAATTCCTGAGTCATGAGAAACAACTGTGCCTAAAGGAATCATTACTTACATAGGCATATTCATCATTTTGTAAAAGTGGTTACAACCTTTTAAGGACATGTTCTACAGTTTTATAAGAAAATAATCCTTTCATAGAATTCCCTAAATTTTTGATATGTTATTTAAACATTTATTGTGAATTCAAAAATGAAAAGAAATATGCAGGTCGACAAGTTAGTTAGTTTGTAAAATGACAGTTTCCATGGTAACCATTTGGGGCAAAAATGTCAAGATGACCATACCATCTTCAAAGGTAATAGACTTATTTCTCGTAAGGTTATTAACACAAAAACCATGAATTCATACATTCAATACTTTATGATTGAATGTTATTTCAAATTATTTCAATCTGAACAATTTTTGTAATCCAAATCAGTTTTCCAAATTTTTGTATTCGACTAAAAACATTGAAAATTGATATATTTATTACAAATGGATGGAGATATTTTAAAAATCCTTTCATAGAATTTTCTTATTTTTCAGTATGTGAAGTCTAATTAAATCTTGAAATAGAAAATGCAAAAAAAGTGTATGTTGACAAGTTAGTTTTTCTGTAAAATGACAGTTTCCATGGTAACCGTATTTGAAAAACATTTATAAAAACGATTAAAATAACTTTAAACTTGAAAAAATTAAAGCTAGGGGCTTGCTTTGCATGAGAAATATATAATTATGCTAATACGCTTTTATAGTTTTATAGATAATATGATTATTCTTTGAAAAGAAAAAATGCATACAGTTAATTCCATCCGAATAAAACGTTATTCCAACTACTATACAAGTACCTCTTTGGTAACAGATTATTATCTCCCTTGGATGCGCAGATGAATTGCACTGATAAAACTACCGAGAACGTCCTTAAGGTAAGACCTGTGTAATGGAGGAAGGTCAGAATAATATGACTCAAGATTTAACAGAACAAATGCCGTTTTAAAGTCAAGTAAAATACTAAAAGAATCTTCCCTGGATTGGAATTTATATTTGCCGACTTCATTCATGGGATTTTAGTTTCAATGTGAAAGTTGAAAATTAAAGGGAGGTAATAGATATGAAATAAAGAACACATTTTTTGATATTCATTTTATAAATATAAATTCAAAATCAGACAAATTTTGAAAATTGGCTCGGTGAATGCATTTAAAATGATAAATATTATTCGAATTTCATT
Organism: Cerastoderma edule; assembly: GCA_947846245.1. Taxonomy (NCBI): domain Eukaryota; kingdom Metazoa; phylum Mollusca; class Bivalvia; order Cardiida; family Cardiidae; genus Cerastoderma; species Cerastoderma edule. Next base: position 21,583,399 of record OX401417.1, read on the forward strand.
TCAACTTATTCTTTAACCAAAGCAATTGTCAGTTTTTCATTACCAAGGTCCTTCCTTTATATAGAAACAAGATGCTTGTTCTCGTGAATCGGAAAGGTTATCGAGCAAGTCATAGGCTCCATATCTAAATGGATACAAATAAACAAAGTAAAATGAAAACAAAACACGAACAAAAGTGAAACAAAACGGAAGATTATACCGACAGGTGCAGGTGCGCGCAGCGATCACGTGATCTAGTGACGGATATCAAACATGTTATACGGCACCCTGTTATCGGTCCGTAAATTGTCATGGTGACAGGATAAATCATTAAATAAAGAAGAACGTTGATAATGGTCGTTATATTGTTTTCGTCTGCTGTGCGGAAAAGACAGAAAATGTTCATAAAGTGGAACGGGTCAAAGATGAAAGGCTCAAAATGCTAACGCTAAATGTTATGTTAATGTTTATTTTAGAAGTGTGCAATCAACATACTGCTACTAAGCTCAGTTTTTCTCACCCTCAACAACCGAACGACGAAACGGAAAAGACACCGAGTCCCGAGTCGAACATTTCTGGACACGAAACTGTGAACTGCTGAACTGATTGTCTTCAAGTGTTATAGTACCTCAAAGTATTGTAAATGTTTTGTAACGAATGTTTCCAGGTACATAACATTGAACAGCTGAACTGTTTGTCTTCAAGTGGTATAGTACCTCAAATTATTGGACATGTTTTGTAACGAACGTTTTTAGATACGAAACTTTGAACAGCTAAACTGTTTGTCTTCAAGTGGTATAGTATCTCAAATTATTGGAAATGTTTGGTAGCGAATGTTTCTAGATACGAAACTGTGAACAGCTGAACTGGTTGTCTTCAAGTGGTATAGTTCCTTGAATTATTTGAATGGTTTTGTAACGAATGTTTTTAGATACGAAACTATGAACAGATCAACTGGTTGTTTTTAAAGGGCAAAGTTCTTTTATCAAATGGGAACACTTCTTTACGCGAATTATTGGTGTAGCAAAATGACTTGTGTTCAACTCACTTCATTTCCATATAACCCCTTGGTTTCTCGAAATTGTTGTGCTTCCCCATAAAGAGGGACCGGCGACGAGGCAGGAAATCGATTCCTGACACAAGATGCTGGAAATTCACGATTAATTAGGGAGAGTATTTCGCCATACTGACACTGCTAACACCGATTATTAAGAAGAGTATCCTTTCTCTCCCCTCCCTAACATGCCTATCTCGTGCTCTGTGGGGAAATGCAAGCATAATGGGGAGGCTGTATGGCCCAAATTTGTTTAGTTTTGATTGCGTTTGATAAACTTGGGTTTTTTTCATTAATTTTGTAAGTGAGCCTAATATAAAAAAAAAATTGCATAGAGCAGTGTTACTTTGTTTTTTGTTTTTTCTTTGTTTTTCCATTTCTTTTTCCATATATGTATTCTTTTATTTTTTCCCTTTTATTTCCTATTCATTTTTTGTACTTCTCTTTCACTTACAAAAGGTATTGTCAAGTCTAAAAGGAGTTTCAAGTCATCGTTGCAAGGGGTGGCATTTCTTGGTACATATCGTTTTACAAACGGTCAATCATGAAAATGCACCAGGCGAACACAATGGATCTGAAAGTATCACAGTTTGCTTAGATTTCGAGTTTGTTCTAATTGTCTTTACTTCTTTTTCAGTTCTTTTTTTTATAATTTTGTAATGCGTCAGATGAAACCCATATATGAAACCTTGGTGTTTGTTTGTCTTTCTTCTTTATTACCTTTATTTTGAAATGAAAAGCATTTAAGCTAATTTAGTTTCGGAAGTGTCGTTGCTAGCTTTATTGTTGTATGTGTTTCTTTTTTTTCCGTTTTAATTGTGCCGTGCTTATACAAATGGTATCAATGGACGTATCCATCATTTGCGTAAATGCATCTTTCCTAAACGAAAGAAGAAACAAAATATTATTTATCAAATCAATATTAAACAGTTAACCTATTTTTGCAAAAAAAATATGCTTTAAAAAAAATCGAAAGTTTGTTGCTGTAAAAAAAGGCCACTGACCCACAATACATCATAAAATGGATACAAATATACTAACAGTGGGTTGTATACATACTATTACCAAACGGTCATGAAAGGATAACGATTTAATCCGAAATCTAGTTGAATGCTTCTCTAAAGATGTGTTTATCGTTTCATTCCTAGAGGACATTTGATTTTTATAAGATGTTATTCTCAGTCTATGAGATAGACAAGTTAAAAGCCCTCGTACGAACTATTGATATATAAACAAACTCGTCCATCGAAATGAACGGAAAGATACGGGACGTTGTTATATACACTAATTCGACCATCGAAATAAACATATTGGCACGGGACGTTGTTATATACACGGGGTCGTCCATCGAAACAAACAGATTGGTACGGGACATTGTTTTATTCACGGGGGTCATCCTCGAAATGAACGGATTGGTATGGACTGTTGTTATATACAGAAGTTCGTCCATCGTTATGAACGGAATGGTACGGGATGTTTTTTTATCTAGCAACTAGCCCATAACTTACTGATATCGCATGCCTTATATAAATAAGTGATATCAGGTCAATGCGTCACGTGACGTATCACATGATCAACATTGCCGGAACTACTTTTGACCTACTGAAACGACAACCGCATATACAAAATGGAGTCAACACGTCAACAAGAACTCAAGATCCCGATAATTTTGATTTTTTTCAATTTCAAAATCAAAAAACAAAACAAAACTGTTTATGAAATAAGATGAATTGCATACAATAAAGGGCTAGGTTCACAAACCAGGATTTTTAGCCCTGAAAATTTACAGAATCTAAAACCATTTAATACATAGAATTCTTACAGTTTTCCCTCAAACTACTTATAATCAATCTGAAAAAGTTAATTATAACTTATAAAATTCGTTTTTATATCAAACATGTGTATGTCAAATTCCACGAGTTTGGCTCAAAATGGAGAAATTGGGGTCATTTGTTGTTGAGTTTGACGAAAAAAAATATGAAGAGCCACAAGAGACACTATAAGCTTTTCATGTAATGGTCTCTAGCATATATTGAAGCTTTAAACGAAATATGGTGGTGTCGGGTGTGGCTCTTCACATCTTAAAATAAATTTTTCTGGCATTGGTTTTTGCCTAAAGAATTCCCGTTGTCTGCCAATGATCCAGTTATTTGGCATATATACAATGTTTTTGTTTGAATAAACCACACCAAAGTCTTCATGTGATTCATTTACATTGGTTTTAATGAAATTATTATCGACAAAAGCTGTCTAAAAGAGCCGAGAGTTATTATCTTGTCTATCTCGTATCCGAGTTACTGCCGTCCGAATACGTGACACTTGATAAGAACGCTATCCTTCGTGCGGTTGTAATACATGGAAATCGTTTGAGTCTAATGTAGTGCAAATCGAATGTGATAAGAAAAACGAAAGTATATGTTCCAGTCCGTATTCTTTTCCTCGACTTTGACAAATGCTTATTAGCGTATGCACTTTCGGACATTGATGGGTTTAGTTGAAGGAAGATCGCGTAACGTAAACAAAGGATCGAGGAGACGTCAGGCTTGACTGATCACACTTTTGCGACGATGTCGGTCGTTGATATATCTTAAAAGAGGTAATAATTTTTATATTTTTATAATTTACACCATCAAAGATGTAGTTTTCGTTGTTCAATTTCATTTGAAACCTTTGTTCAACCTCTTATTTCGTGCTCTTATTTCGTGTTGCTAAGGACGCATAGGCCTGTCTGCAAAGGATGCAATTGCAAAATGTAAGAATTGCTATTCGATAAAAGCTTAAGTAGCTTAAATAAGTATTTTACATCTATATTTTAGCCTATACTTTTGGGAAATTAAATATATTGCTTTGTAAAATTAGTTTCAAAAGACCATTACTACAAAGAAAACAGATAACTTGTATAATTATTATATTATTCTCTGTTTATAGGAAATGGCTGCGTAGCGGAGTGGTTAACGTCATCAGCTGCTAATCCGCCAGCTCCGGTTCTATTCCAGGTCAGGGCCAGTAGTTTTAACTTTTTCAGTTTTAAATAACGTTTTAACTTGTTCAGTTTTGAATAATAACTATTTCGTAGATATGCAATGGCGAAATGTTAATTACTATCAATGTTCATTATATAGTTTCAACTCATTATCAGTTTATTACTTTAATAAATTAAGAATGAAGTTTTTCACTCATGGTTTTTAATTTAGGTTTCTTAATTTAGAGTTATATTTTGGTTTATTCTTTACAAAAGCATTGGTTTTCAGTCATCCAGAGAATTTGTTTACAATTAGGGCAACATTGAGAAAATTGATAGAGTTCAAATAATGAAGGAACAGAAGAAAAAAAAAATGTCTTTCTTTTTTCAGGATGCCTCAAAAGAATTGTGTCCTCTGCAATAAGAAACTTAAACTGCACCAGAGAAGACCAGTTAACAAAATCATCTCAAAATATTTAAGGAAATTTTATCTTCTTGAAACATCCAGTTCTGACTTCATTTGTGGGGGATGCAGTAAAAATGCCTATCCAGTAACTTCAGCAAAGCCAAAGCCATCAATACCAGCAGCTTCAACACATTCAGATGGATATAAGACACCAGCAACTTGTAAAAGTCCACCGTCCATTCATCTTCCAATCAGGTCTGCGTCGAAAAGTCATTCGTACTGCTTCATTTGCAAGAAACCAGGCCCAAAAATCATAGTAGTTCCAGCACATGTTAGGTATGCAGTCTTCATAGAACATGGAATTGTTATCACTGCTGAAAGCAGATGTTGCCCATCTCATTTCAATAACAGTTTGTCTGAATTCAATAAAGAGGAACTTGTGAACATGAAAACAATGGAGCAGTCATTTCTTAATAGGTCTACTATAACAGAACTCATCAACAAAACGAGGGAACTTGCCTTAAAGTCTTCAAACCAAAGGTTATCATTTGACAACATTTATACCTTTTCTGATGAGGATTTGATCAACTTGACTGGCCTCAACAAAGAGCAGTTCTTTAATCTTTACCAACAAGTTGAACCTTCGATAAAAAACACTCCAGCAAGAACCTCCTTTACAACAATGGGTCTTTTTCTGTTCAAATTGAAATGTGGACTTTCCAATAAAATTTTATCAACAATGTTCAACATCACAAAATCAAGCATTAGAAGAGGACTTCACTCTGTTCGACAAGCCCTCCTTGTTAACATTGTACCTTCACATCTCGGATTTCAACATATCACCCGTGAAGAAGTCATCAAAAATCATACAAGACAATTAGCCCAGGATCTTCTTGCTGAAAGTCCAGACCAAGCCATTTTAGTTCTTGATGGCACATATATCTATATAAATAAAAGTGACAACTTTCAATTTCAGCGAAGAAGTTACAGCATGCATAAGAACAGACCTTTAGTTAAACCAATGGTTATTGTCTCTACATCTGGCTACTTCATAAGTGTCTTAGGACCATATTTTGCAGACTCAAAAAACAATGATGCATCTATTCTTAAACATATCTTAAACAACAATATTGAGCAGATAAGGTCTTGGATTGATGCTAGCGATGTATTTGTCGTAGACCGTGGGTTTAGAGATGCTATATCACTATTAAATGATATTGGAATTCAGGCAGAGATGCCAAAATTATTATCAAAACGAGAAAAGCAAATGTCAACAGATGACGCAAATGCCAGTCGTTTTGTTACCAAGGTGAGATGGGTGGTAGAGGCTGCTAACGCCAGAATAAAGAGGTGGAAATACCTGGCTCATGTTCTACCCACTAACCAAGTGCCTTACATAGGTGACTATGTAAGAATAGTATGCGCTCTATCCAACATGTACATGCCACCTATAAATAAAACACAAGAGCACGACTCGCTCTTGGGAGAGCAAATGAAGGATAGGTTGTCGGGTAACCTCAGCCTTCAAGATTTCGTTGAGGAAAACAACCTTGCCTCTCGAAGTATAGCATCTTGGACCACTACGGAATCTCTGATGGACTTTCCGAAACTGTCCGACACCATGTTAAGAGTTCTAACTCTTGGAACTTACCAGCTCAAGCTAAGCTCCAGCTATGTGCAGGAGTATATGGGTGGGGATTGCGATTTCCATTTCCATAAGGAAATTCCTGGTCTTCTTAGAGTGAGACTGCAGAGCCGCCATATCTCCTCCAAATCTTACCTTGTATGGATAAGGTATGATGAAGACCATGTTATTGCATGGTATTGCAAATGTAGGGCTGGTGCAAGGACTGTTGGAACTTGTTCCCATGTTGCAGCAGTAATATGGTATTTGGGATTGGCAGTCACTACAGGTGAAACAAGATTTGGAGTCAAAGACTGGGGTGAATTCTTGGAGGACGCATCTGCTATTCCAGATACAATAGATTCGTCTGACTCCGATGAAAGTATAATTGAAGAATAGAAAAATCGCAGTATTTGTCTTAAAAGAACTATCTCAAAGATTGGGATTTAAACTTTTTGAAATAAATTGTCTTCTATCTATAGAATAACAACATAGATTTCTAAAGTAACATAGTGCTGGATTATTGACAGCTTTCCAACCCTAAATATGACTGTAAAGAAAAGATATAGATAAATTGTATTGCAGATATTGCATGCCGTTAAAACGGATTTATTTTGTAAACAAACAGCTACACTTGAAAATAATAGATGCTAATTTAGATAACATCGTCACATGATGGATCTTCGGAAAAGTTAAACCATTGACCGACATGAATGATCACTTCATATTATTTAACGAAATCACAGAATTTCAGCAACTTAGAAGTAAAGAAATTCGAGATGCTGTTTCATTAAGTGACAATGATTGTACATACCAAATTGTGAATGTTAATTACTCTTAGAAAAGAAATATCTAAGGAAGTCCCTTTAAAGGTGTATTTTGACCATTTACTTTCATTCATGTGCTTGCATTAGTTGGGGGAGATATTCATCAACACTTCAATACATGTACTTCGACTGAGAATAGTTCTTTGACATACGTGATATTTTTGTAGCAAATGTTGAGGTTTCACTGATATCTCATTTCCACAAACATTATTGTTGTTAAGTAAACACTATTCTCATTGATTTATAGTTGTCAAAAAACTTTAAGAACATGTATATATGTAAAGTTGCATCATATTGTTTTTCTTGATATGCTATTTATGTATGTATGTTTTTTGCTTACTTTCACATAGAGAAGTATTAAAATTCATCTCAGTGGACATAATTAACTCATAAGAAGAATATCTGTCAACAAACAGCTTTAAAACAGATATTAAAAAAACAATCGAGAACATTGGATAGGATGCCTATTTACAAATTAATCACTAAAAATGAAAATTCGTTCTTGTTTCTATGGCAACATAAAAACTATCATTACACTCACTTTTTGGCAAGAGGTTATTAAAACATAATTGATATTGTTTTAATTAAAGCCATCCATCCAATAAAATTAACAATGTTCGGTAAGAAATGGTACAAATCAGTCATTCACAATGTGTTCAATGTTTGTTGAAATATATTATTCTTTTTTGGTTGCCATGGAACTTTAGGATAAAAGCATATATTGACAAAATCAAACACTTTCAGAATCGAGTACGTTATTTTTAACATGTCAAAGTAATGAAAAAATTGAAGATAACCATATGCCGTTATTTATTTGTTTGATATAAGAGAAAACTGATTACGTTACGTTGGTTGCTATGGTAACCAAATAAACAGAAAAAATGCCATGATTGTTGTTGTTTCTTTTCAAGCTCTTAATTTCGAACAAATGCTGAAAGTTTGATGAATTTCTGACACAGGGCAAATTTTCCCCCTTAGTGGACCTAGCCCTTTGAAAAAAACATAACTTTGAAAAATTCCTGCATGAGGAAGGAGGCAAATTCTCAATAATTATAAAAAAAATAGAAAAAAAGATAAATAGATGACCTTGATTATGGAGCATTTACTCTGTATTTCCAGTAATGTTTGTGATTTGATTTAGAATTACTTACACCATGAGTTAACAATTCCCTGCTGTGCCATGCCATTCGCAAATGATTCTGATATCACTGTGACAAAATGATTATTTAACTGCTCAATAGGAGCAATCAATCCTTTTGCCATGATGATCTCTACCATATATCTTGAGAAAAAACATTATTTTTCATATCATAATCACACATAACCAGTCACAAAATACCTCATGAGGTAATAACACCAACATGCTATTTTCCTCTTAATGACACGAATTTGAAACACTGTGAAAGAAGGGATTATTAATTATGTGAAGCAAATTGTCCTTATTCTCTCTTTTTATTTCAATCTTGAAGAATTACAGAGGTCAAACTACTATAAGGTTATGAATGTGAAAATGGAACCATTACATTTTGAAAGCAACACTTTGTTGACCAACCCAAATTCAATGAGTAGACTATACGAATAGAAATCTCTTTTTGAAAAGACAAATTACCTAACGTAGTTTAAGAAATTGTCTTTTCAATAACATTTTCAAGAGTTTTCTGTTGATAGTGAATAAATAGTATACAATAATTATGTATGGTGTTGTGATACATTTTAAGCAGAAATCTTCAGAAATCAATGTGTTGATTTATTGAAAGAGTGCAAATCATTAAGGAAAAATGAAAAAATTGGCTCATATTGAAAAAAACTTTCTCAACATTTTTTTTGTAGAGGTGTCTGCACACAACTCTTATAATATTGTCATTGTCTGGTTATCAGTTAATAACAGGTTTATAACAGTTATCAAGAGGAATAGCTTCAAAGATGGATATTCTCTAAATTTGCTTGTTTATGATGCTCTAGTCCAATCAGAAAACAAAATTCAATTGCTTCCATTCTTTAGATAAGTGGAAAAGGAAACTATTTATTTGAGGCTGCCTTCAATGTCCTATATGAGAAAGGCCTACTCGGATTTGACTCTTCAAAAGCACCCACTTGCTTAACAATTTAAGGATGGGGGAGAGTCTGGAAACTTCACTGTTCAGTTGTCAAGTTTGAATTATAGTTTATCCCACACACTTGTTGAAACAGAACAGAACCTCTGGCTCTGATCTTACCTAAATGTAACATTTTCAGTAAAATCTTTTGAAATATGTCCATTTTCTAAAACACAGTATAAGAAACACTTCAAGTTGAAATCTTAGCACAATAAGCTGATGTCTGGAATATTCAATACCAGCATAGCATCACAGTTCGTTCTCTCAGACTTGGCTTATCAAGTTAAGTGAATTTTGTTGTAGAAATCTGGAATTCCACACAGTCCTGAAAGTAGAAATTAAAAACAATTTAGGAAATGAATTCTGAATATACATGTACTTCATTTTACATAATCAACACCAGAATATCAAGCCAGCCAATTTCAACAGAAACAACAAGATATGCAATGGACATAGATAAACTTTATACAATACAAAGGCCCTCAAGTTTCTCCCATGCATATTCCCATTCTATCTTACACAGTTCAATCTTTATCTTAATTTTGGTAAGGTGTGTTCCAAAGGTAGATGACTGGTATGTAAGAAGGACAATCCCATGAAAGCAATGTTTGTCAAGGCATGAATCAATAGAAAAAGAAAGACCTACTACTCTGCCAGGGATGATCTTGTAAAAATGTGAGGGGCCCAAATGTTCTTGTCACCAGTCTAACAGAAATCATGCCAATTACAGGACAGAAATGTTCAGTCGGTGTACATCTAGATCTATTCATCTAATCCGAATGACAATGATAAGATGTGCATGACAATCTAAGGAAACAAAAACCATAAGTGAAACCCACCTGCGACTCTCGGTTATAATGCTTGAGCTCTCCATCCGAACACTCGACTTCAGGTTTCTTTCCCACCGATGTCTTCATCTCATTGTTCCAACCATGAATGGTATGACACCACAACAAATAACAATATATTGAGTCAAATTGCTTCTTTTTCTATGGAACTGTCCTGAGTGTCTGATTCATTATCTTTAATCAATGCTATGGTCCAAAATCCGCAGCATAATTCATCGATAGACCGTTGTCATTGTTTTTTTTCTGAAATGATGACTGTGTTTACTTTCCTTGTACATTATGTCGTAATGCGTAATGATTTATATGCATGAGTAAAGTTATCGAAGCGAGGCCGCTTTGAGAACATTTTGTTGGGCGATCTTTTAAATAATGGATTGAAATAAGTGTCAAATAAAGATATGGCCATCCGGTTATTACCTTTGAGTTTAGTTGGGTTTAAAATTGACCAAAACAACGGACGAATTACTTTGTGTCACTACGTCACTTCGCGTGGTTTACGTCATCGCGTATTCCTACTTCGATTGGTTCAAATAGAGAAGAGTCTGTTCCATCAGGCTTTCTAAAAATAATTGTCTGTATTTCAAAATACTTTTTCTTAAAATTATCGTTACTAGATAAATAGAATATGATGCTAGTGTCCGTTGTTATCAATGTTACCGGTCAGGGTAAGGAAAATTGATAAAAGGCTCGTTAAACCTCGCCCATTATCAATTCCCTTTACCCTGACCTATAACATTGATAACAAAAGAAACAATCATAATATTCTCTCTATATATATACGGGGTCGTCCATCGAGATCTACAAAAGTCTACAAAACACTGCCTCTAATATTTGTTGTTGTAACCAAAAGGCTTTTAAAAACAATAAACGTATACACATGTACATTTGTTTCGGAGAAACTTAAGCTATGTACACATTTCCATCTGTTTAACCCTTGTGAACTATCATTGTGAGGCGCTTTGTGAACTGGTGGCAATGAATTCATAATTGAAACAGGTGTTTTGATAACCACTTTATTCACACAAAAACGATATATTGATTACATATTGGTTACAGTTTTGCTTTATATACAGTTTCGATTAAAGTAGTGTTATGCCCAATTTCTTCTGTAAAATTAATCCGAAAACTAATTATAGGTCCATATGTTGTGGTAAATGATGTCTAATGACCCATTATTCAAAGGTCAACTTGCCACGAGTGCGAAATAATATTCACAATGTCATTTTTCTTTAATGACTGTCCCTGTCATTTAAAAAAACGAAGACTCCTTTAATTGCCGATATGAACCGACGACACGTATTACCGATTTCCTTGAAACATATGGTTAATTAATTGTGCATGCAAATAAATCAATAACACCCATTATCACGGGGGTTGAGCTGAATACTTCCTTATTTCACATTGTTTTCCGTTATCTGCATACGTAATTTTTTATCGTTTTTTTCATAAAATTTCTTGACGAACAAGTTGTTTAGAAAAGCCTCTATTCAACTTCTAGAACTTTGATATGGGCATGAATTTTGCAAATTAAATCATGCATGCGTCTACGTAAGTTTCCGAATGACGACGAAGTCTTTTTCAAACCAAAACGAGGTTGATATGTTATCATCCTTATTAGTTTATGTTTAAGGCGTTTGTTTGTGAAAATAAATGTTTTATCTGCACAGCAGCCGACAAAGGATACAATGACTGATTATAATCTCAATGGTAAACAAGTAAGTTGCCCTTAGATGGGTGTAACACTACTTTAATAGTTCAATAATTTGTCGTGAAAAGAATAATATAACAAGAAAAACTAAAATGATCAGAATGTTAAATATACAAAACGTTCTCCAAGTTTGCGCTTAATTATCGACATGAGCAGATTCCCGTGAGGTCAATATTTTTACCCCGATGTTAGAAGGGACCCATACAATTACAATCGAACAAAACAATACCACACATAGACAATTAATTATTGTTCATATTAATCTTAACATATCGTTTTTATCCAGTTAAAACACTTCTGACATCATAACAAATAAACCAATGTGGCTTCTTTCCGGACTGCGTTCGTTGTTTTGCTTTTAAATACAGCTGTCAAGTTCAACATTTTATCAATTTGAAAATAAGAAACAATAGTATAACGTATAAGTTCTACTTCAATTATAGCACAGATTGATCGATCAAAATTGATTATCTAAAAAAAGTATTATACAATTTCATATTTCATACGCAGATCAGCCCGAAAAGCACACATTCGTATCCGGATCTACACAAACACTTGTTTATAACGTTTACAAAGATAACAGTAAAGTAACTTGGGAATTAAATACACACATCAGTTGAAGCTACGCACACAGTCTGATATAAATCTGCCCTACATGTGCATCTCCGATTAAGGCTAACTATAGAGCTTTTTTGCTATTGTGAAGGAAACATATTAAATATGAAGACACACAGACATAGCTTGATCTGCACCACAAGTTTATCACGCTTCAAAGGCTAACTATAGAGTTCTGGGTAATTATAAAGTCACAGATTAGTCATAAACACCCACTGTCTAATTTTGATCTGTAACTCTTGATAGTCTTTTTTCAAATGCTAACTATATAGTGCATAGTTGCTGTAGAAACACATATTACCCATAAACTCACAGTCTAATCCTGATTTTCGTCTTTTCATAATTACTTTTCAAAGGTAACATGTAACTATAGAGAACTTGATAGCCTAAGAGTATTTGGAAGCTGTCTTATCCTGATCTCCACCTCTTGATACTGACTTTTCAAATGTCAACGTAAGTGTACTTGATAGCTGTGAAGACACACACTAGTCATAAACACACCAGTCTTGAGCTGCATCTCTTCATTATACTTTTCAGGGGCTGTATACTACTTGATAGTTGTAAAGGCCCATATTAGCGTGAGTAACCCCATCGTTTTATCTGGATCTGGATCTTGACTTCATGCGAATCACTTAGCAAAGTCTAGCTTGAATCTCCTCCAAATGTGTAAAGACAAATATAGGTCACAGCAACCTAAATTCGTTTCTGCATCTGGAATTCAAAGTTATCAAAGTCTAGCTTTTATCTCATTTGAATCTTAAGACACAAATTAGTCTGAATGACCCACCGTCTGGTCTGGAGCTGCGTCTCATGTCAGTCTCCAGATGTAACGAAGTTCGTTATGGTTAAGTGAGGGCTATAGCGGTGGATATCGGCGTGCGTGTACACATGTGACTATTGGATCTTGGTTGTAAATGTAACGAGCACTGCCCTCGGGAAACCACTCCGAACAACAGCCAGACACCCATCAGTAGGTATGTACGATATCCATACTGGGTGCTGTATCCCGTCTTTCTTTGATAGTATAATTTTCTCTTGTTGGCCGTCATGTCGGATCACGTGTATATTGTCAGACTTCCACCCACACACGAAGAGGTTACTCCTCTCGTCCAGATATAATCCGCGTGGTCCCTGAAGGTCTCTATCTGTGTACTTGTACAGAGTCCGACCCTGTGTGCTGAGACAGGTGACAGTGTTGGTATAACAATCAGAGACAAATGCTTTGCTGCCATCCTTACTGACCTTAACGTGGGAAGGTATGGTAAACATATAGTTACCATCATCCACACCCAGCCTCTTCAGTACCATACCGTCCATGGTAAGCACGCGGACCTCACCATTACCGGGACTATCGTGGCACGTCACGTACAGCTCGTCCCCACACACATCGACACCCCAACACGGTCTCTCCATCTTTATAGTCTTCACCACCTCCATATCCGGCAGAACTCGTACACACTGAAGCTGTCTGTTGGTACCCGTTGTAAGTATTATGTCCGTGTCATTAAGAGTAACCACGCCGAACGTGTCAATATCTAACTTGGATTTATACCGACATTCTTTGTCAAACAGCTGCAGACCATCAACACCACACGATACGACGAGATGTCCGTCAGCCATAAAGGCACATTCACTGCCACGAAACGACTTTAGATCTATCTCTTCCCTTTTGTCTGTAACTTCTATATTCAGTAACGACTTCGGGAAGGATCTCCTGTCACTAGCTTGTTTATCTACCCCAGCCTTGTTGGGTACTGATGTCGGGACAGGTCTGCTGTATTTTGTCGGTTTACCGGTAACCACGGTCCCTAACGAGGCTAACTGGTCAATCACGTCTGTTAGTATTTCGTTCGGTTCTAGTCGAATTTCAATGGGAGAACTGTCATCCTGTATATTCGTCAGAATCTTCTCAAACTCGCCTTTTTGTGAAGAGGCTTTTTCCATACCAACAAACATGAAGTCATCATCCCGCGATTTCTGGCACGCGTTCAGGGATGTGTTTAGATCTCCGATTTGAATTGAAATATTCTTTAACATCGCTTCATGTCTATCAATTTCTTTTGATAGTTGGTCTTCTATCTCTCGTAGTTTGGTAGTCATCTTCCTTTCTAGCTGATCCAACTTGTTGTTTACATTCTTACGAATCTGCTGTACGTCTTGAAGACATGTTTGGATATTTGCCTTAAGTGCCGTTTTGTCGGTTTGCCTTCTCGTTTGAAGATATTGAACTTTTTCTGTTAAATCAGACAGATCTTTCACAGCTACCTTGAACGAGTTGGTGATTTGAGATTTCTCTTTCTTCACGCGATGGCTAACATCGACTGTACGGCATTTCGCATGATTTGTAATTTTACAAATATTACAAATGACCTGTTTGTGATCGTCACAGATGAATTCTAGAATCGATGTGTTGTGTGTGTCACATAACATTATCGGTGGGACTTGTTTTCTCTGTGTGTATCCGGAAGGGACGGCATTTCCGGTCAGAAGTCGGTGATCCCGGGTCGCTTTGAACCCTTGATGTGAACGTTCACATGGCTGACAAAGGTACTCGTTACATACAGTACAGTAGGAAATACCCTCTGACGTAAGACCATGTGTTAAGCATGCATCACAATTATGCTCGAAAATTTGGTCCGATCCTTTGTTTATAGATTGGGACCCACTCGCCATGGTGAAGATAGTCTCGTGGGGATCGTTGTCTGAAATGGACAAAGTAAACCGGAATGGTAAAGGTCGAGATTTTTGCAATGGGAGTCGGTGTCTGAATTTTTTTAACAGAAATGGTAAAGAATGGGAACCATGCTAGGGGAGTTTCTGTCTGAAATGGAAAGATAAACAGGAACGGTGAAGGTCGGGAACCATGCTAGGGGAAGCGGTGTCTTAAAAAAGAAAAATTAACCGAAATGGTAAAGAATGGAAACCGTGCTAGAGGAGTTTCTATCTAAAATGGGAAATAAGAATCGAAAAGATCGAAAACCGTTTGAAGGCAATCGCTGAATGAAATGTGATAATTAGCCAATCTGAACACATCGGATTTATCCAATGAAAACACCTCTGAAATAATTTGGATGACGCAATTTTGTTTCCCGCGAGAATGACGTCACATCACTTTCGTTTTTCAAAAATAGATCTTAAATGTAAAATCTAAAAAGTCGTTTAATTTGAATAAGGAAACAAATATATATGTCACAACTTTTAATTTCGCTAATTTGCAAGAGTTACCGATAAGAAAATGATTTAAAAGGATGTCCAACACTTTCATATACATTGAACTACTGAACTTGCACGCTTAGAAAAGGTGTTAATCGCCGATGCCGATTTACCCGAAAAACTGTAACCCTACAATTATGTCCTAGGTGTATTTCACAGCTTACAGAAATACCCGAGTAGTTCCAATTGAAAATTAGCATGAAGGGTAAATGTTGGGAACCGATTACCGTGCTATTTAAAGTCATGCTTAGACAGTTAATTTCCTAAATACTTAATAGCAATTGAAACACAAACAGGAAATACATATATCAAAACACACACAATTTGTTAATGATGGTTACCTGACCCGAATTTTATTACCGGCCATACATGGAGAACCAAGGTAATCGGAAACGGGCTTTCAAAAGGGCTGGGTCATACTAAGGAGAGTTCTCGACATTCCGCCTACCAGCCGGGAGACTAGCACCCTAGATAAGTATAAATAAACATTTTGCCATCTGCTCCGAGTGTTTCTATTTCATTGTCCAGTCAATCAAACTCTTATTCAATTAAACTCTCTCTATCACATTTGCAGCAGAAAACAGTACAAAACACGAAATCAAGATAGTAAACTGTTTCAAGTGAGCCAATTGTCGTTTTGCCACCATTGTTTCTTCCTAATGTCCTTTAGTATCACTGTAGCTTTTCAAGCTCTATTTTAATATATGATGTTCCTTTCAATTTGGCCGGTTACAAATATCCATATTCATTTTGTGTGTGTGATTTAAAAAATTACAATGAAAAGAGATACGGCCTCAACTTTTTTAAACAAGTTTGTTCCAGATTTGATAAAAATGAATAATTATATTATGATGAAGCATTCCTACTTCATCACAGGCCAAGTATGAATTCCTATACATAATTAAAACAATGATATATACTTTACAAATACAACAATTGATAAAGTACTAGTCTATTGTATCAAAATCTGCTCATGTGTAACTCTATACTGTATATTTGCGATTACACCTATTTCATTGTTTTTCGCCTCTATACAAAAAAACATACCTATGTTAAATATCTCGAGGCACGAGAGAAATAACAACGATACCTATAACCATTTTGGCGTTAACGAGAATAACTCATAGATGGTGACATGTAGGTATCTCACGTTAAAATGATGGTCTAATCATTCGTCGTCACTAAACGAAAGGATAATGTTCATAACCTTTTTTTCAATAAATCACTTAACATATATGTTAACATTAATAACCGTAAACATGGCTTCCATGCATTTCGGTGCTTTGATAGCAATCTTTTGACCCGTTTCTATGATTTTGCTTGGCGAAAATAAGGTAAACATATTCACAACAAACCGTTTGTGGCATACACATTTCGATGGTTTCTTAAACATCGCCTCTAGCAGTGTCTTATTCAAATATCGTTAATTGTTTACAAAATAAACCGTTTCATAGGGTTTTACTGTGTCTGTAACAACAATGTGTTGTATTATCTCCATCACACATTTATGAAAGGGTGTGATAAGTATATGAATAATTTTGCTTTATGTCCTCCTTTAGATATTGTGTTCCTATTTTGACCAGAGAAGACAATTTATTCAAAACATTAAATCCCCAATTTGTGAGATACTCCCTATAAGAATGTGTGAAAAGTATTTATATAGGCCCACCCTTAACTTTTTGGAGGACCAATACACTTTTTCACGTGAATACTGTAAATGTACTTGTTTTTAAGATATGATAAAAACAACTAAATGAGACATTTGTTAGTATTAAAATGTACCCGCATATTACATTGCACGTAATGATGTAATGGATAAAGTTAGAATAATGGTTTCAAGATCTGTTCGGCATATTGATTGTTATATTCAGAGTCACCAAAAATATCTTTAACAATTAAGCCGCGTCAGCTTAGCCGGTACTTTCGCTTGAAGTCAGATCGTTTTACAAATATGGTTAAGAGACTAGTATACTATAAACACTGTACGCAAGCTTTTGTTAGAGTAATAAAATGATGGACGATGAACACAACAGTAATTGTTGCGTGAGCATATTGTAGGTAGGTAAGAGAAAAGCCGAAAACAGCGCCGGCAAAATTGGTTTATTGTTTTGATCAGATGAACTAAGATGTTTCTTCTTATAGTTTTAACGCCTTAGGAGAATATATTTGATATTGGTCTCTGAAAAGAGCCGACCCTAAAATGTTTCAAAATGTAGGAGAGATGTATAAGTGGAATTTCGTTTGATTTATAAGTACCCTATAAATTGGTATGTTGATTTTCCTTCTCCCACATTTCCTAATGCACGTATGATACATAACAAAGAAAGGAAAAGGTATGTAATGTGGCGGATAGGAATTTGTGTAATATGATATAAAGGCATTTTTACCCTTTACCAAACATCAAATTTTTGACTGTCCCAAATTAAAAGAGTTTTCAGACGACATTTCAAAATATGATGAAATTGGCAAAAAGTCTTCTGATAGGGCGAAAACATTGTGGAAAGAGGAAAAATTGCTCGTTACGCGCAATTTCTCTTTTTTCCCACGATGTTTTCCAGAGTTGTCTGCAACAAAGTGGTTAAATGTCGTCATTGTTTGGTAATTGGTTAAACACATAGCATTTCGTACAACAATTATATGAAAAAGCTTCGAACACACTTGCTATTAAAAGTGCTTGTTCACAGGTTTGATAAAAGATGGATATCAAATGTTTTATTCTGTAATAATGAAGAGGGGCGGTATTTTTGTTTGGTACGTACTGGTGGATAACAAATGAATTAAATAGGTTCGTATATAGCGATTTAAAGCCTTCCTACAATAAATGATTATTAACCAAACAGAGCGTTAAAACGATTATGAAATCCACCACATACTGTATATGCATACTCTTATATATTGAAACCTTCTGAAACAACTATGCACGCAGTAGGTATTGGGCATTGGACATTTTGCAAAAACTGTAATATTCCATCGTCTCTTCATTTTGACTTAACAATTGTCTCATCTATGAGCAAGAACGTTCTATGAAACGATTCTATGAAAACATGTTGGCAAAAGGGGGAGTTTAAAGACAGCTAGCCAGTATATTCCCGCTGTTAGACGATTATACAAAGTTGTCTGTTTCAAAGCCAAACAGAGTTGTCCTCTTCAAAGGTACAACACACTTGCCTGCTTAAAGGTATAACAGACTCGTCTATTTCCAAGTAAATTAGAGTCATCTGCTTGAAGGTACAATACGCTCGTCTGCTTAAAGCTGTTCAGCAGACTTGTTTGTTTCAAAGCAAAACGTAGTCGTATGTTTTAAGGAACAACAGAGTCGTCTAAATAGAGGACAACAGAGCATGTCTTCATGCAAAACAGAGACAACTGTTTCAAGGTAAACAAAGTCGTCTTCTTCTAAATAAAACCGAAGTGTCAACTTTAATACGTAACAAAGTCGCTTTCTTTTAGGCACAACAGATCAGTTGCTTTAAAGCTCAACAGAGTCGTTTGTTTCATGTCATAGCAGAGTCGTCTGATTCAAGGAAAAACGCGGTCGTCTGATTCAAGGCACACCAGAGTCGTCTGTTTCATGTCAGAACAGAGTCGTCTGATTCAAGTAAAACGCGGTCGTCTGATTTAAGGCACACCAGAGTCGTCTGTTTCATGTCAGAACACAGCCGTCTGATTCAAGGAAAAACGCGGTCGTCTGATTCAAGGCACAGAAGAGTGGAAGCTTGAGGGTATAACGGAGTCGTCTACTTTAAGGCAAAAGAGAGTCGTCTGCTTCAATATAAAATAGACTCATCTTCTCTAAGGCAACAACATTGTCATTTGCATTAGGGTACAATCGAGTCGTCTGTTTAACGACACAAAATAATCGTCTGTTTTATGGCACATCTGAGTTGTTTGTTTCAATGCAAACAATGTCAGTTGCTTAAAGGCACAAAAAAGTCGTCTTCTTAAATGTACAAGGTCGTATTAGGTAAAAAACGATTCGTGTGCTGTAATGCACAACATAATTGCCTGCTTCAAAGCGAAACAGAGTCGTTGTCATCTCAAACGTACATCAGCGTCGTCTGCTTAATAAAAAAAGTCATCTGTATCGAGGATAAAATAGAGACGTCAGCTATAAGGCAAAGCAGATACGTTTGCTTCAATGCAAACTATTGTCGTCCGATACAAGGCAAAATAGAAAGGATTGCTCTAAGGCAAAACAGGGTCGCCTGCTGCATGGTAAAATAGATTCCCTGCTGCAAGGCAAAATATACTTGTCTGCTTTAAGGTAACACATGTTAATCTATTTCAATGAAAACAAAGTTGTCTGCTGCAAGATCAATAATAGTCGTTGGCTTTAAGACAAAATAAAGTCGTCTCTCCAAGAGAAAATAAAGTCGTCTGCTTCAAGTCAAACTAGATTAGTTTGAAGGCGAAATAGAGTCGTCTGCTGCAAGAAAAAACATAGTCTTCTTAAAGGCAATTTAGAATCGTCTGCTGCAAGGCAAAATAGAGTCGTCTGCTGCAAGCAAACTAGACGCGTCTGCTGCAAGGCAAATTAGAATCGTCTGCTGCAAGGCAAACTAGACTCGTCTGCTTTAATTCAAATGATAATCGTCTGTTTCAAGGCGAAACCGAATCGTCTTCTGTAGGGCACACTAAAAACGTCGGTTGCAAAGCAAAATTGAGATATCTGCTGCAAGACAAAGCTGACTCGTATGCTACAAGGCAAAGCAGACGCGTTTGTTCCGAAACAGGACAGATTCCTCGGCTACAAGGCAAAAACATAGTCGTCTGCTTTAAGGCATACTAGAGTCGTCTGCTGTAAGACAAAACAGAGTCGTCGGCTTCAACGCAAAACAGAGGCGTATGCTGCAATGCTTACTAGAGTCATCTGTTGCAAGACAAAAAAGAATCGTTTCCTTTATTGCAAACAAGAGTCATCTGCTGCAATGCAAAAAAGAGTCGTCTGCTGCAAGGCAAAACAGTGTCGTCTGCTGCAAGTTAAAACAAATATCGTCTGCCGGTTCTTTAACGCCCTATCAACGCCATTGTTTGTTGACAATCCTAATAACAAGTGGTAACAAACTCTTAATGGTGGCGCGAATTGCTTTGTGATTTATTTGCATAAAGACAAACCAAGCTTCAGGCCTCCACCTTCAAATCAGGAGTTCTGTGTTCGAATCCCATCACAATCGGAATGTGCTGTAGTAATTCTCAATAATCACATCAACGCAAAAAGGTGTTAAGATTTTACTGTCACAAGCCGTTCTTTATGGGGGAGTGTAGAAATCGGAAATCGACTTTTCAGTCTGCCACACTAAAATAAATTTAAAACGTAAAAATAATCAAATTTAATTAAATGCTTACCTTATGTTATGTAGATTAAGGAACATCAATTACACGATCCAATTTTTCTAAAAACAAGATAAATCATCTAAACTGGTCCCCACTCTCGAGCTAACCAAACTGTGCCCGTGAATCGTACGACGCAGTAAAAATCCTCTCAATAATTTACTCAATAATTTACTTTTCTTTTCCGTTACTAGTGTGGTTTAACGGGGAGTTTCCAAATATTTCGGGTTTGTCGCGTTGAAACATGTTTATCATATCGGGTTTAACACCGTTTCAACAGTCATTCAGTTATTTGACGGCTTACCTGGAGTATACCAATACTAAACAGGGCTCTGCAGTGCCTTGCCCGGGGACACTCTCATGAAGTAATGCCAGGACTCTGTGAGGATTGAACAGGGGACCCAAGTGTTGCAATTCCTTCACCTTAACACTGGACAACGCAGGATCGGACATAAAACATGATTGGTGGAGGATACATCATTAATGGATGTGTATACCGTAATATATCTTCGGGCCCGTTGTGAAATAACTGATATACAGTACTCCATTCATAGCATTTCAAATCTCAAAAGTTAGGATATTTATTAATCTATTGAGTTAACCCTTTCCCAAACAACAAATTATCGACTGTCCCAAATTGAAAGAGTTTGCAGATGACATTTTTAAAATGTGATGAAATTGAACAATATTCTTCACAAAGAACAGAAGGCTTTGTGTGAAAAGGAAAAATTGCTCGTCACGAGCAATTTCTCCTTTTCCCACAATGTTTTCTAAAGTCATTTGCAGCAAAGTCAAATGTGGTCATTGTTTGGGAAAGGGTTAAATAATAGGCTTTAGAGAGGGAGAGTCGCCTATGTTGTTACACTTAGTGGCTCAATCCAATTGCAATGTGCCTGTTGTATTTTCATATCTACATCTTAACCCTTTCCCAAACAATAACGACATTTGACGACTTTGTTGCAGACGACTTTAGAAAACATTGTTGGAAAAGGGAAATTGCTCGTAACGAGCAATTTTTCCTTTTCTCACAAGGTTTTCTGCTCTTCCTGAAGAATATTGTTAAATTTCATCACATTTTGAAATGTCGTCTGCAAATGCTTTCAATTAGGGACAGTCCTAAATGTGTTGTTTGGGAAAGGGTTAACATACAGGTATGTAAGTTGCTGCAATTGCGTCACGATTCTCATGTAGAATGATTGATATAAACTACGATAAAACTAACCCCCCCACCCCCACCCCCGGAGAAACAAGATGATTGTTTCTGGAATAAAAAACAATGTCAAACCAATTTTTGAAAATAAGTTTTTTTCATTATTCATATGTGTATATTGTTACTCAGTTACGATAACAATTTTAGTAAGCATCAAAAACAGTAAGATTAGATGCATTTAGCGTAGAAACTCTCAAGCAAACACTCATACACATGAAACTTTATGGTGTCAAAAACCTAGATAACAGTTGCACACAATCAAGGTAATATAGGCAGTCTTGTTTTAAAGCGACCACTCTTAAACAGTACGTGAAAGGTTATTTAGCCTGAGGCTTTTGTTGATACATGACACAAATCATTCAGAAAGCTTCGGCTCTCTAAATAATTCGCGTACAAATTAAGCTTCTTGCATTAGTTATCTTATGCATAACGATTCATTTTCCTATAATAAGGTTGCTTAAAACAAGTTCGATTGAGTATTTTACGACAGTTTTTTAATGGTGTTTAACGCTTTTTCAACATGTTTTCTGTTATGTAACGGTTTTCCTGGATCCAACAGTACTCAGCTTAGGTTCTTAAGTGATGTGCCGAAGGCTATTCCCACGAAACCCGAGGTATCTGTGAAGCTCGAACCCGGATCCTCTGTTTAAAAACGGGCACATTAACCACTTGGCCACAAAGGACCCTTATCAGTTATCAAAATAGCAAGAAACGAGAACAGACTAAACTCCGATAAATAAACGTACATTACGATTGTACACTATCCCAATTTTTTGCGTAGACCCCTTCCTTATGTTTATCCATTTATAGGTAATGGTAATAAGTATGTATCATTTATATGTTTCTCTTAGAGAAAACATGAGGGTACGAAATTTACTATCGAAAAGTAAGATTGTTTAATAAATGTTAGAGATTCCCTATAATTTGAACAAATTATGGTAATATTCTAAAAAACATATAATTATAATATTTGACAAAATGCAACATTCTCTTTGAAATCAAGAACATAAAATGAAACCAACAAAAGAAGATTTTGCTCATCACTGTCTCCCTTTGTTAGATTGGTATCTTGAATCTTATGCAATATCTGTAATAAAAACTATGTGTTCTTTATGAGTAGTTTGTAATAGCGATATTGGTTTCGGTACTGGTTTCGATACTTCAGCTGTTGTGGCTGTTAACGGAAGGTTGGTTTAAAAGTTAAATGTTGTCAAAGACGAAACACAAAACATAACGTCACCAAAACTAGGTACAAAATTAAAACTGAACAAATTATTCATATCAACTCTTCTACCGTGTAAAATATCATCAAAGATCGATCCATTCTATTAAGGAAGTGGACTATTAACATGCATAGAATGAATATAATCTTATGTTGAATGATTGAAGGAAATGTCACTGGCGACCGTTTAGTTCAACAGTTATAAAAATGCCTGTATAAAAAATAAAGAAAGATGTAATGTTTATGTAAAATGGAAGTAACATAAAGTTTGAAAGTCTAAGCAAACGTGGAGTCAGATCAGAGCACTGGCAAAAAATATGATAGTCTGATCGGGATATGTACACAGGTCGTAACTTGTTAACCCTTTCCCAAGCAATAACGACATTTGACCACTTTGTTGCAGACGACTTTAGAAAACATTGAGGGAAAAGGAGGAATTGCTCGTGAGAGCAATGTCTCCTTTTCCCACAATGTTTTCTGGCCTATCAGAATATCATTTTCCAATTTCATCACATTTTGAAATGTCGTGTGCAAACTCTTTCAATTTGGGACAGTCGACACTGTGTTGTTTGGGAAAGGGTTAAATGAAAATATTGTAATCTAACAGTTCAATGAACGATCAGACTCGCTACTTGCAAAGCTATTATCCGATCCGACTCTACATCAAAAACCAATGCACACAAACATTCATTGTGGTGTCAATAAATGAGGTGCCTATAAACGACTCGTGTTGAGTCATCTGTCAGCGTACCATAGATCCCTTGTCCGAACCCCTTGGCGCACACTTTGTTTGGTACGCAGGCCCGCTGGTCCTCGTTCTCAAAGTGGTAGCCCAGCTCGCACATGCACTCGGCGTTCCGGGTCTTATTCCCAAACTCTTTGTACTTCGTACGGTACTTGGCACACGTTCTCCTAGAGACGAGAAAAATATGTTTGTTAAGATTTATTTAGATTAGATTAATGTTATTACCTGACACAGGTCCCATATGGGTCCCCTTTGTCAGTGCCGTACCTACATTTTTCAGTTCTGGAACGGCTTTCCTGGATGCATCAGTACTAGGCTATGGCTCTGAAGTGACTTGCCAAAGGCCACTCAAACGAAACCAGAGGTCTTGATGGGGCTCGAACCCTGGACCCCCGTATTCTGAGTAGTTTTATTTCGCTTCCAGAGTATACTTGTTATATTTCGGTGTTCCATCAGTGAAAACACCGTCGATCTTGCCCTCTGAGTTGGTGCACGAGTACGAGGTACATTTCTGTTCAGAAAAGCAGAAAGAACACCGAGCTAGAGCTGAGGCGAACTCCTAACAGTAATCTCCCCTTGCTACGCTGCATCGATCACTGCCAAAGCAAGATTTTTTATCACGTTTGGATGGACTTTAAAAAGTATAGCAAGTGTTTATTCGTCCAAACTCCTCAGAGTTATCTCCCCCTGCTACGCTGCATCGATCACTGCCAAAGCAAGATTTTTTACCACGTTTGGATGGACTTTAAAAGGTATAGCAAGTGTTTATTCATCCAAATTCCTCAAAGTTTTTTCCTCTTGCTATGCTGCATCGATTACTGCAACCGCAAGACTTTCCTCTAGATTATTTTGATGATTTTTAAAGGAAATATAAGGTTTTCTTGTGTTCATTTTTGATCTATGTCTAGTGAAATAGAAAAGCAGTTCGTTTTCTATAAAAACCAAAGCACAAATGTATGATTGTTGGTTGTTGCCGTCATCTTAAAACACCATTTTTTGTTTATAGGCAGATGGTCATATGACATTTGTGGTTGCAGTGATTAATCCCATTAACTTTTCGGAAGGTATCGAGAGTGTTAAATACAAGCTGTATACATTTGTTTTATAATTGATGTTATATAAATAAATTTACACTTACTTTCTTTCATAAGTTAAGTATTTTGAAGAAACAGTTCGACTTTGTCAGATTATTTGGTCAGAATTATTTCGCTGCAAGATGGAAGGACATTGTATCTGTTAATTTGCATAGTTGTTTCCAGAAACGTTATTTGTCGTCTTTACGTGGTCCTTATATTGTTTTATCCCCTTTAGTTGATCATTATATCATTGGGCAGTGTCCTTGCACACGATAAAATCGTTAAAGTACCTGCCGTTCCACCCGGTTCACCAATCAATCGTGAAAAAATGGACTTTGAGAAAATTAATTCGCGATTGATATATGAATCGATCGGCTTAATGCTAGGCAACGATTATAATAAAATTAAACAGCGTTTTGTCATTTTACGGCAAAAACACTGTTCAATCAATATGACTAAGTCTAGAGTCATTGCCTTAAATACACGTAACCTATATAAGAAGTTTTGACGAGTGTAACAGAAAAAATAAACTGAACTAAAATAAAATCGATAATGTTACCTCAGCCGACAGCTGTCGCCAAACCTGTTTTTGTTCGGCTGGAATGTGACTTCTCCGCACTGTTTACAGTACCGCCCTTCCTCCCCATCGGTTGTCGTTCATCTTTCCATCTCATGTCCTGCAAACATACGGAAACATGGACTTTAAATACCAGTATTGTGGAGAAAAGGGGCATCTAAAGGTATAGACTATACAAGCAGTATTGAATACATGTGTTATTCGAATCTTATTTTGTGGTGTTCTAGGGAAGAAGGCTGTGCAAAAAGCTGGTGCTCCTTTATAATTTAAGGCAACCCGCACTATTGTCAATAGGGAATGGGTCTTTTGTATATATACCGCCTTCGTTAAGAAAGAGATGTCATGTACGTTGGAGATACACATGAAAACTACAGGGTAAATTTTCAGGGAGGGACGGCAACCTTTATATTGCAAACAAAACAGACTAAGTAGAACGATCTAACACCACCTTCTGCAGAATGAACAGGCATTGAATCGCTGATAGTATACAAATATTGAAAAAAAAGCAATGCTTATACGAGGATCTGAATATGATAAATGGTATTACAAAATCGTTTGCTGAGTCCCTATCATAATCCGCCTTTTCAATGAGGAATTTAATTTCATAAAAGCATTAGTCCATCTAATTTCCCCGCCAAAAGACACACATAAAATTGTCTCTGAATGTTTTCCCGGTGGTTATTTGATACAAGTCTTGGTGCAGCAGTTAAAACAAAAATACCAGGACATGGGTATAATACAGTTGAAGGAACATATAACGTCCTTCCCAATCACACCATTGCCTTTATATCTTCCAAAACAAAAACTCGTTCATGAACGGACAATTGAATACATTTTTAAACATTTTGATTACAAATTGAATTGAGTTTTCAGTTTAAGTTACGTTTAAAGTAAAATTAATATATCGTATGAAAGAAAGATATTGTTTGACACAAACATTTCGCCTTTATAATAAAGTCTAGTTTAGTTTCATCTTATTTGTTTAACATCGACGTTGAAGGAAGCTTAAAGCTTTTTCAAAACCACTCTCGATGACTCCTTCCTGGATACTCAACCAGTACTCGCGCCGATTTATGGGTAAGTCCCGGAAATTTTCACCTCGCCCAACAGGGATTCGACCCCGCGACACTTGTTACAAGAGGCCGACGCACTACCTATGCACCACTGTAGCCACACAAGGTGTAAAAACTTTCTTTTAGAAAACTGTAATTGCAATTTTTCGAGAAACCAAAACCACAGGGCGTTAAGAGTGCTCAGCTAATTAGCTTGGATTCCTTTGTTATACACGGAACGGTTTCCGACAAGCGGAAACTCTCGTAATCGGACTAATTCACGACATTGAGACGAGAACAAACGAACGCTTTTCTGCCTCGAAATCAAATTGCACCTTTTGTGGCGACGCAACACCGAATCAAATCTTAAAACTTTTAATGCTGTGTAACTTTCTATATATATATTTTTGGTTTCCAAAACCTTTAATACCTGCTTAAATTTTGATGAGGAAAGATACTCAGAATAGCAAACGGGTTAGATCACAGGCCAGCCGCAAGTTTACTTGGCATCTGGCCTGGTTCTAACCTGTTTGCATTAGCATGAAGTTGGTTCCAGCACTAAAAGGTTCAACAATCGAAACGAGCATCCATTTATGCAAGCTCTAAGACGGAATTTTAAGATCGTTTCAAACCAAAAACAATAGCACATTTTCTAGTGTTCTAAAATCACCTTTTGACAAAGGGCGTTGTCTTGCAAGTGATGACAGATTCCCCTAATTTTTAAAGGCCCATAAAAGGAGATTAATGCTGTATCAAACTATATTATTTGGTAAACTTTTGGACAGATTCAATTAGGTAGCACCAGAAAACACCATCAGCACATCTTAAATGTGAAAGTAAACCAAAAATAACCCAGATAAGCAAGTTTTATAATTCAGATTCCTTGATTCTTCACCTCTGACCTTGACAGTTGATAAACACATATTTGAACCGACCAATCAGAATTTGTTATTTTGAATATGTAAACAAACATGTTGTTGTTTAGCATGGTTGAATCGGAGAATAATATATTTCAAGCAAAAAATAACTTATTTTAATTGAGTCTATTTAATAGGGTCTCAGTGCATTCCTTAACTAATTCCCATGACTTTTATGAACGTAATAAAAGAACTCCATATATTTTTTCAGTAATTCATTTTTACTTCTCTCCGTTGATGTGCCTTTTAAAGTTTATGTTTATGCGTTCAAAATTATTTTGGAAGAAAAAGTGAGCTATCTTATAGTACTTTTATTGACTTCTCTTTTTGTTTTGGATAATTTGGATGACACAGACAATCGAAGATACTAGATTCTACATATTTTCATTTAAGGTTTAAGGAAAAATTATTTGAAATGTATAAAGAAGTTAAGCATGCGTCTTTTGATAAATTTAGTAAAGCAGTAGGGGTTAAAGGACTGTCCGACAATCTGACAACAGGTCTATACTGTGAATAACTCCGCAATGTATCTTGATTTGCCTGTAATTCAGATTCTGGGTTGAGCCACCGAATCCGTGGCTTTTCCTGTCTGCCATGATTATTTTCTTAGTATGATGTACAAGCATAGCTGAATATCATACGCCATTCCACTTTTAACATATGTATTGTTTGACATCCAGAGACTTTAATGGTTATCGTATTCGTAATGCCTTTTCCGTAGCGATAAATTATGATGAAACCGGTACTAGCAAAGTAAATCAAGTTACCTTATTTGTTTTAAACCAATTGTGACGGAAGCTTAGAGCTTGTTCAAAACCAATCTCGATGACTGCTTCCTGTATACTAAACCAGTACTCACGCCAATTTGTAGGTTAGTCCCGACAATTTTCACCTCGCCTAGCGGGGATTCGAACCCGGGACCCTCGGTACAAGACGCATACGCTCTACCTCAGCACCACTGCCGCTTACACATTGTTTCTAAATCTCCTTCATTCTGAATTAATTTTCATATACTTTATGGGTTTTTTTTTTCGTTGTAGATGAAGACTGAAGAATATTTACGAAACACATGGGAGAGGCATTTCGATGCACACGATCTTAACAATGATGGCAATATCACATTTGATGACGCCGATATCTTTGCGTAAGTATGAAGATGAAAACCATCAGCTTATGAAAGGCAAGAAGGAAAATTGAATAAAGTCTTGGTATCAAAGACGACAATGTGCGTGTTTTTCTCCTTTTTATCTAAACTATTAGGAAAGTAATGTATTGTAATAAGTGTTTTTGTCGCAGATTTCATTTTGTACTTTATTACAAATAAGTTATGCTGAGTTGGCGATACACTTTTATAAATTTATCCCACATTTCATTTTTATCCTACATTTCAGTGATAAATTCATCTTGCATTACAACATCACAGGCGAGAAAGCTGCAGAATTTAAGGCGTACTTCCAGAAAGTTTGGGCCAACCTTTTTCTTTTTCGGGCGACACGAAGTCGACCAAACCACCTTCATTAATTTGATGGCGCAGGAATACGAGGAAAGTAGGGCGAAGTTTATTGAGCGGATTCGACGCGTCGCCTGGAGGGGGACAAACCTGATTGACGTGAAAGGCGGCGGGCTCGTATCAGATTCTGAGTTGATGATCGCCATGAAGTGCTGGGGGGTCGGGACTCTGGACCAGAAGTACGTGCAGGCGTATCCGCAGTTCGAACCCGGGCTGATCCGCAGCGATGTGTTTGCCAATTCCTAGATCGCATTCCTTACCAACGACGACGAGAATGATGTCGAGGTCGAGAAGCCAGTGTTGTTTGGGTTGAGGATGATCGACGACATATAGACACGTTCTAAAGTTTGTTTGTATATGCTTAGTTTAAACTAATCTATTTTACATCGATTGTAAAACAAGTTCTTACAACTTAGAGTAATCACTCTCGATTCGATCCCGCCACTCTCGGAATTGAAACCCTCGTGTCAAAAGACAGACACTCTACCCGAGTACCCATGGACTACTCTCCTCCACATATTGTATATGATAATAAATGTAGAACTAACAAAATGGTAAATGAATGATAAACATTTTATTTTTGGATATTTTGATAGCTTCTGATAGCTTGTGGTGTATTTGCAAGAAGAAAATTGCCAGACATTCAACTACCGAGCGAATTCGACGGGGAACGTTTTTGAGCAATTCCACTTTTTTGATAATTTCTCCAAATTCTACAGTTTTTCCGGTGAAAAACTTCGTGATCAATAACACACAGAGTAAGTGGTTGCTGGTGGAATTTAAAAAAACAACAACACAAACTTGGAGTAAAGTTTTGTTCCTGTCAAATAGGAAGGATATTTACACTTTATTCGGGTAAATGGTCGAAAAACATGATATTCGATTTTTGTCAACATGTCTGTGTCAAATAAGTTTTACCTGTGAAGCTTGTAATACCTATTTATTTATTTATCTAGTTCCACTTTAACAGTGATTTGAACAACATGAGTATACAATAGTACAATTTGCCCATACAAACATTTGTAATAAAGTAAATATTATTTACAGGATCATTCACGCTCGGCATGACATAGCTATATATTTACAGCTATGCACACCGAGGGTAAGTGTTCAATGCGTCAT
Source organism: Cerastoderma edule (assembly GCA_947846245.1). Classification (NCBI taxonomy): domain Eukaryota; kingdom Metazoa; phylum Mollusca; class Bivalvia; order Cardiida; family Cardiidae; genus Cerastoderma; species Cerastoderma edule. The sequence continues at coordinate 21,613,493 of OX401417.1, forward strand.
ACTTTCGACAGAATCGTGTTCGAATTGCGTATTAACTGGAGTTCAAGCGCATGTACCCTTTTAATAATTGGAACATTATAATAGTAATAAAGAAAAGTACAATTTGCAAATACATACGTTAGTAATTGAGCAAATGTTATTTACAGAACCATTTACACTCAGCATGACATAGTTATATACACAACTATGCATACTGAGGGTAAATGTTCAGTACGTCATACTTTCCTGAAAATGTATAATAGCATCATATTCAAACTGCGTATTAATCTACTAGAGTTTAAACATAAGCACCCTATTAATGTAATGCATACAGAGCTTCGTATTAAGCATTTGTTCATTATTATCTAAACCAAATACAGCAGGCAAATCAGTATCTAACAAACTTCGTACAAACACTTCATTTTGACCATAAAACCTGGTTAAAAAAGATGACATGTTTTCTGATATTTTCGTTTGAATATTTTTCATCAAAATATTGTGTTCTGGAGAATAGAATTTGCACTCAGATATCAAATGTACTTTTGTATCAATGGAGTAAGCCTGGCAGTCTATGCACGGACTTGATTTCCTCCTTATGTATTTTGGACTGGCTAAATTGTTCACAGAACTGATCGCATTGGCTATTTCTTGCTTTGTTTTGGCGTTCTTCCACAGCAGTGACGGTCTCAATGTTCTGTGTGTATTTCTGAAACGGTCAAAATCACCGTCTCTTAGAACTGCATACGTATTTGTTACGGATCTTGAAACGATTTTCTTCCACTGTTGCTTTCCTGGAAACACTGAGTCGCTAACATACTTAGTAAAATAGTGAAACAGGTTATGCTTTTTTAGAACCCGGAAGATTTCGGGGAGAAATCCGTATTGGTATTTGCATTGTTTTGAAATGAATAGATGAAGTCTGAAAGTAAATTACTCCTTTGAAAGATACTCCGATGGCGTGGAACACAGAGTTTGGAGGAAAGACAGTTTCCGCCTGTCGATATCAGCGTCCAATGAAAGCCAACCTAGTAATCCCAATGCCATGTCGGTCCTAGTTCCTGTTGGCAAACATTGACATCCTTTCGCACAAAGCCGCCACAGCTTTTCAATTCCAAGCAGGTCTACGGCGGAAATGCTGTGCCATAACTCACAACCGTAGAGTGCGGACGAAATCGCGATTGATTTACATAGGGAGCTTTTCACTATTTGGTTGATGCTTTCCTATTCACTCCCTAGAGCTAGAATAGAGTAAAGAGATGATTGGCCCTTTCGACAGCAGGTTTTGATTGTGCTCGAGATTGTGAGGGATTTATTTAATGTAATACCAACATGAGTTACTTCCCCGCATTTTTCAATTTCAAAGTCACCAAATTTGACACTTGTACCCGATTTGTTGTCTTTGCCGAAGATAATGAATTTGCACTTGTCTTTGTTAAAACTATAGCCCCAGTGATTTGCGTAATGGTTCGTGACATCTAACTGGTGTTCTAGAGCGGAGAGGGATAAGCAGAGTAGTAATAGGTCATCTGCTAGTGTCGGGTCACCACAGCAAGGTGTTCAACGTTTAAGCCATCATTAGAAGACTCAAGTTGGTGTAGAAGTTCGTCGATGAACAGGAGATAGCTCCAAGTAGACATTATGCCGCCTTGCCTAACACCCTGTAGTACGTCAAATAATTGGGATGAAACTTCATTTACTGAGACAAAGGCTTTGAGGTCTGCATACGAGTTCATAAGGAGTCTCAGAAATCTGCCCTTAACTCTAATGGTTCTCATTCTATCGAAGAGTGCACTATGTCGAACGTTGTCAAAAGCACCGGATTTATCCAGGAAAGAAGCGTAAACTTTTCTGCTTAACCGTTTATTTGTTTATGAATAAATCGTCTTTTATGCGTTTTTCTTTTTAATGATTTGGATAGTCTGACGTCATGCAAATATAGGCGGATAAACGCGAATAGAGATTCCGTAAAGCTAAGTGCGTATAATTCATACAAACAATTGATGCTACCATCAAGTAACACCGCCGTGTCTGGACTGTTATCATACCCCATCAACGAATCAATTAGCTCATCGGAGACGATGTTTAAAACAGTCAATCATGTACGCCGAGTTAGAAACGAAAATAATGTCGAGCGTAAATGGACTGAAGTAACTAGTGATCAAGACATGTGTAATACTAATAACAGTGCTATGGAGACTATACATTCCCCTGATAGCGCTTTATGCAACACTGTTAAGGATTATGCCAGTGTTTCCTCGACTGAAATTATGAACTTTAATTCACCTTCCATGGAATATAATGGTACACATGTCCGATCAAGTCAGTGTGTGTAAGCAAAGGTGGACGATGAAAACACAGTGAACAAGCTTACGTTTTCTAACTGCACAAGGGACGACATTGCCACTCAGAAACTTGGAGGCCATGAAAGAGATCATATGGACCTAGGATATCTCAAGGCTGGAGATGTGCTTAAGCCTATTGACACAGAGAATGTTAACCTCATACCAGCTAGAGTCCAAAGTGGCGAAACTAAACTATGTACAATTAGTGCTATAGGTAACACTAGCGATACTACCCGTTTTAAGTGAGAAACGGTGTTTTTAAAGCCGAATCAGACGAAGAGATAGATATTGTAGACGAAGAAAGTAAATGTGTGTGCGGTAAAAAAACATCCACTTCTTTTTCAAATTGTGATAACATTACTCAAGCAACAAATGGTATCACTTACTTCGCAACGCGTCACAACGATTCGTCAAATAGTGATCTTATTCTACAAGACAGAGACTTTAACTTGTCCCGTAAAGAGTAAACACAAACGTCACCACCTTTTCCTGTAACGTCTAAATATTCATTTACAAACACAAAGACCGAATTTGATCAGTTACAACCTGAATACCGAGAAACTTGTGTAACGGACTCTTACTGGGTTGTAGATATAAAACAAACACCTAGGCTCCAATTATGTCTTTTAACTCGATGATTATTTACACATGCGATGTCATATTTACAATGGTCATCTACCTCTCCCTCATTGTAGGCTCTAGCGGCTATAAAATACAACAATGAACAAACCATAAATAATAAAGAAACAAATCTCTCCTATTTACTATAAACTCAATTAATGAATACTCTTGAATGACAATCAATTGTTCTTAAATTACTATTTAACGAGGTCATTTGGTTGTCCTATTATAACTACTGCTAGGAAACTGATGAATGAAGATGACGTTTATTTATCAAGTAAAAGCTAATAAAATAAAGCACATGAAAGGGACAGTACAGCAAAGCACACAATGGAACTTACCAATTTATAAAATTGCTCGCTCCAACCAACTCACACATTCTCGTCTACACGTGGTGCTGTCAGTGCTGTAACAGGAATCCATGCAAACCATTAGATAACGTGAAAAGAACTATAAAATAGACTGTTGACTCATTGCAGACGCTCAAATGCTATTCGTCATAGAAAGCACAAAAACACTTTATTAAAATAATTAAATGATACATAGCCAAATAAATTATTCATTCCAGCATATTACAGTCAATTCAGCAAGGCGCGAAAAGTTAACTAAGAAACAAAAGAAAGTACCCTTTACTAATTTTCTGGTGTTCACGGTTCAAAGTCTGTGTTCTAAATGAATTGACTATAATCTGACCAAACTGGTTTGAGTACAATAAAAACATAAACTGGCAAACACACTATCTAAAAGAAATTTTTAATCACCGACAAGGAATTTAATGGACGAAACTGAAAGATCTAAAAAACATGACCTGGCTACACTTGCTCCTCTGAAAGCAATTACACCGAAATTAACCGTAAAGAGTATCGGTCTTGTTGTCCGGACCTCAAAACTCCCAATATCGACCCATTTCCAACCGAAAACAAAGACGACAACGACTTATTATCAACGCTCGAAAACGGTTATCTGGCTGATGGAGAAACGTTAAACGTTAACTCTATGACGTCATCAAACGCTAACATGGATTCTTAGTGTTCGAGGGACGATGCCGTCATGGGTTATAAAAACACAAGTTCACAGACGCAGATGTTGATGACGTCATCATCGTCATCTTACAGTCTTATTCCGTTGCGACAATGTGCTGCTTTGCAGAAGTTGATTTCCCTGGGCTACTTCATTAGGTTCGGGTGTATTGTGAACATCTTTTTCTATATGTACTCTCTCTTCGGGGTGTACGGGCTGTTTGGATCGGGAAGGGCGCGAGACGCTTGGCCTTTATTTCTCTTTCACGTCTTACATAGGTAACGACAAATTTCTATGCTTTTGTATTATGTAACTATCCGAGATTGACAACAACTGCATACACAATATAGCAAAGCATCTATTTGTCTCATTATGCAGAAACATTTGTGAACATTAAGTTTGAACTTATTAATTTTACATAGATTGTGACGTAAGCTTGAAGCTTATTAAATTCACTTTCGATTACCGCTTCTTGGACACTACACCATTACTCTCGCCGATTTCTGGGTTAGTCCCCCAATTTTCACCTCGTCCGATGGGATCAAACCCAGGTCCCTCGGTACAAGAGACCGACGATCTACCACTGTACTCCTGTCACCCACACAGTGAACATTAGAATGTTTGCTTCTCACATGACACAATTTGTTTAATAATTTCTTTGTGTCTTTTGCGTATAAGAAACAACTGTGACTAAAGGAATCGTCGCATACACAAGCATACTCATCATTTTGTCACTGTGGTTTCAACCTTTTATATAAACTAGATGCTTGGTGTCGTGAATCGGAAATATTGCCGGGCATTGAGTAGATAACGAAAAACCAAAAAAAACGAACAAAAGTGATACAAAATGGAAAATCGATACTGACAAGTGCAGGAGCACGCAGCGATCCTGGATCTAGTAACGGATATCAAAAATGTTGTACGGCACCCTGTTATCGGTGCGTAAATTGCCGTGGTGATAGGATAAAACATTAAATAAAGAAGCGCGTTGATAATGGTCGTTATATTGTTTCCGTCTGCGGCTGCTTTCAGTGTGGACAAGATGGAAAATGTTCATATGGTTGGACGGGTTAAAGATGAAAGGCTCGAAATGCTAACGTAAAAAAGTGTGTTTATGTGGGAGGTGAAAGCATTGCAATCAACACACTGTTACTAAGCTCAGTATTTTAAATCCTCAACAACCGTACGACGAAACGGAAAAGACACCGAGTCCTGAGTCGAACATTTCTGGACACAAAACTGTGAACAGCTGAACTAGTTGTCTTGAGGTGGTATAGTACCTCAAATTATTGGAAATGTTTTGTACCGAACGTTTCTAGATACGAAACTTTAAAACATATGAAGTGGTTGTATTAAAGGCACATCAAAGGAGAGGAGTACACATAAATTACTGAAAAAATATATGGAGTTCTTTTATTATGTTCATAAAAGCCATGAGAATTAATTTGGGAATATATTGAGATCCTATTAATAAGACTCATTTCAAATAAGTTATTTTGTGCTTGAAATATAGTTGTCCCCAATTCAATCATGTTTATCAACAACATGTTTGTTTACATATTCAAAATATCGAATTCTGATTGGTCGGTTCAAAAATGTGTGTATCAATTGTCAAGTTCAGAGGTGAAGAATCAGGAAATTTTTGTTTTACTTTCACATTTAAGATGTGCTGATGATGTTTTCTGGTGAAAACATTTTGAACATGTCCAATAGTTTACCAAATATTATAGTTTGGTAAAGCCTTAATCTCCTTTAATGGGCCTTTAAGTGGCAAAGTTCCTTTTCAAATTGCAACATTTCTGTAAACGAATTGTTCTCGATACGAAACTGTGAACAGCTGAACTGGTTGTCTTCAAGTCGTATGGTTTCCAAAAGTAGTTGGAACAGTTTCTTTTACCGAACGTATCAATAGACTTAACTCAGGACAGCTGAGCTTGTTGTGTTCGAGTGGTATTCTTCTTACGATATATTGGAAATGTTTCTTCTACCGAACGCTTCAAGACAAACAATACTTGCCATCTGAACTGGTTGTCTTCAAGTTGTAAAGCTCTTTTAAGCAACTGAAAAAGTTCCTTTCAGTAGGCTTTCTTCGATAGATACAATACTCTGAACAGCGAAACTGGTTTTCTTCACGTGGTATAGTTATATATATCCATTTGAAATAATTTTTTATTTGTATTCACATAACGTTTTTAACATGAAATGCTGACCAGATGAAGTGGTTGACTTCAATTGATCTAAATATTTGAATTGGTAAGACATTCTTTTACACAGAACACTCCTTGATATAGTGATTCGAACAGCTGAGCTATACATCATCAAGTATTTTCTTAATTGTTTGGATATACATAGGTGTTTCTATTAGCACATTTCTCTGGACAAAGAGCATTTGTATCTTCCAGTGGTTTATGAATGTCTATATTTCAATATCGGGACCGTTGTTATATACACAAGCTCGTCCATCAAAATTAACGGATTGGTATAGACTGTTGTTATATACACAATCTCGTCCATCAAAATTAACGGATTGGTATAGTCTGGTGTTATATACACAAGCTCGTCCATCAAAATTAACGGATTGGTATAGACTGTTGTTATATACACAAGCTCGTCCATCAAAATTAACGGATTGGTATAGACTGTTGTTATATACATAAGCTTCTCCATCGAAATGAACGGATTGGAATAGACTGTTGTTATATACACAAGCTCGTCCATCGAAATTAAAGGATTGGTACGAGACGTTTCTATATGAACAGGATGGGGTTAATGAAGGACTCTACGAGTACATAGTACTTTTGTTCGTTGCTGTATACGCATGGTCGTTTATCACAATGAACGAAACGGTCGGAGAGATGTTTCATACACAATCTCGTCCATCGAAATAAACGAATTGGTACGGACTATTGTTATGCAGGTTTGTTCAACGAAATGAATGGAATGGTACGTGTATTGGATGTTTTTTCTGTGTACAGGGCGGGACTGTTAAAAACTGCACATAGTGCTTTTGGACATAGTTAAATTCATGTTTGTCCACTGAACAGAACACACTTGATAAGTCGACAAAACACTGCCCTTTGATATTTGTTGCTTTAGCAAAAAGTGTTTTTGAAAATATTAAACATATACACATGTACATTTGATTGGGGGAATTCTTGAGCTATGTACACATTTTCATTTGTTTAACCACTGTGAACTATCATTGTGAGGCGTTTTGTGAACTGGCCGCGTTGAAATCATAATTGAAACAGGTGTTTTGATAAATACTTTATTCACACAATAGAGCTATATTGATAACATATTGGTTACAGTTTTGCTTTATATAAGTTTTCGATTAAAGTAGTGATATGCCCATTTTAAAAAAAAGTTGGGTCTATATGTTGTGGTAAATAATGTCTAATGACACACGCGTCTACGTTGCTACTCGCATGACGACGAAGTCTTTTCCATACCAAAACGAGGTGGATATGTTATTATCCTTAATGTTCTATGTCTAAGGCGTTTTGGTAAAGCTTCTTTGTGAAAATAGACATTTTAACTGCACAGCAACCGACCAGTGACATAATGTATGATTGTGCTTTTCAGTGGTAAACAAATAGGTTGCCATAAGATGGGCGTAAGAGTATTTTAATATTTCAATGACCTGTCACGAAAAGAGTTATATCACAAGAAAACAAAAACGAAGGGGATGCTGAACATACAAAACCTTCTCCAAGTTTGCGCTTAACTACTGGCACGTGCACATTCCCGGAAGGTCAATATTTCTACCTTGATGTTCGATTCGGTCCATATGATTACACACCAACAAAACAATAAACACATAGCCTATGGGTTATGTTCCATGCCAATCTTGACACATCGGATTTAGCCAATAAAACATTTCTGACCTGATGACAATACAGTGAAGCCTCGTTTATCCAGACCCTGATTATCCGGATGTCTCGCAATCCGAACGAAATAGTAAGGGAACACATCTAGTTGACCAGTTTGTTGCAGACGACATTTGAAAACATTGAGGGTGAAGGAGAAATTGCTCGTGACAAGCAATTTCTCCTTTTACCGCAATGTTTTCTGCCATATCAGAAGATTATTTTTGAATTTCACCACGTTTTGAAATGTCGTCTGCAATCTCTTTCAATTTGGGATGCTCGATAATTTGGCGTTTGCTAAAGGGTTCTAAGTATACACGTGTATACTGACCGTTTATGTCTTAATGTGTATAAGAACATGCCCTGCTTCATTAGTCCGGATGATTCGATAATCCGGACATTTTGTTGGGAACTGACGTGTTCGGATTAACGAGACGTCACTGTACATCCATATGGATTCTTTCCGGACTATTTGTGTTGAAATTTTGCTTCAAATAAAGCTTCAAATTAAACATAAAAGCAATTTGATAAAAGAAAAATAAACATACAACTTTTAAGTTCAACTTAGATTATGACAGACAGATTGATCGACCAAATTTGACTGTCTAGAAAGGTATTCAACACTTCGATATGGATTGAACAATCTTAAGTTTACACTTGCACGGAATTTCTTTATAATCCAAGACATATTGACACAAAATTGCAACACTACACTTAAATGCGCGGTACATTTCCTAAGTTACGGGATTACCGGGAGAAATTACGATTGTACCCGTGTGTATACCGTGTATTAGTGAGTGAAGCGAAACAGCGGACTGTACCACGACACAAATCTCAACCTGGTCATTTTAAACCTCTTGCATGAATAATTTATCATAGGTTTACGTTCGAGTACTTGGGTACTATGAAGACGTAGATCAACCATAAATCATGGTTCTAATCTGGATCAATTGGTTTATCAAGTGTCAAAGTTTTAGTTCGATGAATTATTGAAAAAGTTTAGAAAGTTAAGATTTAACATTTCTCATTATGGTCTTTGTACACATATTGCGTTGATCATTTATCATAGGCTAACAATGGAGTACTTGGATACTGTAAAGACGCAGATAAACCCGACAATTGCACACTCTAACCTGAATATTTACAGTTGGCTTAAGAGCATGTTCAACGTTACGTTTAGTGTCATTAAGAAGCTTATAGACACATATCGGATCAAACACTTCTCACTCTGTTGCTTTTAAATACCAGACTTCAATCATTAACCGTATGCCACAATAAAGTACTTGGGTACTATAAAGACGCAGATCACACATTGTTGTCTGAATCTACATCAACGCTAGCTTATAATGTTTACAAAGACTTTGGATACACACACCAGTATGAGCATCTGGATCTGCACTACACGTTTATCACACTTCAAAGGTTATCTATAGAGCTCTGGCTAATTATTAAGACACAGATTAGTCATAAACACCCAGTGTCTAATTTGGATCTTCAACTCTTGATAGTTACTATTCAAATGCTAACTATATAGTGTTTGGTTGCTGAAGAGACACATATTACTCAAAAACACTCAGTCTAATCTTGCTTTCCGTCTTTTTATAAATACTTTTCAAAGGTATCATGTAACTGTATGGAATTTAATAACCTTAGAGTATTTGGAAGCTGTAAAGACACTTATCACGCATACACGCACAGTCATATCCTGATCTTCACCTTTTTATAATTACATTTCAAAGCTTACATGTAACTATAGAGAACTTGATAACCTTAGAGTATTTGTAAGCTGTAAAGACACTTATCACTCATAAACACACACAGTCTTATCCTGATATTCACCTTTTTATAATTACTTTTCAAATGCTGCATGTAACTATAGAGAACTTGATAACCTTAGAGTATTTTGAAACTGTAAAGACAGATATTACTCATAAACACACACAGTCTTAACTGGATTTCCACCTCTTGAAACTGACTTTTCAAAGGTCAACTTTAGAGTACTTGATAGCTGTGAAGACACACAATAGTCATAAACACACCAGTCTTGAACTGCATCTCTTCATTATACTTTTCAGGGGCTGTAGACTACTTGATAGTTGTAAAGGCCCAGATTAACCAGAGTAACCCAATCGTCTTATTCGGATCTGGATCTTGACTTCATGAAAATCATTTATCAAAGTCTAGCTTGAATCTCCTTCAAATATGTTAAGACAAAGATAGGTCACAGTAACTCAAATTCGTTTCTGCATCTGGAATTCAGACGAATCCCTTATCAAAGTCTAGCTTTTATCTCCTTTAAATCTTTGAAGACACAAATTAGTCCGAATGACCCACCGTCTGGTCTGGAGCTGCACCTCATGTCAGTCACCCAATGTAACGAAGTTCGTTATGGTCTAGTGAGGGCTGTAGAGAAGTATATCGACTTGAGTGTACACATGTGACTATTGAATCTTGGTTGTAAATGTAACGAGCTCTGACTTCTTGAAAGCATTCATAACAACAGCCAGACACCCATCAGTAGGTCTGTACGATATGCCTTGTGGGTTCTGTATCCCGTCTTTCGGTGATAGTAGAATTTTCTCTTGTTGGCCGTCGTGTCGGATCAAGTGCACATTGTGCGACTTCCATCCACACACTAAGAGGTTATTCCCCTCGTCCAGATATAATCCGCGTGGTGTCTGAATGTCTCTATCGGTGTACTTGTACAGAGTCCGACCCTGTGTGCTGAGACAGGTGACAGTGTTGGTATAACAATCAGAGATAAATACTTTGCTGCCATCCTTACTGACCTTAACGTAGGAAGGTGTAGTAAACATATAGTTACCATCATCCACACCCAGCCTCCTCAGTACTGTACCGTCCATGGTAAGCACGCGAATTTCACCATTACCGGGGTTATCGTGACACGTCACAAACAGCTTGTCCCCACACACATCTACACCGTAACACGGTCTATCCATCTTCACGGTCTTCAGCACCTTCATGTCCGGTAAGACTCGTACACGCTGGAGCTGTTTGTGGATATCCTTTGTTACTATTATGTCGCTGGCGTTCAGTGAAACCACGCCAAACGGGACAATATCTAACTTCGATTCATACCTGAAGTCTTTATCAAACAGCTTCAGACCCATACCACAGGATACGACGAGATGTCCGTCAGCCATAAATACACATTCAGAGGCATAGCCCGACCTTAGATCTTTCTTTTCCATTTTGTCAGTAACTTCTATATTCAGTAACGACGTCGGGGAAGATCTCCTGTCACTAACCTGTTTATCCACCCCGGTCTTGTTGGGTACCGATGTCGGGACAGGTCTGCTATATTTTGTCGCTATGCCTGTAACTACGGTCCCTAACGAGTCTAACTGGTCAATCACGTCTATAAGTATTTCGTTCGGTTCTAGTCGAATATCAACGGGAGAACTGTCATCTTGTATATTCGTCAGAATCTTCTCAAACTCGCCTTTTTGCAAAGAAGCTTTGTGCACACCAACAAACATGAAGTCATCATCCCGCGATTTCTGGCACGCGTTCAGGGATGTGTTTAGATCTCCGATTTGAATTAAAATATTCTTTAACATCGCTTCATGTCTATCAATTTCTTTTGATAGTTGGTCTTCTATTTCTCGTAGTTTGGAAGTCATCTTCCTTTCTAGCTGATCCAAGTTGTTGTTTACATTCTTACGAATCTGCTGTACGTCTTGAAGACATGTTTGGATATTTGCCTTAAGTGACGTTTTGTCGGTTTGCCTTCTCGTTTGAAGGTTATTGAATTTTTCTGTTAAATCAGACAGGTCTTTCACAGCTACCTTAAATGAGTTGGTGATTTGAGATTTCTCTTTCTTCACGCGATGGCTAACATCGGCTGTACGGCATTCCGCATGATTTGTAATTTTACAAATATTACAAACGACCTGTTTGTGATCGTCACAGATGGATTCTAGAATCGATGTTTTGTGTGTGTCACATAACATTATCGGTGGGACTTGTTTTCTCTGTGTGTATCCGGAAGGGACGGCATTTCCGGTCAGAAGTCGGTGATCCCGGGTCGCTTTGAAACCTTGATGTGAACGTTCACATGGCTGACAAAGGTACTCGTTACATACGGTGCAGTAGGAAATTCCCTCTGAAGTAAGACCATGTGTTAAGCATGCGTCACAATTATGCTCGAAAATTTGGTCTGATCCTTCGTTTATAGATCGGGACCCGCTCGCCATGGTGAAGATAGTCTCGTGGGGATCGTTGTCTGAAATGGACAAAGTAAACCGGAATGGTAAAGGTCCAGACTTTTGCAATGGGAGTCGGTGTCTGAAATTTTTTTTAACAGAAACGGTAAAGAATATGAACCATGCTAGGGGAGTTTCTGTCTGAAATGGAAAGATAAACAGGAACGGTGAAGTTCGGGAACCATGCTAGGGGAAGCGGTGTCTTAAAAAAAAGAAAAATTATCCGAAATGGTAAAGAATGGGAACCGTGCTAGAAGAGTTTCTGTCTGAAATGGGAAATAAGAATTAAAAAGATCGAAAACCGTTTGAAGGCAATCGCTGAATGAAATGGGAAAATTAACCAATCTCAACACATCAGATTTATCAAATAAAATCACCTCTGAAATAATTTGGATGACGCCATTTTGTTTCCTGCGAGAATGACGTCACCTCACTTTCGTTTTCAAAAATAGATCTTAAATGTGAAATCTAAAAAGTCGTTTAATTTGAATAAGGAAACAAATATATATATCAAAACTTTTAATTTCGCTATTTCGTATGAGTAACCGATAAGAAAATGATTTAAAAGGATGTCCAACACTTCCATATACATTGAACTACTGAACTTGCACGCTTAGAATAGGTGTTAATCACCGGTGCCGATTTACCCGAAAAATTGAAACCCTACACTTATATCCTAGATGTATTTCACAGCTCACGGAAATGCCCGAGTAGTTTCGATTGAAAATTAGCATGAAAGGTAAATGATGGGAAACGATTGCCGTGCTATTTAAAGTCATGCTTAGACAGTTAATTTCCTAAATACTTAACAGCAATTGAAACACAAACAGGAAATACATATAATAAAACTCACACAATTTGCGAATAATGGTAACCTGACCCGAGTTTTATTGCCGGCAATACATGGAGAACCAAGACAATCGGGAACGGTCTTTCAAAAGGGGTGGGTCAAACTAAGGAGAATTCTCGACATTCCGCCTACCAGCCGGGAGACTAGCACCCTTAATAAGTATAAATAAACATTTTGCCATCTGCTCCGAGTGTTTTTATTTCATTGTCCAGTTAATCAACCACCTATTCAATTAAACTCTCCCTATCACATTTGCAGCAGAAAACAGTACAAAACACGAAATCAAGCTTCTTCCTAATATCCTTTAGTATCACTGTAGCTTTTCTAGCTCTATTTCTGTATATGAAGTTCCTTTCAATTTGGCCAGTTACAACTATCCATATTCATTTTGTGTGTGTGTTTTTAAAAACAATCCAATGAAAAGAGATACGGCCTCACATTTTTTAACCAAGTTTGTTCCAGATTTAATAAAAAGAAATAATTATATTATGATGAAGCATGCCTATCTCATCACAGGCCAAGTATGCATTCATATATATAACTAAAACAATGGTATATACTTTATAAATACAACAATTGATAAAGTGTTGGTCTATTGTCTCAAAACCTGATCCTTTGTAACGCTATACTATAGATTTGCGATTATATCTATTTCATCGATCTTCGCCTCGATACAAACACACATACCTATGTTAAATATCTGGAGGCACGAGAGAAATAACAACAATACGTATAACCATTTTGGGGTTAAAGAGACTATCTCATAGATGGCGCCATGTAGGCAAATCACGTTACAAGGATGATCTAAGCATTAGTCTTCACTAAACGAAAGGATCATTTTTTAACTAACGTGTTTTAAAAAGTCTCTGAACTACTATGTTTTCATTTAAGACCGTAAAACTTACTTGCATTTCTTAAAGTTTTTTTATAGCTAACTTTTGACCCTTTTCTACGATTTAGTTAGATTTTCATTAAAGACCGTAACCTGATAGAAATAAGGTAAACACATTCTCAACCAAACGTCTGTGGGACACACATGATGATGGTGTCTAAAACATCGCCCATAACAATATGTAACTAAAATCTAGCTAATTGTTTACAAAATGAACCGTTTTATAGGGTTTACTCTATCTGCAACAGATATGTGTTGTTTTATCCCCCGCACACAATTATGAAAGGGGGTGATAAGTATCTGAATAATCATGTTTTATGAACCTCAATAGTTATTTGGTTCCATTGCTTTTGACCTGAGAAGACATTTTATTCAAAATATTAAATTCTCAATCTCCGTGATAATCTCTTTAAAAACTTATGAAAATTATTTATATAGGGGCACCCCAAAATTTGCATCAGCACCCTTTTTTACGTTTATTGATCACTGTAAATATACTTGTCTTTAACATATCATGAACGCAACTAAATAAGACATTTGTTAGATTCAAAATGTACCCGCATATTACACTGCGCGTAATGATGTAAAGAATATAGTAAAGATAAAGGTTGCAAGTTCTATTAGGGACATTGATTGTTATATTCAGAGTGACCAAAAATATCTTTAGCTTAACCGCGTCAGCTTAGCCGGTACTTTGTCCTGAAATCCGATCGTTTTACAAATATTGTTCAGAGGCTAGTGTTCTATAAACACTGTACGCAAGCTTTTGTTAGAGTAATAGTAAAATGGACGATGAACACATCAGTAATTGTTGCGTGCGCATATTGTAGTTAGGTAAGAGAAAAGCCGAAAGCAGCTCCCGCAAAATTAGTTCATTGTTATGATCATAAAAAGTAAGATGTTTCCTCTTATAGTTTTAACTACTTTGGCAAATATAAATTTGATATTGGTCTCTAAAAATATCCGATTTGTAAAATTTCCAAATGTAGGAGAGATACATAAATGGAATTTCGTTTAATTTATAAGTACCCTATGAATTTGTATGATTGATTTCCCTTCTCCCACGTTTCCTAATACATATATAATTTATAAAAAAGAAAAGAAAAGGCATGTCGGGGATAGGAATTTGTGTAATATGATATGAAGGCATTTTTACCCTTTACCAAATATCAATTTCTCGACTGTCCCAAATTGAAAGAGTTTGCAGACGACATTTCAAAATATGATGAAACGGAAAAAAGTCTTCTGATAGGGCATAAACATTGTGGAAAAAGAAAAAGGATTGCTCTTCACGAGCAATTTCTCTTTTTATCAATCAATGTTTTCCAGAGTTGTCTGCAACAAAGTAGTTAAATGTCGTTATTGTTTGGTAATGGGTTAACGAATAGCATATCGTACAACAATATTAAAAAAAAAGCTTCGAACGCACTTGCGATTAAAGATGCTTGTTCACAGGTTTGATAAAAGTTGGGTATACGTTTGTTTTGGACGAACTGGTGGATAACAAATGGGTGAAAATAGGTTCGTATGTAACGATTTAAAGCCTTCCTACAATAAATTATTATTACCCAAACAGAGCATTGAAACGATTTTGAAATCCACCTCATACTGTATATTCGTACTCTTATATATTGAAACCTTCTGAAACAACTATGCACTCAGTAGCTATTTGGCATTGTACATTTTTCAAAAAGTGAAATATTCCATCGTCACTTCATTTTGCCTTGAAAATTGTCTCATCAATGAACAAGCACGTTTTACAAACAATGCTATGAAAATGTGTTGGCAAAATGGGAGTTCCTAAACAACAAGCCAGTACATTCCCACTGTTAGACTATGATACAAAATTGTCTGTTTAAGGCAAAACGGAGTCGTCTGCATGAAGGTACAACACACTCGTCTGCTTAAAGGTGTACAGCAGACTCGTTTGTTTCAAAGCAAAACATAGTCGTATGCTTTAAGGTCCAACAGAGTCGTCTTATTAGGGGCAAAACAGAGATAACTGTTTCAAGGTAAACAAAGTCGTCTTCTTCTAATTAAAACCAAAGTGTCAACTTTAATACGCAACAAAGTCGCTTTCTTTTATGCACAATAGAGTAGTTGCTTTAAAGCTCAGCAGAGTCGTCTGTTTCATGTCAGAACAGAGTCGTCTGATTCCAGGAAAAACGTGATCGTCTGATTCAAGGCACACCCGAGTCGCCTGTTTCATATCAGAACAGAGCCGTCTGATTCAAAGAAAAACGTGATCGTCTGATTCAAGGCACACCCGAGTCGTCTGTTTCATGTCATAGCAGAGTCGTCTGATTCAAGGAAAAATGCGGTCGTCTGATTCAAGGCACAACAGAATCGTCTAGTTGAAGGCATACTGCTTCCATACAAAACATACTTATCTTCTTTATTGCAACAGCATTGTCGTTTGCATTAGGGTACAACAGAGTCGTCTGTTTAACGACAAAAGAGAGTCGTCTGTTTTATGGCAAAACTGAGATATTTGCTTCAAGGCAAACAGAGTCATTTGCTTAAAGGCACATAAAAGGAGCTTAATGCTTTATCGAATTATATCATTTGATAAACTTCTGGTCAGATTCAAATAGTTATCACCATGAAACACCTTCAGCACAACTTAAACATGAAAGCTAACAAGAAATAACCCAGAGATGGTGTGATTCTTCGCCCCTGACCTTTACAGTTGATACACAAATGTTTGGACCCACCAGTCAGAATTCGTTATTTTGAATATGTAAACAAACAGGTTGTTGATAAACACGATTGAATTGGAGACAACTATATTTCAAGCACAAAAAACGTATGTTAAAGGAGTCTTTCTAGTAGGATCTCAATGCATTCGTAAATTAATTCTCATGACTTTTATGAACATTATAAAGGAACTCCATATATTTTTTCAGTAATTTATTTGTATTCATCTCCTTTTATGTGCCTTTAAAGGCACAAAATAGTTGACTTCTGCAAGGCAAAATACAGTCGTCTGATGAAAGATTAATAATAGTCGTTGGCTTTAAGACAAAATAAAGTCGTTTCTTCAAGGCAAGATAAAGTCGTCTGCTTTTATGCAAACTAGATTAGTTTGAAGGCAAAATAGAGTCGTCCGCTGCAAGAAAAAACATGGTTGTCTTCTGAAAGGCAATTTAGAATCGTCTGCTGCAAAGGAAAACTAGAATCGTCTGCTGCAAAGGAAAAGTAGAATCGTCTGCTCTAATGCAACAGATAATCGTCTGTTTGAAGGCGAAACCGGGTCGTCAATTGCAGGGCACACTAGAAACGTCTGTTGCAAAGCAAAATAGGGTTGTCTGCTGCAAGACCAAACTGACTCGTAAGCTACAAGGCAAAGCAGAGCCGTCTGCCTCAAAACAAAACAAAACAGGTTCCTCGGCTACAAGGCAAAAACAGAGTCGTCTGCTTTAAGGCAAACTTGAGTCGTCTGTTGCAAGACAAAATAGATTCCTCTGGTGCAAAGCAAAACATAGTCGTCTGTTTTTTTAAACAATGGGGTAGTCTGCTTTAAGGCACAGCAAAAGTCGTCTGTCGGTTCTTTAAGGCCCTATCAACGCCAGTGTTTATTGACAATCCTAATAACAAGTGGTAACATGCTCTTAATGGCGGCGCGAATTGCTTTGTGATTTATTTGCATTTGGACATACCCAGCTTCAGGCCTCCAACTTCAATTAGGGAGTTATGTGTTAGAATCCCGCCATGATCGGAATAAGTCATAGCAATCCTAAATAACCACATCAACGCAAAATGGCGTTAAGATTTTACTCTCACCAGACGATCTTTATGGGGAGTGTAGAAATCGGAAATCGACTATTCAGTCTACCACACTAAAGTAAATCCATTATGGCATATCGTAGAAGTAATTATATTTAATTCAATGCTTACCGTATGTTATGTAGATTAAGGAACATCAATTATACAATCCAATTTTTCTAATAACTAGATAAATCATCTAAACTGGACACCACTCTCGAGCTAACCAAACTGTGCCCGTGAATCGTACGACGTAGTAAAAATCCCCTCAATGATGTACTTCCTCTTCTGTTATCAGTTAGTTAAACCCATTACCAAACGCAAAATTTTCGACTGTCCCAAATAGAAAGAGTTTGCAGACGACATTTCAAAATGTGGTGAAATTAAAAAATAATCTTCTTAAAGTGCAAAAAAAACATTGAGGGAAAAGAAGAAATTGCTCGTTAGGAGCAATTGCTCTTTTTCCCACAAGATGTTTTCCAGAGTCGTGTGCACTATATTGGAAAAATGTTGTTATTGTTTGGTAATGGGTTGAAGGGGGTTTCCAAACGTTTCGCGTTTGTCGTTTTGAAACATGTTTATGATATCAGAAAATCAGTTATGTGACTTCTAACCCTGATTTTACCAGTACTAATCGGGGCTCTGCAGTGCCTTGCCCGGGGACAATCCCATGAAAGATACAGTGTACTGCTAGTTAGGATTGAACCCGGTACATCCGTGTCGCAAGTCCTTCACCTTAACACTGGACGACGCAGGATCCAATACGAAACACGTATGGGTGGAGGTCAAATCTTTACTGGATGTGAACAAATCAACATGAACAAATCGACTGACTTAAACGTAGTGCCGTAGTCAGGGTTTGAAAGACTAGAAAGCAGACATTTTATAGCAGGGCATTTTTATGCTCCTGTTTAGTTTGTTTGGATGGTGCAATTTTACCTTTATGTTGCATTTTTTATCCAGAAGCATGCTCATTTATTTATTTGTCATTTGTAATGTTTTATCAAAACGTATCGATATTTCTAGTTCATATGAATTGGCAGAAATGAACAACATATTTGATGTGTTAGCTGTTTACATACAATACCCATTGAATCAGTTTACCATGGTATTTTTTTCATATTATAAATGCGTGCTGACGATGTTAGATACATTTAGGTAGAGCCATGCTTGATTCATAGGAGGTCAATTACTCTACCCCTTTTCTGATTTTCACAAGAGGGACCATTTCAAGCAACCGTTTTACACGTAAATGTTCACAAGTGGTTGTATTTTTATAGTCGTTTTTAAGGCAATTATTATAATACAATATTCTGCTTTTTTTCGCCTTTGACATGAAATGACGCATTTATCGAACCACAAACTTCTATTTACGAGGAAACGATTGATATAAACATGACAGTACACAAAGTAACAGTGTTTGTCTACGCTTGATCTCTTTCTTAGTTTCTTAAATCAAGTGCTCAAGATTAGGTCTTTCAGCCTTTACAACCTCTTTAGGTTGTTTTTGGTAATTCAATAAGATAATGCTTGGTTCATACATTTCAACCATAGACGAGTCTAACATCGGTACATGCTAGACAAGTAAAAATGTGTTTTTATATATGCATTACATTACTTTCACTAGGTATTTAGTTTAATCAAGTCGATCGATTGACGTATCCATGGTCTTGGCATTTATATCGATGGTATTACCCTATCATCTTTCTGGACCAATGAGTGTTTGACTGACAGAAAGTAATCATTTAGGCATAAGGTACGAATATTTCATCGTCTTTCATAAAATATTGAATCAACAATAAGCCACGCATGTTATTAACTCAGGACAAGCAAGTGCTTTGGGAGTAAAGAATGTTGAACATTTGGTAACCACAATCCTTAACACTTAACCAGAGACCATTTTCAATTTATTTACTTATAATTTGCTAGAGCTCCTTGTTTTCGTCAATGATTTGAAACTGAGCCCTTCTTTCTTTCCCTTGTTAAATTGAGCAAGAATCAACATATTGATATGACCCACCAGGAGGGTGTCTATTGTTTAGTCTTCTGATTAGACAGCATTTCTATGAAGGCTGATCAAAGGCTTTACAGTATCCAAAAAGTGTGTCTATAACCTTTCCCTTGATGTATATTTGTGATTTATTGTATTTATTCTTACCTGGTAGTGGAGAAACGCTGCCTTTTCCATGGTGTTTAAGCTCCGTTATTTTGAAGTTGTTTATGTCGTTGGTACCTACAAGCACTACATATTAGATACGCAGATTGACCCAATTATTGTAAAGATCAACCCACGCATGAAACACACTGTGCTTGTTCAGTATGGTGGCGATTTCTATGTTTGCGTTGGTTTTTCCTTCTCTCCCTCGATGCAACCTTTACTGTAGTATAAACGATCCGATCACATCCCAGGCAGTTTGTTTACATCCGCAATTCATGTATACTACAATGTTATATAGTTAGTTAGGATTAGAGGTCACAGCTTTAACGATCGTTCTTACATTTCGAATCATTCATGAGTCTCAGAGTACCCACAGAACGCTATACTATCCAAAATAATCTGCAAATTCTGTCACCTTGTGCAACCAGAACGACATGTTTACCTTAGGGGGCAGTAAACACTAATTGACCTTTAGTTTCGAATTGGTAGGGCCTTCCAACCTGTTTGAAGGAGAAATTCTTGATAATAAGCAGTGCTGAGACATTGTTATGCTTTTTATTGAATGTAAATGTTATTATAAAGTTTCATTAGGGTATATTGAATAATACGAATATGCTGGTTACACACATTTCTGCATTGGAAGTGTCAATATTGGAACTTATCGACTGCTTGGGAAAAACACCGAAAAGGGCGTCAAAATAGTGCGTTTTTCGGGTGGGTACATACATTGGACGATAGCAAAAAATCTTCGTGGTCGTGCACCACTTTTCTGTGGATAAGTTGTATGCCTAGACTGTGTGGAAAGCGCAAACAGTGGCGATGGACCTCCTGTATTCGCAGGGAATTCTGTATAGAAGTTGAAAATGTGTCAAAATTGGGCCTCGGACACATGATTTTTTGCCACGTTCATGACCGGTTATTGCTCAAGGAATAAGGTCTATGATAACTGTTCAGATTTTCTTTTCATATTTTTAGAGAGCCACATGCAATATGCATTTGGTGTGTAAATATTGCTTTCGTCCGTTTTGTTTTCGCGACTCAGTGAGGCGAGACTTAACAGACGTGCACCTGCCGTCCCAAACGAAGGCCCGTTAGTGTGTACTGCTACCTTAGTATTACGTCTACTTCCGCCTAGTTCGCTCTGTACAGGGAATTCCGCTGACTCATTGATCAGGAAAGACCGTTTATTTTTAGCTGTAAGACCTTTTCTTTTGTTAGCACCCTTCACGTATATATGGTTAATTTCAGTTTTCCATATGCATATCGATGGTTCTTTTCTTATTGATATTTATTGTGTCGCCATGTTTCCAGCGACCTTTATTGGCCAGTTTTTTGGGTCGTGACCACTTTTATTGGTCTCGGCCAGATTTATCGGCCAGTTTTTTGGGTCGCGACCACTTTTATTGGTCTCGGCTAGATTTTCGGCCAGTTTTCTTGGTCGCGGCCAGGTTTTGTTGGTCGGTCGGCCGTATTTCTATTGTCACGGCCTAAGATTCACGTGCGCGGCCAATGCTTAGTATATAAAGGCTGGAAATTATTGGTCATGGTTCAGTCTGGCTCTAGAAACTAAAAACACAAACTCCACGCCTGTTTGCTTTGTGAAGGTACGAGTTGCGACTTTAATCCAAAAATCCTCAGCTTCTTTTATTACGAAGCCTTTGCAACTAAACTGTTTTATATAACGAATTGCCTGCGGTATACCATTCACAGTAGTAGAGTACCAACAACAAAGTCCTGTTAGCATTTAAGATGCCGTTACTGATACCTCTACCGTTTTAATTAAAGAGAGTTTATAACCGCCGAAACAAGCCTGACCGTTTTGATATTCAAACCCATTGTTACGAAGACACTCTACCCACGAACCCGAAACAATATTCATGTTTTCGTTGTTTGTTTTCCTCCTCACTAGACCCATTTTCGCTGGACGGAAATGTATGTGTCCATGCGAGGTAGATGTTTCTGAAGACCAAGGTGAAGATGGTATCTAATATACCACCTTTTACTCCAAGTTAAGATCGTTGAACCCGTTTAAACAGTCTGCAATATCCTCGTCTTTAATGTTCTTTTTAAGCAGGGCTGGAAAGCTGTCAATAATCCAGTTCTATATCACTTCAGAAATCTATGTTGTTATAGTTACGGTTAAAGACAATTTATTATGAAAAGTTAAAGTCTTAAAATTTGAGAGAGTCTCGTTTAGTTAGTAAGCGTTGTATAACATTCATAAGTTAATACAGTTTGTTTTTCAATACGGTATGATCGAAACGATAAATGGTGATTTCTCTTTGAACGATATTTATTATCAAAACTAATATGTATGCCATTCTGAAGAATGCATTTCTTATTTGGCCGACATTGCAAAAACCTTTAAGAATGTTCGAAAAGCATTCCCTCTGCAACCCTTTGCATGACCTGTTGAAATATTTGTTTATATTAGATTATTTTTTAAGCTAGAACATTATACAAAATCCTCATTAATTTAAGGGTGTGTTCATTCATCTCGGGTGAATTATTGTACTATTTTAAACTGCTAGTTTTAGCTACTCACAACTGATATCAGAACTGCACATTAACAATGTAAGGCGAGAATGGAGCGGTGTAGTTATTCAAAACGCTGGTCTTCACTAAACCTTTACTAAATGTCCTATGTGGAATGTCGGGCCTACACACTTGGGTGAAGATGATGCTTTAGCATTCAAAACGTCATTCGACACTTATTGAAGTCTGATCAACCTAAATTATATCATGGGTTGAACTTGTAGTTCAGGACTATCCAATACAGACGTCACTGGTTTATCACGAACATACAGAGCCTTATACACATGGATATATACTGTATCACATGACAAGAATGTGTTACATATGAAAACATCGACACGTGAGAAAACTGCGTCGACCTTAATACTGGTAAAGGCTAGAACTATGTGTGATCCATCATTATATATCTGTATGAAACCGTGAAAAAGCTTTTTTTTTACAAATATATTGATCGAAAGGAATATGGAGACAGGTCAGAATAGAAAGAAGAAAACAAATATAAAGCATAAACAGGTAAAAATACAAACATAAAGTGTAATATAAACTGGAAAGCAACATGTACAATAATGACAAAATATGGTCATTTAGAAAAAATATCAGTGTCGTAAAAAGGGACACTGACTACTGAAATCCAACAAGTGTAGTGTTACAAAGTGCATACAAATCCAAACTTCTCCAATACAACCTAAATAGAAATGGTGTTGTTGTATACTGTTACAGAGTGTATTTAAGCCCAAATTTGTTAGAAATATTTTTTATAGAAATAGACAATATTTTCGTTTAATGTGTTATTTGGGATCTCAGTCAATAAAGCTTCATTGCAACGTCCCAGTTTTAGAGTATGCGACATTCGAAGCTTGGAATAATAAGCTGTTTTCACATTGATGACACGTTTATGTACTCCCGTAAATCTATATTACTCGTAGTCAAAAGCTCGTGTTATTTTCAATCCTTGTGACAAATTACCGTTATGGCAAGGGATATAAAGGTTCAAAATACTGCGTACAGATGTTTTTTACACGCACCTTATCTAGAAACGCATAACACCATGCTTAGTTTAAAACATGATTTAAATCATTCGTTATCTTAAGAATATTTGAATTGCATAGCATAGGAATATTGGGAAAAAAGATCCTTTTTTAAACCATTAACACTACGCAAATGGTAAATTGAGTAAACATAATTTTCAGTGTGAATACTTGACCAGTATGACTGATTGGATTAATAACCCGTGCAGTGAAAATCGTTGAAAGAAATCGAGTGCAATCGTGAAAACTGCATAAGCCTTCACCAAATGTATATGGAATGATTAAACTAAACTGTTGTGCCATAAATTCGAACCTGTCGCAAAGTGAACATTAGGGAATGTGTTCAATAGTCCCGATTTAACAGCGAAGTTAATCTACTTTTCTGCTTTTATATTACGATACACATTTAGATGGGAACTTACCTAGCTAAACAAGTACACGCGAGATGTAGTTTCGCAAATGCGAAAGTGTTTCTAAACCAAATAACGGGATGTATGTTTATTAAAAGCGGCGCGGAATGACATAAACATAAGGAATAATGTTAACCAGATACTGAACGACAATCTTTGATTTGACAATCAAGTTATTTCAAAATATATTACCTAAAACAAAAATTCCCGGGAAGCAGGTACATTTCGACCATTTCGAATTCAACTAGCTTATCAGGTTTAACATAAACTATTTTTCACACTTGGTTGTTTCTTACGGTATTAGCCATAACATAACGAACTTAATTTTGATCTTTGAAAACTAGTCATAACTATACTCATTTATATAGGACGAGTCCGTGTATTCTACTTGCAAAGGTCAGAGTGCATGAATTGTTTAAGAACACCATAGTTTCCACAAGAAACTCGACCTTTTGCAACAACCATTCGATTAGCTTTTATTCTTGATTTAAAACCAGACCAGTAATGGTAACATATGCTTAAAAGGACGAATTGATCTTTGAAAGCCAAATTTATCTATTCTCGCCCGTTATCGAAACATGGACGATGTCATTCAATGACACAGGCGACGTGGGGGTATATCTTTGTAAAACAGGACATTCCTAAAGCTGTATTGTGTTTGTTGCAGTTTGTCAAGGTCTTGTGTCAACCTGCAAACTTGAATCAATTTGGTTGTATTACTTTTTACCATGCCATACGGTACTAATAGGCAGTGAATGTCTTGTTAGAATAAACACACCGTAATTAACTATGTAGTACAAAATAACTTAATACAAACGTCATTGGCTTATCCTGCACTAGTTTCTATGATTCTTATACACGATGATAGACTATAATACATGACACGGCGTTTGTTTGAACAAGTGAAACGCTATATGAAAAAACTGGGTCGACCTGAATATTGGTCCGGATCAGAGGTAAGTGAGGTGTATCGGCTTAGACTCCAATGAGACTAGTGAATCAGTGACTAACATGTATAACACATTCAAACTGATACATTTAGGTGGTTTAGAGAAGGGTCAGAGTTTGAATTATGAGTATATTGCAAATTGTGAAAAAGCAATGATCAAGCCAAGTTGATATCAAACACAAAAAATAAAAGAAAAGACAAAAGACACATTTGTACTATTCATTAAACGTGCTGCTTGTGCTTTCTGTAATTAGCGGAAATAAAAAAAACAATGCGTTAAAATCCAATACATCATTATAACAAAATTGACATTGATTGGGGTATGTGTAATTCAGCGTGGGGATATCTTTCGAACGACCCGAAATGACCTCATGTGATTCGCAGAGCTCTGGTTAAGATTCATATTTCATTTTCTACATATTTATTTATTTCTACACCCTATATTATTAGTATCAATTTATACAACACAGTAGTTGGTGACATGGAGGTTATGAAATACTGTATACAAAGGGTTTGACGCAAACGCTTATCTAGAGTTAAACTATCGGAGATTACTTTTATTTGAAGCATGCAATAAGTTAACTTTTCTCTCAATTGTAGCTTGAACACACTGTTTAGGTCAACCGCAACAATATTCATTTTTGAAATATAAAAGTTAAACTAATGGTATGCCTACATGTGTGATAGGTAAGCATATTGGACCAGCATGACCATTCGAAAGATATCTGTTTTTAAGTCGACATTGCTGAAAAAAATTGGTTTAGACTAAGGTAAAACGAGTGTACTTAAAACAAAGATCAACTCAAGACGCAGGTAAATTGTAGTAACGATAGCTATTTACGATAAAGGAATTTGCGCTTATCAGACCAGCGACATCTCTCGAGATATGTGGACATCAAATAATTCATACGACTGGTTATATAACTTTGATTTAAAGGAACTGTATGTAACGTGAATGGTGCTCCTTTGGAGAAGAAGGAAGTCGGCCAACCCGACATAGGAAGTTAAAAACGTTGTTTTGATACTGAAAAGAGGAAATGCAGGTATTTCAAATGTGGCGGATTAGAATTATTCAACACAAACGTTTTTCTTAAACAAATCGTAAAAGGCTCAAATAAAAGTAAAAATGAACTTAAAATCGACGTTTTACACTGGATACTCCCAGGTTGATTTCCTATCAACTCTGGAATTCCTCGGTAGAGAAACGATATTTTCATGTCCATCTGTTTTCTTTTTCAAATTGAGAAAACTGATTTGAAAGCCTTGTGGAACCTTTGCTTTATCAATTAATCTAGATTAGAAATATTGACTTTAGTGATGGTGATTTTGATTTAATTTACAAACTGATTTAAATAAAATTACATGGAATTACATGTATGTATAGAGTAGACGATATTGACTTTTCTTTACTACCTAAGTATTCATGTCTTACAGGATATGATTTGTGTACCATTTTATATTATTGCCGAGTTGTTCGTCTTTGGTCCAACTTTAACACTAATCACTACATTTTGAGAAATCTGTTGTTGAACGTTCAGAAATTATCAATTTGATAAGGTTATCACATTTATTTATATTGTAGTGATATTCTACCATCATGGAAATTTCCGGAAGAAGGAAGGAGAAGGGCGGTGACGACCACAATACTGACATCCTATGTGATCCATGTCTAGGAGTGAATGAAGAAGAAAACGCCGTATTCTATTGTACGGTGTGTGATGAGTTTCTTTGTGATGTTGATGCAAAGAAGCACAGGAAGGCTGCTATTTCTAAAGCCCATCAACTATTGGATAGAAATAACATGCCAAGACATATATATCTGGATCACATGAAGACACCATTTGCCTACTTCATAGCGGAAAGGTATTGGGGTATTACTACAATTCTCACAGTAAAAGCTGTTGTACTGTATGCGTCATTAAGGAACATGAGCAGTGCGAAGTTGAGTACATCGACGATATCTCAAAGGGATACGAACAGTGTAGTGAGTACAAGTCTTTAATGAAAAACATAGCCGATCTTCCGCGGCGTCTGCATAGTGCCAAGCAACAATCATTGGACAACCAAAACAATGCGAAGCGCCTTCAGTCCGAAATCGTTTCTGAAATCAGAAAGTTTAGACAAGAAATTAATAGTATATTAGATTCACTCGAAAACGCCTCTTTGAAAGAATCAAAGGGTGCACTAAATGTTCATAGTGACGCAGCTGGGTCAACATCGACAAACTGCGATATGTTCATAGCCAAATTGAACGAGATGGCGTCTTCAATAGAGAACATTAGGAAATACAAGCAAGAGAGATCGTTGGTGATTCATTCAAAGAATGCAAGGGTTCAAATCAAGGATATTGAAGATAAACTCCCACAATCATCAGGCCTAAATATAACAAAGAATTACAAGTTTGTTCCTGATGATACGATAGCGCAGCTGTTCCGATCTTTGAAAAGTCTTGGACATTTGGAAATTACGGAAGAACGCACGAAACTCGAGGAAAACGATCAGAGATCAAGAAAAAGCCATGGTGCAGAAGTATCCGTACGTGTTGTTAATCAGCTCGTTAAAGCGACCCATGTCCGAGATATCAATATCCAGCATTCGACAGACACTTCCACCCGCTGTTGGATTACAGGAGGAGTCATGGTAGACAAGAATAACTTAGTTTTGGCCGACAATTATAACAACAACGTAAATGTTGTTGACGTCACCAGTAACACCGTTACAACCTGTATAAAACTACCATCAGCACCATGGGATATGACACGTGTAGAGCAGAATCAGGTTGTGGTGAGTTGTGACGAGGGTAAACTGGTGTTTCTGAAGGTCGGTGAATCGTTTTCTATCGTAAAACAACTTGATATCGATGGTTACGTACGGGGTATTGCCTATACAAACAACTCATTTCTTGTTGGGTATGGGTATCTTGGGTATGGGTATCATTATCCATGTGTGAAATGGGTGGACTTGAGGGGAAAAACATTGAAAACATTTAGGACGGATGCCGCCGGAAATAACCTCTTTAATGACCCAGAGTATATTGCACTCAGTGAAGACCAGATCACAATATTCGTGTCGGATCCTAGGAATAACAGTGTAACAAGCCTAAATATGGATGGTACAGTACAAGGCGTATATACCGACGACAACCTGAGATATCCACGTGGCCTGGCTGTAGATAAAAATGATAATGTGTATGTTGCTGGGTACGAGTCTCACAACATTCACCAGCTCTCTACAGACTGTAAACCCATTAAGGTGCTATTGGATAATATTCATGGGATTAAATGCCCATGGATGGTGACATACTGTAAGATAGAGCACAAACTTTATATTTGTTATCATCTTGTGTCAGGGAAAAACTATATAAGTGTTTTCCAGTTGCAATAGACTAAGGGATAAAACGGAAATACAGACATAACCCCTTTTTTGGTTTCTTACTTTGGCATACACAAATCTGTTTTACCTAGAACAAGGAAGATGTAACATAAATATGTAGAAACATGATACATCGTATGTTTTAAACATGCTCGGCAGTGAAATATTGCCTCAATGCTCTAGACATATACCGTGAAAGTGTGTTGTTGATTAATATTTCTTCATTGCAAGGGGTGATGTTTTACTCTCTATAATCAAAGCAAATTACGATCGTAGTTAGAATTGCCATGTGTATACGGAAAAGTATGTAGATAAAAGACGTGTAAGCTTATTCATATTAAACTTTCGGAAGCTTTCAGATCCGTTTGTGTTTATATAAATGAACATATGATGTAAGCGATATCCAAACTTTAAAATGCCCCTATAGACGCAAATTGAACCAATTTCACGTAAAAACATAAAGAATGAAGATGTCCAATTAAAACAACACTCGCATAACTAACCGGGAAAGGAGTATGGGACAAGCGTACACTGGGTCTGTTTGAACAACTTATCATTTACAAAATATCATTCTTAAAAGTATTTACACTTGGTATTACAAACTGTAAATCGATATCTGGTACTAATCGTATGATGTATCAAATTTTGCACTTTGATTTAACATGGTGTCAAAAATATGTGTAATTCGTCAGCATTTTGTTGCGATTTTATCCGAAGGAAACAGAAGGAAAATCAAGTAAAGCGGCTAAATAACTGAAAGGTTGTTGAAAAAGCGTTACACCATATCATTGAAAACGGCTTATTCACCATTGTGTTCGACAGTTGCGCTTTGCACTAGCCTGAAGTTATTGCTTAAAGGATCGTGAGTAAATCAATTTATGGTAAAAGACGTTGCTGTTGCTGTTATGACTTCACAACATAGGACTCAAACCGACAGGTGCACGTTTGCACAGATATTGTTTTTCTTCGAATAATTCCCTAACATTTTATTTCCTAGTTGGATATTGATTCAAATGTTGAATCAACATGTTTTGTAGTTATTACACCTCACAATCAATTCCTGGGGTTATACCTTCAGTTCAGAAAGCGTCAGCTTATCGGCGAAGACGGTCTATGTACAGTTATATGCGGTAGATATCAAAGGCAATGTCACGCTTTTGGTTGAAATATATATGTTTAATAATAATACATGATTGATGAGGTTTAATTTCAAAAGTTGAAAGTAATGCGATGAAATGAAGTATTGCCCTTAAAAGACGAAAAGTGTATGTACTCATCTAAGTGATTGTTGATAGTCAAGTTTACGTCGAGTGGTCAAAACATATCTAGCCAAATGTACAGAACTCTACGGGAGTCTGTAATACTGCTTAATAAATGTTCCTAAAGCAGATCGTATTATAGTTTGTACTACGTGTCTAAATCAAGGAAACTATGTGATGTAGCTGAAAAATATCGAAACATTATAAAATCTCAAAATAGCATATAAAAACCTCCCAGTTGAATCGGACATATACAATGCAGCACGTACCCAGCATAGTTGTTTGACCCGCTCTTGTTGTATTGACTACAAATGGTAAAGGTAATTGTAAATAAAACCGACACAATTATCTCTCTAAAGGAAACGTTTTCCCGGCTTTAAGAACAGTTCAATTTGTAGAGACGGCACCGAATTTTAGCCCGAGCTCAATGGTACACCACTTATTCAGCTTGTATTACAAAGAAGCAATTACTGACGGTTTCTGGTAACTGCTGCGTTTACAATAATGCATTTTTCACCGACCAATAACGGGTTGAAAGCAGATATGCCTTTTTTGACGTTTTAGTTGTTGTGTATACATAGCCTTGCTAGTAGGGGCCATCATAGTTAACAATGACTATAGATGAACATCCTGCAAGTGTCTTAAAACATATCAATATTGGCTCCTGCATTATGTTTGGTTGACTTATAGTCACAATTGCTGATTCCTTCGTCAGATTTGATGTCAAGTTCACTGGTTTTACGAGTTATTGAAAGCAAAATATATTAAAAAAAGTGACTGCATCTAATTTTGTTCAATTGTTATGCGGACAATCTCAAAAGCGATGTCACGCTTTTTTATTAAGATACGTATTAATTCACTGTAATAACCCTTGAGAGAATGAGAAACGATTTGACTTTGCTTCCAATAACTATTCTTCAGCGCGTATCAGCTTACAGTTGTTGTACATTTCAAAGAAATTGATTTCTAACTTCCACATTTCCTTACATCTGTGAACAAGCACATTTAATTCAACACTTCGATTAGTCAGTACAGAGCAGATGAGGGAAACACTATTCTTTCTCTAATAGCATCAATTTACATTTGAGTCAATGGGAAATCAAGCTTTCCAAAGTTACAACCATAAGACAACGAGACAAATATTCCACTTTAAGACCAGCTCCACGATTCATCGTTGAACAACGTAAGTTATATGGAATTGAAATAACGAAACAACGTGCACAGGTTCAGGGACAACTGACGTACACTATTTTTAGAAAGCGCTGTATCCTGATGCAATAAACATAGTACATAAGCAACAGCACCATTAATGGATTGCTTCTTTTAACTGGTTTTGGAAATTCAAGAATGTGCCAATGGCGTGACATTACTAGAACCATTCAAATATGCTAAAGGAAATACGTGTTTTTTCCATTAAATGCGATGTAAATTCCCTCTAACGCAAAAGACCCCATTTTTTCCTGTAACGTCTAAATATCCATTTACAGGCACAAATACCGAATTCGATCAGTTACAACCAGAATACCAACAAACGTGCTCCTCTGAAAGCAATTACAACGAAAGTTACAATGCGCAGTATCGATCTAATAGTGGTAACCTCAGGACGGCCAATATAGACTCATGTCCAACCGAAAACAAAGAGGAAGACGGAGACTCACTATCAACGAGAACGGCTATCTGGCTGTTGGAGAAACCTTAACCATTAACTCTATGACGTCATTGAACACCGACATTGATTCTCAGCATTCAATGGATGATCACGTTATGGATTATAAAAACGCCAAGGACGCAGATGTTTATGACGTCATCATCGTCATCTTACAGTCTAATTCGGTTGCGTCAATGTGCTGCCTTGCAGAGGGTTGTTTTCCTGGGTTACTTCATCAAGTTCTGGTGTATTGTGAACATCATGTTCCATATGTTCTCTCTCTTCGGGGTGTACGTGCTGTTTGGATCGGGAAGGGCGCCAGACGCTTGGCCTTGGTTTCTCTTTCACGTCTTACATAGGTATTATGCAACTATCCAAGATTGACAACAACTGCATACAACATATAGCAAAGCATCTATTTGTCTCATTATGCAGAAACATTTGTGAACATTAAGTTTGAACTTATTTATTTAACATAGATTGTGACGTAAGCTTGGAGCTTATTAAATTCACTTTCGATGACCGCTTCTTAGACACTATACCATTGTTCGCGCCGATTTCTGGGTTAGTCCCCCGCAATTTTCACCTCGTCCGATGGGATCAAACCCAGATCCCTCGGTACAAGAGACCGACGCTCTACCACTGTACTCCCGTCACACAAACATAAGAATGTTTGCTTCTCACATGAACTTAAATCCCTGTTTATACCTACCACTGGTTGATGGTTTTGCTGCAAAAATCATAAGAAACAACTGAGACTAAAGGAATACTCGCTTACACAGGTCTTTCCATCGTTTTGTCACTGTAGTTTCAACCTTTTATATAGAGAATAGATGGTTGGTGTCGTGAATCGGAAATGGTGTCGGGCATAGATAACAAAAAACCCCATAACACGAACAAAAGTGATACAAAATGGAAAATCGATACTGACAGTTGTAGGTGCGTGCAGCGATCACGTGATCTAGTAACGGATATCAAAAATGTTGTACGGCACCCTGTTATCGGTGCGTAAATTGCCCTAGTGACAGGAAAAAAACATTAAATAAAGAAGCGCGTTGACAATGTTTGTTATAATGTTTCCGTCTGCGGCTGCTTTCAGTGTGGACAAGATGGAACATGTTCATATGTTTGGACGGGTTAAAGATGAAAGGCTCGAAATGCTAACGTAAAAAAGTGTGTTTATGTTTCAGAGGTGTGAGCATTGCAATCAACACAGTGTTGCTAAGCTCAGTATTTTGATTTCTTAACAATCGTACGACGAAACGGAAAAGACACCGATTCCAGAACCGAACGTTTCGTGACACGAAACTGTGAACAGCTGAACTAGTTGTCTTGAGGTGGTATAGTACCTCGAATTATTGGAAATATTTTGTACCGAACGTTTCTAGATACGAAACTTTAAAACAGATGAAGTGGTTGTTTTAAGTGGCAAAGTTACTTTTCAAATTGAAACAATTCTGTAAGCGAATTATTCTCGATACGAAACTGTGAACAGCTGAACTGGTTGTCTTCAAGTCGTATGGTTTCCAAAAGTAGTTGGAACAGTTTCTTTTACCGAACGTATCAATAGACCAAACTCAGGACAGCTGAGCTTGTTGTCTTCAAGTGTTATTTTTTTTACAATATATTGGAAATGTTTTTCTACCGAACGCTTCACAACAAACAATTCTTACCGTCTGAACTGGTTGTCTTCAAGTAGTAAAGTTCTTATAAGCAACTGAAATAGTACTTTCAGCAGGCTTTCTTCGATACAAAACTCTTAACAGCAACCTGGTTTTCTTCACGTGGAATAGTTCTTTATATCCATTTGAAATATTTATTTATCTATATTAACATAATGTTTTTGACATGAAATGCTGACCACATGAGGTGGTTGACTTCAAGTGATCTAAATATTTGAATTGGTAAGGAATTCTTTTACACAGAACACTCCTTCATATAGTGATTCAAACAGCTGAGTTAGACATCATCAAGTATTTTCTAATTGTTTGGATATACTTATTATTTTTATTAGCACATTTTTCTGGACAAAGAGCGTTTGTATCTTCCAGTGGTCTATGAATGTCTATATTTCAATATCGGGACGATATTGTTATTTGCCATCATCTTAAACAATCACATACTTAAGATATAAATCATGAAACTCTTCAACACTCTAAATGGTTTTAGCGATTTTGAAAATCCACAACATAAGCATTTAAATGCTTACAATGAAGTTGAAAAACAGTACATGTTTGTCTCTATTTTATAAATGAATTAGAATGAAATAGCAAGGCTTCTAAATCATAACGCTCCTTCGGTAAATAGGGTTCGCAAAATGAGTTGTGTTTAACTAACTTCCGATCCATATAACCCCTTGTTTTTTTTCTGGATTTGTTGTGCTTCCCCGTCAAGAGGGACCGGCGACGAGGCGGGAAATCGATTCCTGACACAAGATGCTGGATATTCACGATGAATTAGGGAGATTAATTCGCCATACTGACACTGCTAACACGGATTATCAACAAGAGTATTCTTTCACTCCCTCCCTTTCATGCCTATCTCACGCTCTGGGGGGACAGTCAAACATAAAGGGCAGGATTTGTCATCTACATTTGTTTAGTTTTGATTGTGTTTGATAACCTTTTTTTTTCATTAATTTTGTAAGTGACCCTAATATAAAAAATTGACATAGAGCAGTGTTGTTTGTGTTTTTTTTTATTTGCTTTTCCATTTCTTTTTCCATATGTGTATTCTTTTATTTATTTCCTTTTATTTCCTATTCATTTGTTGTACTTCTCTTTCACTTACAAAAGGTCCTGTCAAGTTTAAAAGGAGGTTCAAGACATCGTTACAAGGGACGAAATTTGCTGGTACATATTGTTTTACAAACGGTTAATCATGAAAATGCACCAGGCGAACACAATCGATCTGAAAGTATCACAGTCTGCTTGGATTTCGAGTTTGTTCTAATTGTCTATACTTCTCAGAATAATACTTTTCAGGTTTTTTTTTTATAATTTTGTAATGCGTCAGATGAAACCCATATTTGAAGCCTTGGTGTTTGTTTGTATTTCTCCTTTTATATCTATATTTTGAAATGAAAAGCAAAAATGAAGAAACAAAATATTATTGACCAAATCAATATTAAACAGTTAACCTATTTTTGCATAACAAATATGCTTTTAAAATAATCGAAAGTTTATTGCTGTAAATAAAGGCCACTGACCCACAATACTTCATACAATGGATACAAATATATTAACAGTGAGTTATATACTATTACCAAACGGTCATGAAAGGATAATGAATTAATCCGAAATCTAGTTAAATGATTCTCTAAAGATGTGTTTATCGTTTCATTCCTAGAGGACGTTTGATTTTTAAAAGATGTTATTCTCTGTCTATGAGATAGACAAGTTGAAAGCTCCCGTACGATAGAATGGGTTTAACCTATCACAGCACATTTTCTGTTATTAAAAACATTTCCCGTTTCTTTACAAGTACGCCAGACATATTAATAAAGTTGAATGTGTTTTCTGTCAGCTTCTCTTTATGTGGGACACGCGATATGTTGCACGAAAAACATAACCAATATTCTTTCAAAATTAGAAGGTACGCATAAAGAAATAACATAGAAAACCAAATGTGAATTTAAACTTTTCGATCTTTTACGACGATTCAAAAGAAAATATGTTCGATACCCCCCTTTCATAACAAAATATCTTTATATATAGCTTTTCTATTGAATGTTTTTAATTAAAACCTAGTTTCTTTTAATTACAAACGGTACAACCTGTAAATGATATTCGTCGAAATGGTATCTATTCCAACCAAAGTCCAGATTATTGCCGGTTTCATAATGAGCGAACATACTTTAACAGAATATTAATACTTGTACTGCTAAATATAATCGTCTTAAATGTAATATGTCATCAGCAATTGCCCTTGTAATATACACCGATTGTCCATCTAATGTATTGAATGGTACGGGATGTTGTTATATACACCGATTGTCAATCAAAATGGACGGAGTGGTATTGGATGTTGTTGTATACACCAATTGTCCATCGAAATGAACGGAATGGTATGGGTGGTTGGTATATACACCGAACGTCGATCTAATGAACGGAATGGTATGGGACGTTGTTATATACACGGGGTCATTAATCGAAATGAACGGATTGGTACGGGATGATGTTATATACACCGAGTCGTCCATCGAAATGAACGGAGTGGTATGGGACGTTGTTATTTACACGGGGTCATGCATCAAAATGAGCAGATTGGCATGGGACGTTGATGTAAACACGGGGTCATCCATCGAAATGAGCGGATTGGTACGGGGTGTTGTTATATACACCGAGTCGTCCATCGAATTGAACGGATTTGTACGAGACGTTGTTATATACACAAGTTCGTCCATCGAATTGAACGGATTGGTACGGGACGTTGTTATATACACAAGTTCGTCCATCGAATTGAACGGATTGGTACGGGACGTTGTTATATACACGAGGTCGTCTATCGAAATGAACGGAATCGTACAGGAAGTTGTAATATATCACGGAGTCGTCCATCGAAATGAACGAAATCGTACAGGGCGTTGTTATATACACGGGGTCGTCAATCGAAATAAACGTATTGGTACGGGATGTTGTTATATACACGGAGTCGTCAATCGTATTGAACGGATTGGTACGGGACGTTGTTATATACACAAGTTCGTCCATCGAAATGAACGAAATCGTACAGGGCGTTGTTATATACACGGGGTCGTCAATCGAAATAAACGTATTGGTACGGGATGTTGTTATATACACGGAGTCGTCAATCGTATTGAACGGATTGGTACGGGACGTTGTTATATACACAAGTTCGTCCATCGAAATGAACGAAATCGTACAGGGCGTTGTTATATACACGGGGTCGTCAATCGAAATAAACGTATTGGTACGGGATGTTGTTATATACACGGAGTCGTCCATCAAAATGTACGGATTGGTATGGGACGTTGTTATATACACGGAGTCGTCAATCGTATTGAACGGATTGGTACGGGACGTTGTTATATACACCAATGTTCTATTGAAATGAACTGATTGGTACGGGACGTTGTTAAATACACCGATTGTCTATTGAAATGAATGGAATGGTACTGGACGTTGTTATATACACCGATTGTCTATTGACATGAACGGATTGGTACGGTACGTTGTTATAAACACGAGGACCGCCATCCAATTGAACGGATTGGTACTGGACGTTGCTTTATACACGGGGTCGTCAATCGAAATGAACGTAATGGCACGGGACGTTGTTATATATATAAGTTCGTCCATCGTAATGAACGGAATGGTACGGGTCGTCCATTGAAATGAACGGATTGGTATGGACCATCGTTTTATACACAAGCTTGTCCATCAAAATGAACGGATTGGTACGAACTATTTTTTTATTTACAGGTTCTTCCATCGAAATGAACGGAATGATACGGGATGTTGTTATATACACCGATCGTCTATCAAAATGAACCGATTGGTATGGGACGTTGTTATTTAAACACAATTTTGTCCATGGAAATGAACGGATTGGTACGGACTTTTGTTTATACACAGGTTCGTTAATCGAATTGAACGGATTGGTACGGGACGTTGTTTTATACAAAAAATTGTCCATCGAATTGAACGGAATTATACGGGACATTGTTATATACACAAGTTCGTCCATCGAAAAGATCTGATTGATACGGGGCGTTGTTATAAACACGGGGTCGTCCATCGTTATGAACAAAATGGTACGGGACGTTGTTTTATACACGGGGTCTTCAATCGAAATGAACAGAATGGCACGGGACG
Source organism: Cerastoderma edule (assembly GCA_947846245.1). NCBI lineage: Eukaryota > Metazoa > Mollusca > Bivalvia > Cardiida > Cardiidae > Cerastoderma > Cerastoderma edule. Next base: position 21,650,253 of record OX401417.1, read on the forward strand.
TTGTTATATACACAAGTTCGTCCATCGAAATGAACGGAGTGGTACGGGACGTTGTTATATACACGGGGTCGTCCATCGAAATGAACGGATTGCTATGGGCCGTCGTTTTATACACAAGCTTGTCCATCGAAATGAACGGAATGGTACGGGATTTTGTTATATACACCGATCGTCCATCTAACTACAGGATTGGTACAGGACGTGTTATATATGCACAAACTCGTCCATCAAAATGAACGGATTGGTACGTGACGTTGTTATATATACACAATCACGTTCATGAAAATGAACGGATTGGTACGGACTATTGTTTTATACACAGGTTCGTCCATCGAAATGAACGGATTGGCATTGACCGATGTTATATACACAAACTCGTCAATCAAGATGATCAGTTTGGTAGATACTATTGTTTTATACAAAAGCACGACTTTCGAAATGAACGGCTAGTTTATACTGTTGTTATATACACAAACTTGTCCATCAAAATGAACGTATTGGTCCGGACCATTCGTTTATACACAAACTTGTCCATCAAAATGAACGTATTGGTACAAACCGCTGTTAAATGCACAAGCTCTTTCATCGAAATGGACGGATTGGTACGTTTATTGGATGTTTTTTCTGTGTATAGGACGGGTTGTTGGGTTGAGCTAGTAATGGATCGAAATTATGACGACGAAATGGATAGAGTTTTGACGCACATTTGCGACAACGTTTGCGACATTGTATTATATAGATCTAAATCTTCCTCAGAATGAAATTGAATACTTTGCATCATAAGAAATCTTATGTGAAACAATGAAAGATATAAATGAAAAAAAAAGATATTATTTATAAAAACATAATCCCTAACCCTAACCCTAACCCTAAGCCCATTTACGTCACCAGGCCACTTTACGGTTGTGTTAAAACTCAATCCGCTTTGTATATTCAAGCGATCCATTACTACGTCGTCGGGGTTGTTGCAGAACTGCACATAGTGCTTTTGTACAGTGTTAAATTTATGTTTGTCCACTGAACAAAACGCACTTGATTAGACGACTAAACACTGCCTCTGAAATTTGTTGTAACAAATAAGGCTTTGGAAAATCATAAACATATACACATGTACATTTGTTATCGGTAAGCTTGAGCTATGTACACATTTTCATTTGTTTAACCACTGTAAACTATCATTGTGAGGCGTTTTGTGAACTGGTCGCGTTGACATCATAATTGAAACAGCCGTTTTGATAAATACTTTATTCACACAAAAGAGATATATAGATTACATATTGGTTACAGTTTTGCTTTCTTTAAATTTTCGAATAAAGTAGTGTTATGCCCATTTTCTACTGTAAAATTAATGGAAACAGAAAATAATGGGTCTGTTTGTTCTGGTAAATAATGTCTAATGACCAATTATTCAAAGCTCAACTTGCCATGAGTGCGAAATGATAGCCTTCCAAAATGTCATTTTTTTCTTTAATGACTTCCCAGTCATATAAAAAAAAAAAACCCGAAGAATACTTTAATTGCCGATATGAACAGAGGATGCTTCTTTATATAAATAACACTTTTAACCGTACAGCAACCGACCAAGGATACGATGTATGATTTTGATTTTTAACGGTAAACAAATAGGTTGCCATCAGATGGGCGTAACACTACTTAAATATTTCAATGACTTGTCTTAAAAAATCTATATTACAAGAAAAAACATAAATGAAGGGAATATTGGACAAACAAAACATTCTTCAAGTTTGCGCTTAACTACCGGCACGTGCATATTCCTGGAAAGTCAATATGTCAAATTATGTCTACCCTGAGCTTTGATTCAGTCCATATAATTACACACCAATAGAACAATAAAAACACCCAGGGATTATTTTCCATGCCAATCTTGGCACATTGGATTTAGCCAATAAATCATTTCTGACCTGATGACAATATAACAATATGGCTTCTTTCCGGGCTACTTGTGTTGTAATTTTGCTTTCAAATAAAGCTGTCAAGTTTAACATAAAAGCAATTTGATGAAAGAAATATATACATTTAAGTTCAACTTAGATAATGACAAATAAATTGACCGATCAGAATTGATTATCTAAAAGAATATTCAACACTTTCATATGGATTGAACAATCTAAAGTTTACACTTGCACAGAATGTTTTATAATCCGGGACTTATAAACAAAATTATAACACTTCACTTAAATGCCCGGTAGATTTCCCAAGTAACGGATATTTCCGGGAGAAACTACGATTGTACCCGTGTGTATACCGTGTACTAGTGAGTGAAGGAAAACACCGGAATGTACCATAGGGCCCCAGTTCTCAAAACGTATATAAGTATAACATTCTATTCAAACGCAGAAGTCTTGCCCATATTAAATATATAAGTTTCAGCATTGAAGTTAAGTGGTGGTCTTGAAATGAAATCGCACTCAAACCTTTTGCTAAATGCTTAAAAAATCAACGTGAAAAACACGGTTCAACTCTTTTCCCTGTGACAGACCATTACCATACTAACGTATAAGTAACTTTAAGGGTTTAAGTTAAATATTTCGATTACACGGGCCCTGGCATATCAACACCTTAGACTGCATGCGTTAACCTATTTCTTTAAAAAAAACTGCCAATGCTGCATACGACTTCCGATAACACTGAGACAAAATGATACATTGCTCTTTACGAGCAATTTATCCCTTTGTCACAATGGATCATTCAAATATTTCGATGAAAATACCTGTCACTCATTTCAATATTGGGATACTAGAATGAGTTATCTATTCGTTGGTTTCCGAAATGTATGGGTTTATTAAAATGCACTTGAGAAGAAACGTAAATAGGTTGTAGTTGTAGTTGTAAGCGTACACCACATGAAATCACATGGCATCTCTCCGCGAAGCTTAAACCCCCTATAAGGGAAGATTTTGATTTCAAGGAGAGATAGTCTCCAGACTGAAAAGCTCTGACAAGCTTATTAAGCCCTTAAAGAACAGACATTTAAACTTTGGGTATTCTCACATCTGTTATAAGTCAAGTGTCACAATATAACTCAAATGCTGTTATAGCGATGTTCACCCCTTTCAAACAATTACAATGTAAAATTATTGTCAAATCAAATATGATGTAGTCTGACCCAGAACAGCAATATCTCCTACCACACACGATGTCTGTAGTGTATTCCAGAACTATGTAGATTCGGATCAGCCTGTAAACCAAACGTTTGCAGGACACAAACATTTCTCAACCTGGTTCTTATATACATGTTGCTTTAATCATTTGTCACAGGTTTATGTTGGAGTACTTGAATGATGTAGTGCCACGGATCAGCCCGAAATCACGAAATCTAATCTGGATCTTCACCGATTGTTTAATCAAGTGTCCAAGTTTTAGTTCAATAAGTTTGAGAAATATTTGAAAGGTAAGATTAAACACTTTTTCCTCTGGTCCTTATAAACATCTTACGTTAATCATTTATCATAGGCTTACGCTGAAGTTCTTGGATACTGCTAAGGAGCAGATCAGCCCGAGACTCGCACTTTCTCATCCGGATCTTCACCGCTATGTTAACCGCATCTTCAACGTTATGTTAAGTGTCATTTAAGATATTATAGACACAGATTGGATCAAACACTTTTCACTCTTTTGCTTATATACGCATTGCATTAATCATTTATTGTAGGATTACAATGAAGTACTTGGATACTGTGAAGACGCAGATCAGCGCGAAAATCACACTTTCTTATCTGGATCCACACCAACAATTGTTTATAGTGTTTATGCAGCTAACAGTAAAGTTACTTGGACTTTAGATACACACATCAGTTTGAGCTATTCACACAGTCTGACCAAAATCTGCATTTCATGTGAGTCCCCGTTTAAGGCTAACAATAAAGCTTATTGCACTGTAAGGACACATTTTAATCATGAAGGCGCACTGTCTTATCTTGATCTGCACAACAAGTTTATCATCATTCAAAGACTAATATTGGAGCTCTGGGTAATTATAAAGTCACAGATCAGTCATAAACACCCACTGTCTACTTTTGATATGCACCTCTTAAAAGTTATTTCAAATCCGAACTATAAAGAACGAGGTAGCTAGAAAGACACACATTACTCGTTAACACATATTTAAATCTGGATATCCACCTTTTCATATTTACATTTCAAAGGTTACATGTTCCTATATAGATCTGTATAACTTTAGAGTACTTGGAAGCTATAAAGACACGTATCACTCATAAACACACACAGTCTTAACCTGATCTGCACCATTTTTCATAATAACATTTCAAAGGCTACGTGTAATTTTATAGAACTTAATAACTTTTGAGTATTTGGAAGCTATAAAGACACTTAACTCGTACACACACAGTCTAATCTGGATCTTCACCTTTTCACATAAACTTTTCAAAGGCTACATGGAACTTTATAGAATTTTATGACTTTAGAGAATTTGAAACTGTAAAGACACATATCACTCATAAACGCGCACAGTCTTATCCTGATCTGCACATCTTGATACTAACTTTTCAAAGGTCAACTTAAGTGTACTTGATAGCTGTGAAGATACACACTAGTCATAAACACGCCAGTCTTGAGCTGCATCTCTTCATTATACTTTTCAGGGGCTAACTGTAGACTACTTGATAGTTGTAAAGAGCCATATTAGCCTGATGCAAATCATTTAGTAAAGTCTAGCTTTTATTTCCTTCAATTATGCAAAGACACAGCTTACCTAGGTCAGAGTAACTCATATGTCAGTCACCCAATGTAACGAAGTTCGTTATGGTCTAGTGAGGGCTGTAGAGGTGGATATCGGCTTGAGTGTACACATGTGACTATTAAATCTTGGTTGTAAATGTAACGAGCGCTGACTTCTTACCATCCGACATAACAACAGCCAGACACCCATCAGTAGGTCTGTACAATATGCCTACTGGGCCCTGTATCCCGTCTTTCCGTGATAGTAGAATTTTCTCTTGTTGACCATCATGTCGGATCACGTGTATAGTGTTAGAGTCCCATCCACACACTAAGAGGTTATTCCCCTCGTCCAGATATAATCCGAATGGTGCCCGAAGGTCCCTATCGGTGTACGTGTACAGAGTCCGACCTTGTGTGCTGAGACAGGTGACAGTGTCAGTATCCAAATCAGAGACAAATACTTTGCTGCCATCCTTACTGACCTTAACGTAGGAAGGCGCAGTAAACATATAGTTACCATCATCCACACCCAGCCTCCTCAGTATTGTACCGTCCATGGTAAGTACGCGGACCTCACAATTACCGGGATTATCGTGACACGTCACGTACAGCTCGTCCCCACACACATATACACCGTAACACGGTCTATCCATCTTCACGGTCTCCACCACCTTCATGTCCGGCAGAACTCGTACACGCCGAAGCTTTTTGTTGGTACTCTGTGTAAGTATTATTTCCGTGTCGTTAAGAGTAGTCACGTTAAACGAGAAAATGTCTAACTTGGATTTATACTTGAAGTCTTTGTCAAACAGCTGCAGACCATCATTAACACAAGATACGACGAGATGTCCATCCGTCATAAATACACATCCCCAAACATGGGTCACACCCAGATCTATTTCTTTCCTTTTACCAGTAACTTCTATATTCAGTAACGACGTCGGGGATGATTTCCTGTCACTAGCCCCTTTATCTGTCCCAGCCTTGTTGGGTACTGATGTCGGGACAGGTCTGCTGTACTGTGTAGGTTTGCCGGTTACTACGGTCCCTAACGAGTCTAACTGGTCAATCACGTCTGTTAGTATTTCGTTCGGTTCTAGTCGAATATCAATGGGAGAACTGTCATCTTGTATATTCTTCAGAATCTTCTCAAACTCGCCTTTTTGTGAAGAGGCTTTTTCCATACCAACAAACATGAAGTCATTATCCCGCGATTTCTGGCACGCGTTCAGGGATGTGTTTAGATCTCCAATTTGAACTGAAATATTCTTTAACATCGCTTCATGTCTATCAATTTCTTTTGATAGTTGGTCTTCTATCTCTCGTAGTTTGGTAGTCATCTTCCTTTCTAGCTGATCCAACTTGTTGTTTACATTCTTACGAATCTGCTGTACGTCTTGAAGACATGTTTGGATATTTGCCTTAAGTGACGTTTTGTCGGTTTGCCTTCTCGTTTGAAGATATTGAACTTTTTCTGTTAAATCAGACAGATCTTTCACAGCTACCTTGAACGAGTTGGTGATTTGAGATTTCTCTTTCTTCACGCGATGGCTAACATCGACTGTACGGCATTTCGCATGATTTGTAATTTTACAAATATTACAAATGACCTGTTTGTGATCGTCACAGATGAATTCTAGAATCGATGTGTTGTGTGTGTCACATAACATTATCGGTGGGACTTGTTTTCTCTGTGTGTATCCGGAAGGGACGGCATTTCCGGTCAGAAGTCGGTGATCCCGGGTCGCTTTGAACCCTTGATGTGAACGTTCACATGGCTGACAAAGGTACTCGTTACATACAGTACAGTAGGAAATACCCTCTGACGTAAGACCATGTGTTAAGCATGCGTCACAATCATGCTCGAAAATTTGGTCCGATCCTTTGTTTATAGATCGGGACCCGCTCGCCATGGTGAAGATAGACTCGTGGGGATCGTTGTCTGAAATGGACAAAGTAAACCGGAATGGTAAAGGTCGAGACTTTTGCAATGGGAGTCGGTGTCTGAATTTTTTTAAAAGAAATGGTAAAGAATGGGAACCATGCTAGGGGAGTTTTTGTCTGAAATGGAAAGATAAACAGGAACGGTGAAGTTCGGGAACCATGCTAGGGGAAGCGGTGTCTTATAAAAGAAAAATTAACCGAAATGGTAAAGAATGGTAACCGTGCTAGAAGAGTTTCTGTCTGAAATGGGAAACAAGATCGAAAACCGTTTGAAGGCAATCGCTGAATGAAATGGGAAAATTAGCCAATCTAAACACATCAGATTTATCAAATAAAATTACCTCTGAAATAATTTGGATGACGCCATTTTGTTTCCCGCGAGAATGACGTCACCTCACTTTCGTTTTCAAAAATAGATCTTAAATGTGAAATCTAAAGAGTCGTTTAATTTGAATAAGGAAACAAATACATATGTCACAACTTTTACTTGCGCTATTTCGTATGAGCAACCGATAAGAAAATGATTTAAAAAGATGTCCAACACTTCCATATACATTGAACTACTGAACTTGCACGCTTAGAAAAGGTGTTAATCGCCGGTGCCGATTTACCCGAAAAATTGTAACCCTACACTTATATCCTATGTGTATTTCACAGCTCACGGAAATGCCCGAGTAGTTCCGATTGAAAATTAGCATGAAGGGTAAATGATGGGAACCGATTACCGTGCTATTTAAAGTCATGCTTAGACAGTTAATTTCCTAAATACTTAACAGCAATTGTGAAGCACAAACAGGAAATACATATAATAAAACACACACAATTTGTGAATAATGGTAACCTGACCCGAGTTTTATTGCCGGCAATACATAGAGAACCAAGACAATCGGGAACGGGCTTTCAAAAGGGGTGGGTCAAACTAAGGAGAATTCTCGACATTCCGCCTACCAGCCGGGAGACTAGCACCCTTAATACGTATAAATAAACATTTTGCCATCTGCTCCGAGTGTTTCTATTCCATTGTCCAATTAATCAACCACTTATTCATTTAAACTCTCCCTATCACATTTGCAGCAGAAAACAGTACAAAACACGAAATCAAGATAGTAAACTGTTTCAAGTGAGCCAATTGTCGTTTTGCCACAATTGTTTCTTCCTAATATCCTTAAGTATCACTGCAGCTTTCCTAGCTCTATTTCTGTATATGATGTTCCTTTCAATTTGGCCAATTACAACTATCCATATACATTTTGTGTGTGTGTTTTAAAAACAATCCAATGAAAAGAGAAACGGCCTCACATTTCTTAACCAAGTTTGTTCCAGATTTAATAAAAAGAAATAATTATATTATGATGAAGCATGCCTATCTCATCACAGGCCAAGTATGAATTCATATACATAACTAAAACAATGGCATAGAATTTATAAATACAACAATTGATAAAGTGCTAGTCTATTGTCTCAAAACCTGCTCCTTTGTAACTCTATACTGTAAATTTGCGATTATATCTATTTCCTTGTTTTTCGCCTCTATACAAACACACATACCTATGTTAAACATATCGAGGCACGAGAGAAATAACAACGATACGTATAACCATTTTGGGGTTAAAGAGACTATCTCATAGATGGTGCCATGTAGGCAAATCACGTTAAAAGGATGATCTAATCATTCGTCTTCACTAAACGAAAGGATCATTTTTTAACTAACTTGTTTCAAAAAGTCTCTGAACTACTATGTTTTCATTAAAAACCGTAAAACTTACTTGCATTTCTTTAACTTATTTGAAGTTTTTTGATAGCTATGTTTTGACCCATTTCTATAAATTAGTCTGACAGAAATAAGGTAAACACATTCCCAACCAAACGTCTGTGGGACACACATGATGATGGTATCTAAAACATCGCCAAAAACAATGTGTAACTAAAATCTAGCTAATTGTTTACAAAATGAACCGTTTTATAGGGTTTACTCTATCTGCAACAGATATGTGTTGTTTTATCCCCATCACACAATTATGAAAGGGGGTGATAAGTATCTGAATAATCATGTTTTATGAACCTCAATAGTTATTTGGTTCCATTGCTTTTGACCTGAGAAGACATTTTATTCAAAATATTAAATCCTCAATCTCCGTGATGACCTCTTTAAAAACTTATGAAAAGTATTTATATAGGCGCACCCCAAAATTTGCATCAGTACCCTCTTTAACGTTTATTGAACACTGTAAATGTACTTGTCTTTAACATATCATGAACACAACTAAATGAGACATTTGTTAGATTCAAAATGTACCCGCATATTACACTGCGCGTAATGATGTAAAGGATATAGTAAGGATAAAGGGTTCAAGTTCTATTAGGCATATTGATTGTTATATTCAGAGTGACCAAAAATATCTTTAGCTTAACCGCGTCAGCTTAGTCGGTACTTTGTCCTGATATCAGATCGTTTAACAAATATTGTTGAGGCTAGTGAACTATAGGCACTGTGCGCAAGCTTTTGTTAGAGTAATAGAAAATGGACGATGAACACAACAGTAATTGTTGCGTGCGCATATTGTAGGTAGGTTAGAGAAAAGCCGAAAGCAGCGCCCGCAAAATTAGTTTATTGTTTTGATCATAGAAAGTAAGATGTTTCCTCTTATAGTTTTAACTACTTTGGCGAATATAAATTTGATATTGGTCTCTGAAAATATCCGATTGTTAAAATTTCCAAATGTAGGAGAGATACATAAGTGGAATTTCGTTTGATTTATAAGTACCCTATGAATTTGTATGATTGATTTCCCTTCTCCCACGTTTCCTAATACATGTATAATTAATAAAAAAGAAAAGAAAAGGCATGTCGGGGATAGGAATTTGTGTAATATAATATGAAGGCATTTTTACCCTTTACCAAATATCAAATTCTCGACTGTCCCAAATTGAAAGAGTTTGCAGACGACATTTCAAACTATGATGAAACGAAAAAAGGTCTTCTGATAGGGCATAAACATTGTGGAAAAAGAAAAAGGATTGCTCTTCACGAGCAATTTCTCTTTTTATCAATCAATGTTTTCCAGAGTTTTCTGCAACAAAGTGGTTAAATGTCGTTATTGTTTGGTAATGGGTTAAACAAATAGCATATCGTACAACAATATTAAAAAAAAAGCTTCGAACGCACTTGCGATTAAAGATGCTTGTTCACAGGTTTGATAAAAGTTGGGTATACGTTTGTTTTGGACGAACTGGGGGATAAATGGATGAAAATAGGTTCGTATGTAACGATTTAAAGCCTTCCTACAATAAATTATTATTACCCAAACAGAGCATTGAAACGATTTTGAAATCCACCTCATACTGTATATTCGTACTCTTATATTTTGAAACCTTCTGAAACAACTATGCACTCAGTAGCTATTTGGCATTGTACATTTTACAAAAAGTGAAATATTCCATCGTCACTTCATTTTGCCTTGAAAATTGTCTCATCAATGAACAAGCATGATTTACAAACAATGCTATGAAAATGTGTTGGCAAAATGTGAGTTCGTAAACAACAAGCCAGGACATTCCCGCTGTTAGACTATGATACAAAATTGTCTGTTGAAGGCAAAACGGAGTCGTCTGCATGAAGGTACAACACACTCGTCTGCTTAAAAGTGTACAGCAGACTCGTTTGTTTCAAAGCAGAACGTAGTCGTATGCTTTAAGGCACAACAGAGCTGTCTAATAGAGGACAACATAGCATGTCTTCATGCAAAACAGAATCACATGTTTCAAGGCCAACAAAGTCGTCTTCTTCTAAGTAAAACCGAAGTATCAACTTTAATACGCAACAAAGTCGCTTTCCTTTATGCACAACAGAATAGTTGGTTTAAAGCTCAACAGAGTCGTCTGTTCATGTCATAGCAGAGTCGTCTGATTCAAGGGAAAACGCGGTCGTATGATTCAAGGCACAGAAGAGTGGAATCTTGAAGATATAACAGAGTCGTCTACTTTAAGGCAAAAGATAGTCGTCTGCTTCAATACAAAACAGACTCATCTTCTGTAAGGCAACAACATTGTCATTTGAATAAGGGTACAATCGAGTCGTCTGTTTAACGACACAAGAGAGTCGTCTGTTTAACGACACAAGAGTCGTCTGTTTAACGACGTCTGTTTAACGAAACATGAGAGTCGTCTGTTTTTTGGCACAACTGATTTGTTTGCTTCAAGGCAAACAGAGGAATTTGCTTAAAGGCACAAAATAGTCGACTTTTTTTTTTAATATACAAGGTCGTATCTTTGAAGGCAAAAAAAGGTTCGTCTGCTGTAATGCACAACATAATTGCCCCCTTCAAAGCGAAACAGAACCGTTATCATCTCATATGTACATCAGAGCTGTCTGCTTCATTGAAAAAAGTCATGTGTAGCGAGGATGAAATAGAGACGTCAACTGTAAGGCAAAGCAGATAAGTTTGCTTTAGGGCAAACTAGTCTCGTCGACTGCAAGGCAAAATAGAAAAGATTGCTTAAAGGCAAACCAGAGTCGTCTGCTGCATGGAAAAATAGAGTTCCCTGTTGCAAGGCAAAATGTACTTGTCTGCTTCAAGGTAACATATGTTTATCTACTTCCATAAAAACAAAGTCGTCTGCTGCAAGCAAGGCAAAATACAGGCGTCGTCATCTCCAACGTACATTAAAGTCGGCTGCTTTATAAAAATATAGTCGTCTGTATCGAGGATAAAATACAGACGTCAGCTATAAAGCAAAGCAGATAAGTTTGCTTCAAGGCAAAACAGAGTCGTCTGCTGCATGGTAAAATAGATTCCCTGATGCAAGGCAAAATATATTTGTCTGTTTCAAGGTAACACATGTAAATGACTTCAATGAAATCAAACTCGTCTGATGCAAGGCAAAATACAGGCGTCTGATGCAAGATCAATAATAGTCGCTGGCTTTAAGGCAAAATAAATTCGTCTGCTGCAAGACAAAACATGGTTGTCTTTTTAATGGCAATTTAGAAAAGTCTGCTGCAATGCAAAATAGAGTCGTCTGTTTCAAGATGAAACAGAATCGTCTACTGCAGGGCAAACAAGAAACGTCTGCTGCGAATCAAAATAAAGTTGTCTTCTGCGAATCAAAATAGAGTCGTCTGCTGCAAGGCAAAATAGAGTCGTCTGTTTTAAGATGAAACAGAATCGTCTACTGCAGGGCAAACTATAAACGTTTGCTACGAATCAAAATAGAGTCGTCTGCTGCAAATCAAAATAAAGTCGTCTGCTGCGTATCAAAATAGAGTCGTCTGCTGCCAGGCGAAATAGAGTCGTCTGTTTCAAGGTGAAACGGAATCGTCTACTGCATGGCAAACTAGAAACGTCTGCTACGAATCAAAATGGAGTCGTCTGCTGCGAATCAAAATAGAGTCGTCTGCTGCGAATCAATATAGAAGTGTCTGCTGCGAATCAAAATAGAGTCGTCCGCTGCGAATAAAGTAGAGTCGTCTACTGCGAATCAAGATAGAGTGGTCTGCTGCGAATCAAAATAGTGTCGTCTGCTGCGAATCAGAGTAGAGTCGTCTGCTGCGAATCAATATAGAGTCTTTAACGCCCTAACAACGCCAGTGTTTGTTGACAATCTTGATAACAAGTTGGAACAAGCACTTAATGGCGGCGCGAATCGCTTTGCGATTCATTTGCATTTAGACAAACTAAGCTTCAGGCATCCGCCTTCAAATCGGGAGTTCTGTGTTCGAATCCCGCCATGATCGGATTATGCCGTAGAAATTTCAATTATCACATCAACGCCAAAAGGCTTGAAGATTTTATTGTCTACAGACGATTTTTATTGGGGAGTTGAGAAATCAGAAATCGATTGTTCAGTCTACCACACTAAAATGAATTGAAAAATGTAAAAATAATCAAACTTAATTCAATGATTACCTTATTTTATGTAGATTAAGGAAGATCAATTACACGATCCAATTTTTCTAAAAACAAGATAAATCATTTTAACTGGACTCCACTCCGAGCTGACCAAACTGTGTCCGTGAATCGTACGACGCAGTAAAAATCCTCTCAATGATTTACTTCCTTTTCCGTTACTAGTGTAGTTTAAAGGGGGGTTTCCAAATGTTTCGCGTTTGTTGTGTTGAAACATGTTCATCATATCGGGTTTAACAGGGTGTCCTCAATAATTCATTTATTTGACGGCTAACCTGGATTGATTTTACCAATACTAAACAGGGCTCTGTAATGCCTTGCGCGGTTACACTCCCATGAAAGATACAGATTACTGCTAGTAAGGGTTGAACCCGGGACCCAGGATTGAAAGTCCTTCACCTTTACACTGGACCACGCAGGATCGGACATGAAACATGTTTGAGTGGAGGATAAATCATTACTGGATGTGTTTACCAATTGAACAACTTAAACAAATCGACCCACATAAGCGCATAGTGGTATTCATGGTCTGAGAGACACAAAGGCAGACATTTTATTGTGGGGTAACGGGTATGTCCCGGTGTTGTTTGTTTGGATGGTGTGATTTTTCCTGCATTTTGCATTGTTTCTTCACTCTTCAGGTACAAGATAATTTATAAATACGCTTGTGTAATGTTTTATCAAAACGTCAGAGCGAAAGAGTAACGAATATTTGTATTCATATGAATTGGCTCAAATGCACAACATACTTAATATGTGTTATATAACTCAAAGATTGTGCAATTTAGGTATCTCACATCAACATGATGATCTAATCATTCTTCGCCACTAAACAAAATGATCATTTGTTAATCAACGTTTTTCAAAAATCTCTTAAAATCTATGTTTACATTAAAAACCGTAAAACATGCTTCCATTCCTTTCCCTGTTTTGAAAGCAATCTTTTGACCCGTTTTTATGCTTTCGGCTATAAGGTTAATACATACACAACCAAACATTTGTTGGATACACATGATGATGGTGTCTAAAACATCGCCTCTTACAGCATGCCATTCAATTCTAGCTAATTGTTTACAAAATAAACCGTTTTATAGGGTTCACTTTATCTGCAACGAAAACGTGTTGTATTATCTCCATCACACAATTATGAAAGGGAGTGATAAGTATATGAATAAACTTGTTTTAATATCCTTCGTAGTTATTTTGTGTTATTTATTTTAACAAGAGAAGATACTTTATTTAAAATATTGAATCGTCTATCTGCGAGATACTTCCTTTAAGAATTTATGAAAAGGTAATCATAAAGGCGCAACCCTTACTTTGTATCAGAATTGTCATTCACGTTTATTTAATACTGTAAATGTACTTGTTATTAAGATATCGTGAAAACAACTAAATGAGACATTTGGTAGTATATGTACCCGCATATTGCACTGCACGTAATGATGTGAATGATATAGTTTCGATAAAGGGTTCAAGTTCTATTAAGCATATTGATCGTTATATTCAGTCACCAAAAAAATATTTAGCTTAACTGCGTCAGCTTAGCCGGTACTTTGTCCTGAAATCAAATCGTTTTGCAAATATGGCTTAGAGGCTATCGAACTTATAAAAATGTACACATATTCTTGTTGTTGTAATAGTAAGATGAACGATGAACACAACAGTAATTGTTGCTTGCTCATATTGTAGGTAGGTACGAGAAAAGTCGAAAGCAGCGCCCGCAAAATTAGTTTATTGTTATGATCAGAGAGATGAGATTTTTTTAACACCTTTAACGAATATAAATTTAATATTGGTCTCTGAAAAGATCCGATCCTTAAAGTTTCACAAATGTAGGAGAGATATATATAACGAGAAATTCGTTTGAATAATGAGTATCCTATTAATTGATATAATTCATTTTCCATTTCCCACACTTCTCGATACACGTTTAATACATAACAAACAAAAGAAAAGGCATGTGGCGGATAGGAATTTGTGTAATATGATATAAATGCCTTTTGACCCTTTACCAAACGTCAGATGTTCGACTGTCACAAATTAAAAGTTTGCAGACGCCATTTCAAAATATGATGAATTTGTAAAAAAGTCTTCTGATGGGGCAAAAACATTGTGGAAAGGGGAAAGATTGCTCGTCACAAGAAATTTCTTCTTTTCCCAAAATGATTTCCAGATTTGCCTGCAACAACGTGGTTAAATGTCGATATTGTTTGGAAATGGGTTAAACAAATAGCACGTCGTAATACAATTACATTAAAAGGTTTGAACGCAATTGCTATTCAATGTGCTTGTTCACAGGTTTGAATAAAGTTGGATATTAAATTTTGTATTCTTCAATACTGTGTAGGGGTTGTACTTTTGTACGTACTGGTAAATTTTAAAGTTATAGGACGTCATAGAATAGAGATATATGTATAATGTGGATTTGGCCTATGGTATTTAGCTTTGCACGAAACAAATAATCATAAAAATAAAGTAGCCGAAATCGCTCTATGAATGTAGATAATGACAGAAAACCCCACGGTAACACTAACTGGATGTTACATCCACTGTATAGTAATTAGTTATCCGTGTACCCTGTTGTTCTTTTTCTGTAAGTTCTACAATGCCAACCGTATGTTATTTCAGAGTGTATTCTGAGTACCGCGGGAAAGGTGTCATAGCTTGACATATATATGCGAGCTTTATCTAGCTCATATAGCCTTGTCACTGGATTTGTATAAAATAAGAAATACGCCCAAAGTTAGCTAGTATTTAATTTTTTTCTCTCCTAAAATATTAAATAAATGTGTATTCCTCTACTTTCGTAAGTTCCGGAAAAAAATGACGTCCAGGGACTTTAATTGGATTAGAATAGATTCGTATTTAATGATTTAAAGACCTTATATGATAAATAATCATTACCAAGATGAAAGCGCATTGACACGTTTTGAAATCTACCACATACCGTATTGCATACTTAGATATAGTTAACTATATTGCATACTCTTAGATATTGAATTTTCTGAAAAAACCATGCACTCCGTACATTGTAGCTATAGAGCATTAGACATTTTACAAAAACTGTGTCATTTCATCGTGATTTCATTTTGACTTGAAAATTGTCTAATCAATGAACAAGCACCTTTTACACACGATGCTATGAAAATATGTTGGCAAAAGGGGAGTTTGTAAACAGCAAGCTAATATATTCCCGCTGTTCGACGATAATACAAAGTCGTTTGTTTTAAAGCAAAACGGAGTCGTCTGCTTGAAGGTACAACATACTCGTCGGCCTAAACGGACAACAGACTCGCCTATTTCAAAGCAAAACGTAGTCGCCTGTTTTAAGGTACAACAGATTCGTCTAATAAGAGGAAAGAAGAGCATGTTTTCATGCAAAACAGAAACAACTGTATCAAGGTTAACAAAGTCGTCTTCTTCTAAGTAAAACCGAGTTGTGTTCTTTAATACACAACAAAGTCGCATACTTTTGTGCACACCAGAGTAGGTGCTTCAAGGCTCAACATTATCGTCTGTTTCAATATACAAAAGTACTATACAGAACAGAGTTGATTCAAGGAAAACGCTATCGTCTGATTTAAGGCACAGGAGATTTGGAAGTTTGGGGGTATAATGGAGTCGTCTACTTCAAGGCAAAAGAGAGTCGTCTGCTTCAATACAAAACAAACTCATCTTCTCTAAGGCAACAATATTGTCATTTGCATAAGGGTACAACAGAGTAGTCTGTTTAACGACACAAGAGAGTAGTCTGTTTTATGGCACAACTAATTTGTTTGCTTCAAGGCAAACCGAGAAATTTGCTTAAAGGCATAAAATAGTCGACTTGTTTTTGATATACATGGTCGTATCTTTTAAGGCAAAACTAGATTCGTCTGCTGTAACCCAAAACAGAATTCCCTGCTCCAAAGCGAAACAGAGTCGTCGTCATCTCCAACGTACATCAGAGTTTTCTGCTTCATTGAAAAAAGTCGTCTGTAGCGAGGATAAAATAGAGAAGTCAGCTAAAAGGCAAATCAGATAAGTTTGCTTTAAGGCGAACTAGTGTCGTCCGCCACAATGCAAAATAGAAAATATTGCTTTAAGGCAAAACAGAGTAGTCTGCTGCATGGTAACATATATTCCCTGCTGCAAGGCAAAATATACTTGTCTGTTTCAAGGTAACACATGGTAATCTTCTTCAATGAAAACAAAGTCGTTTGATGCAAGGCAAAATACAGTCGTCTGATGCAATATCAATAATAGTCGTTGACTTTAAGAAAAATAAAGTCGTTTCTTCAAAGCAAAATAAAGTCGTCTGCTTCAAGGCAACCTAGATTAGTTTGAAGGCAAGATAGAGCCGTCTGCTGCAAGAAAAAACATAGTTGTCTTCTTAAAAGCAATTTAGAATCGTCTGCTGCAAGGCAAACTGGAATCGTCTGCTGCAAGGCAAACTAGAATCGTCTGCTGCTAGGCAAACTAAAATAATCTGCTGCAAGGGAAACTAGACTCTTCTGCTTTTATGCAAAAGATAATCGTCTGTTTCAGAGCGAAACCGAATCGTCTTCTGCAGGGCACACTAGAAACGTTTGCTGCAAAACAAAACAGAGTCGTATGCTACAAATCAAAGCAGACGCGTTTGTTTCGAAACAGGACAGATTCGTCGGCTACGAGGCAGAAACAGAGTCGTCTGCTTAAAGGCCAACTAGAGTCGTCTGTTGCAAGACGAAATAGAGTCGTAGGCTGCAAAACAAAAAGTAGTTGTGTGCTGCAAGACAAAACAGATTCGTCTGCTTTAAGGCAAACTAGATTCGTCTGCTGCAAGACAAAACAGAGTCGTCGGCTTCAAGGCAAAACAGAGGCGTATGCTGCAAGGCTAACTAGAGTCATCTGTTGCAAGACAAAAAGAAATCGTCTGCTGTAAAGCAAACAAGAGTCGTCTGCTGCAATGCAAAAAAGAGTCGTCTGCTGAAAGGCAAAAAAGAGTCGTCTGCTGCAAACTAAAACAGATCATCTGCTGCAAAGCAAAAGATAGTCGTCTGCTTTTTGAAAAAATGGGTCATCTGCCTCAAGGCACAGCAAATATCGTCTGTCGGTTCTTTAACGCCCTAACGACGTCAGTGTTTGTTGACAATCTTAATAACAAGTGGGAACATGCTCTTAATGGCGGCGCGAATTGCTTTGCGGTTTATTTGCATTTAGATAAACCCAGCTTCAGGCATCAACCTTCAAATCGTGAGTTCTATGTTAGAATCCCACCTTGATCGGAATACGTCATAACAATTCTCCATCATCACATCAACGCAAAAGGCGTTAAGATTTTAATGTCACCAGACGATCTTCATGGGGAGTGTAGAAATCAGAAATCGACTGTTCAGTCTACCACACTAAAATGAATCTGAAACTAAAAAAATAATCAAACTTAATTCAATGCTTACCTTATGTTATGTAGATTAAGGAACATCAATTACACAATCCAATTTTTCTAAAAACAAGATAAATCATTTTAACTGGTCTCCACTCCGAGCTAACCAAACTGTGCCCGTGAATCGTACGACGCAGTAAAAATACTCTCAACGATTTACTTCCTTTTCCGTTACAAGTGTGGTTTTAAGGGGGGTTTCCAAATGTTTCGCGGTCGTTACGTTGAAACTTGCTATTCATATCGGGTTTATCACGGTGTCATCAATAATTCAGTTATTTCATGGCTTACCTGGATTTTACCAATACTAAGCAGGGCTCTGTAATGCCTTGTGCGGTTACACTCCCATGAAATATCCAAAGCACTGCTAGTAAGGATTGAACCCGGGACCCAGGTGTCGCGAGTCCTTCACCTTAACACTGGACCATGCAGGATCGGACATGAAACATGTAAGGGTGGAGGATAAATCATTACTGGATGTGTTTACCGTAATATATCTTCGAGACCGTTGTGAAATGACTGATTTACTCCGTTCATAGCATTACCCATCTCATTTGCAATCTCACAAGTTTAGATATATATATTTTTTAATGTGTTAAATAATATGCTGTATAGAGAGACATTGGTCATTGTTGACACATCTTGTGGCTAAATCAAATTGCACTCCGCATGTAGAATTGTCATACCTGGGGCCTTCGTGGTCTAGTGGTTTGAGTACAGCCTTGACCAGTCCTTATGGGCAGTTGAGTATGGGGTCCATCATTTAGAGTCGGGTATCGCTACATAACTGAAACAATGTTGATGTGATGTAAAACCCATAAACAATGTCATACCTAAATCTTAACCCTTTCCCAAACAATAACGACATTTGACGACTTTGTTGCAGACGAGTATTTTTTCCTTTTCCCACAAGGTTTTCTGCTCTTTCTGAAGAATATTGTTCAAATTCATCATATTTTGAAATGTCGTCTGCAAATTGTTTCTATTTGGGACAGTCTAAAATGTGTTGTTTGGGAAAGGGTTAACATACAGGTATGTAAGGTGCTGCAATTGCGTCACGATTGTCATGTAGAATGATTGATATAAACTACGATAAAACTGACCCCCCCAACCCCCCCCCCCCCGGAGAAACAAGAAAAAACAATGTCAAACCAATGTTTGAAAATAAGTTTTTTTTATTATTCATATGTGTATATTGTTACTCAGTTACGATAACAATTTTAGTAAGCATCAAAAACAGTAAAATTAAATGCAGTTAGCGTAAAAACTCTCAAGCAAACACTCATACACATGAAACTTTATGGTGTCAATAACCTAGATAACAGTTGCACACACTCAAGGTAATATAGGCAGTCTGGTTTTAAAGCGACCACTCTTAAACAGTATGTGAAAGGTTATCTAGCCTGAGGCTTTTGTTGATACATGACGCAAATCATTTAGAAAGCTTCGGCTCTCTAAATAATTAGCGTACAAATTAAGCTTCTTGTATTAGTTATCTTATGCATAACGATTCATTTTCCTATAATAAGGTTGCTTAAAACAAGTTCGATTAAGTATTTAACGACAGTTTTTTTAATGGTGTTTAACGCTTTTTCAACATGTTTTCTGTTGTGTAACGGTTTCCTGGATCCAACAGTACTTAGCTTGGGTTCTTAAGTGATGTGCCGAAGGCTATTCCCACGAAACCCGAGGTATCTGTGAAGCTCGAACCCGGATCCTCTGTTTAAAAACGGCCACATTAACCACTTGGCCACAAAGGACCCTTATCAGGCATCAAAATAGCAAGAAACGAGAACAGACTAAACTCCGATAAATAAACATACATTACCATTGTCAACTACCCCATTTTTTTGCGTAGCCCGCTTTCTTATGTTTTCCATTTATAGGTAATGGTAATAAGTATGTATCATTTATATTTTTCTCTCAGAGAAAACATAAGGGTACGAAATTTACTATCGAAAAGTAAGATTGTTTTATAAATGTTAGAGATTCCCTATAATTTGAACGAATTATGGTAATATTCTAAAGAACACATAAGTACAATATTTGACAAAACGCAACATTCTCTTTGAAATCAAGAACATAAAATGAAACCAACAAAAGAAGATTTTGCTCATCAATGTCTCCTTTGTTAGATTGGTATCTTGAATCTTATGCAATGTCTGTGATAAAAACTATGTGTTCTTTATAAGTAGTTTGTAATAGCGATATTGGATACGGTACTGGTTTCGATACTTCAGCTGTTGTGGCTGTTAACGGAAGGTTGGTTTAAAAGTTAAATGTTGTTAAAGACGAAACACAAAACATAACGTCACTAAAACTAGGTACAGAATTAAAACTGAACAAATTATTCATGAAAATGCATACGTCTTTTTCAAATAGTTTGACAAGTCATTGAACATCAACTTAACAACAACGAAAAACATACATATTTATATATAACTTTGATTGTGATACAAGCTTATATATTTACAACAAAAAAATACTATCATGTCGCCTTTTAAAGAGGCGAAATGCAGACGGTAAAAATACGTTTGAATCATTAAGATGCATCGGTACAACAGAACTGGCAAGACAAATATTCGGTATGTCGATTTCACATTCTCTTGCACAAGATATTTACATTTGCGATATAGTACCCATACCTGATATGGATCAATGGTCATTCTGTGGGTACACGCACATGACGTGCTAAAGATAAGAAAGAATGACTATACATAACTTATGTCATAACTTATTAAGGTGGAATACCCATAATCCGCCATATTGAAACTTTTCTTTCGTCGGATTACTTCGGTTGTTCTCGGTATACACCTGTCGGTGCCCGAAACTATTCGGTTTAATGCGAATAGGTCCGACCCAGGCCGATGTATACCGAGAACAACCGAACTATTCCGACGAAAAGATACATCTCAAAATGGCAGTGTAAGGGTAATTCTAGCTTCACAATAGTAGCGATGTCGTCATAATGTTCCAACTGCAAACTTCCAGAATTTATATTGGTTAGTCGAATTTGTGTTTAAGAGTATTTTAACACTATCAAAGCAAGAGTGTCTGTCAGTGCATATAGTTATGTTCCCGAACTTTCATAACCAGTCCTGCTCAACATGTTTGAAAGTCAGTGACTACTCTCCCAACTGTCAACAATATAATTATGGTTAAAGCCAGTCTTCCAGATAGTTGCTTTAAGTATATTTCAAGCAGTTCGAATTCCAAAAATATACGTTTGATAGCATGAAATACTTGAATGCAAGATTTATATATGACATATTAGGTTTGATAAATGAATGTATATTTTCTAAATATTTGTGACATTTCTTGTTGACACACTGAATAGGGTGACACTCTTTCAACATGTATCTCTGTTTCCAACTGAAACACATACATACACTTATTCATACCAACAAATTAAACAAATGAATTCTGAGTTTAGTTTAACACATAACGAGTGAAATTAGAGAGGTATTGTACATATCTAAATACATGTATTACCCTTCAAACCAGCGTTATTTACTGTCATGGATTAAAACTACTATCATAACCATTGTAGGACTTGAAATCTCAATGACAGGCATTAATAACCGAAGCTGTTCAATAATTAGCCAAAGTTACATTAACTGCTGACAGTTCGCTAATAATCATAGGATGTGCATTATGTTAAAAAAGAATAATACAACAACAGTTCATGTTAGTAACGCTTGAATGACAAGACTATGATTGTCTAAGACAAGAGTTGTCACATAGTCGATGATTAGCTACTTTCCAATTGGATAGGTATTGCAAGTGGATATTTGACCTAAACAAGCATGGTTTGCGTTAATGATGATCATGGTTTGAGTAACATATCGAAAAACTATATACAAAACAATAGCAACATAGTATGAATCAAAATCATCTGTGCGTTGTCTTGAAGACTAAAACGCGGTTGTATTAACTGTGTATTAAGCTTAAGTCTTTTCAAATACATGTACACGAAATGTTTGCGTAACGACTTCTTCAATCAGTTTTGCAGATGTGCTTGCATTTCACAAGAAGTTCCACATATCTGCGTAAACTTATATTTTACTCTTTGTCAACGGAAAATGACGCATGTATCGATACGGTCTACCTCTTTTTGTCATTTGAACCAAACCAACGAAATCCTGCAGGAAAAGCGAACGTTTATACGAGTAAACGCGGAATTGTTCCCATTTTCCTTTGCTCAGATCTCATACAAAAGGCAGAATACCTCCATTTACGTAGTTGTCACTTCGCTTTCATAGAACAACACTAGCCTGTGGTGGAAAAGTTAATCACTAATCAGCTGACAACAATGCACACTTTTGTAGTTTATTACATCCCTTGCACGGCTCCCATTAGTTCACAGTGTCAAAACGTCACTTATCTCTTCATCAACCGTGGGTTTTTAAACAAAAAAACTAACCCGGATATGACGTAATTTCATAAAATCAGCATGTTTTAGCTACTAGCCTGGACCGGAAGTGATTCTGAGCGATCGTAGAAGTGTTTGCCTTTCACCTCCTCATCCGGGTTATCATAAAGGTCGTCGATCACCGGGGCGCTTGGTAATGGACCGTGTCGATAGATGTCACCTGCCTCCTGTGGGGTTAAAGCGCCTCCTTCATTTGGAGGATCACTGGGCGGAGAGATGAATACTTTCATTGAATTACCCCCCTTTTCATTGGACGATTGCTTATCTATCAACGTGTTGGAAGTCTCGTTGGTTTCTTTGTATTTGTCCTCATTGAAAGCACACGGAAATAGACAAGCACACAAGCTGCTAGATGACTCGGCTTTTTGAGAGCGTTTATTACCACCGATGTAGCTTTCGTCCGACACTTCCGGTAAATCTAAAACGAAGGATAATAACTTGCTAATAACCAATTAATCGTATTGTGAGTCAGAAATCATGAACCTACTGTCGAACAATCCTTAAATAGATTCTGCCTCTCTGCTTGAAGAAATGGTTCGGAAAAGATGGTGGTCATAAGCTGTAGGGAATGGTGACACTAGATTATTTCGTAAGTCTTTTTCAAATAGTTACCAACTTAAAAAATAAAAACAGATTACTTTTACAAAACAATACAATACACATATCTTTATTTGCAATTTTAGGACACCGGCCCAAAATACCAATACACTTTCATATAATGAGTGACAAAATAAATAGGTTTTAAACAAAGTACATACAATATAATTTAAATCAAAATATGACGCATAAGTTTTAAATGATTAACTTAAGTTATGAAGTTGCTTTTTATATGCAATTCATATGTGCATAATTAATAAGGTAACGACAGAACACTCAACTTGTTTTCAGATCAGAATCGAAAACTTTCAATTCCGATTTGCTTGGTTCAAAGCATTGAGTTTTGAAGAGGCAAATAGTGGTAAAATTTCGGCAAACAGTTTTGGATATTTAAGACTGTATCGGATTTCAAGTTTTCTATTGATTTGACTTCGCAGAAACAGGGCTACCAGCTTTAACTTTACTGAAAACCCTGTGTTGATTTTGTAAATAAAAGAACTGAATAAGGGAAATGATTTTAAAATGAAACCATTTAATTGAAAATATGTGTGTTTCTTTGACAACAGCTTTTTAAAAAAAGAATTCATATGGGTTTTACATCACATCAACATTATTTCAGTTATGTAGCGATCGATGCCCGACTCATAATGATGGAAGAAGACCCCGTACTCAACTGCTCATCAGGGCTGGTCAAGGCGGGTAGAACCATCGGCATTCCGTAAGTCAGGCGGGAGACTGCCTCTCATGAAAATCCATATCCCTCTCAGGATTTGAACCAACGTGGAGAGTGGCCATGTAATTTCAAGTTCTGTTCTCTAACCACTAGGCCACGGAAGCCCCGTCAACAGCTTGTAAAAACCAACTATTTTATCATACATTGTCTTTTGAATCACTACCATATTTGATATATTAATTCAAATCGGGAAAAGCTGTGTATTGAACAATAGATTAAACAAAGTGAAGTCATATTTGAATATAAGTCCTACCGTCTTTGACACTCAGCACTATCTCATAGACTATGTCCTCTCTCTTCACTTTATCGTTCTTGAGACATTCCACAAGCTCCTCAATGGCGAATGACGTATTACCCCGCCATCCCCTCCAGTCCTGCATATAGCTGTTAATGGCAAACTTGTGCTGCTGACCTGAGAAGTAATACGACGAATGTGTTGTGAAAGAGGAACTACCACATTTATTTGAATGTTTACAAGGGGTTTAATGACATGCCAAAATCTTTTCAGTTCTGCTGTATTGCTTGGATTCAGCAGTGCGACACTAGGGGTCTGAATTACCTTGACAAAGGATACATCAACGAATATAGAGATACCTTTAAGGCTTGAACCGTAAACGTCCGGGTCATAAGACCACCACCTTAACCTCTAGTCCACACAGGACCCATTATCTTACATCTAAAACCAGGTCTGTCGAACATATTGGAAAGCGATTCATTTATAATGTGGTAGCTCACTAACCTCTTTGTACTGGCAAAAACATGTTGCTACCCTAGAGTGTTACAGACACTTCTCTAAATATTAGATATGTTGACAAATCAAGCTTCCCCCACAATGAATTCCAATCAATTTGACTTACTGCAATTTGCAAATAAAGGGGGAGTGTTGAACTAGTACTTCCAATAAACAAGTAATTCGTTTTAAAGCCTGTGAATAATTCAACACCGACTAAATATAGGTTAGAGGCTAGATAGTGAAATTTAAACGATATAGAAACCCCAAGGAAGGAGCGATAGCGACTGACGGGGTTTCTATGTCGTTTAAATTTCACTATATAGCCTCTAAACAATTTAGTGTTTAACCTACATTTCCATAGAGCGCTCTATTTGACGCTGGCAAACCACGCCTCTACGGGTATGATCTGCGAATGGCATAAAACTGATGCTCAGTATTTTGAAATTCGACATAAACCACGCCTTCCGCGGCTGTCAATTGCATGCCAAGAATCTGCCATACCATATTTGGAAGAAGAAAACTGCACTACCCAGTGATGTAGATTGCAATGTAGTTTTGAGTTTAACCCGTTACTTCATAATTCATTCCTCACCTACAGCAGAAAACTTGAGAAGCCCTTGTGACAAAAGAAGAAATTGCTTGTAACGAGCAATTTCTCCTTTTGTCACAATATTTTCTTTTCAATTTCAAAAAGAAACTGTGTTTTTTCATAATGTATATATGTGTTGTCTGTTGATGCTTTCAATTTGTACCCGTCACATTATTCCTAATGGGGTAAAAGGTTAATATAGTTCAGTTTCTTTTTTTTCAACGATGTTAGGATACCCAGTTAATTGTAATTCCTTTTTATTTATTTCTGCGTTTATTTCTACCCCGCGACGTCACAGCGATCTTTCAATCGCTACCGTAGGCTAGGCTCACACTTGTCATTGATTTGGAGGTGGAGCCTAAAACTATACATTTATGCGCATGCGTGATACCAGAGTAAAAGTCTCATAGAGCCCAGATAGAACACTCGAATAGTAGTTTATGGAAAATAAACCAACAAAAAAATTCAAATTGACGCATTCTCATTGGATAAAAATGTAGGTTAAACACTAAAATCGATATAGATCTAATAAATCATGTCAACTTAATAAATATTTACTTATTCTAAATACAAACCCTTTAAGACTTGGTGAATTTTGACAAATAAGATACAATACAGTAAATGCATTATAGTATACCTTTGTACTTCTCTATGAGCACATCGGCTTTGCCGTCGATCGGATGCTTTCTGAACAACTCTTTCGGCAACGCCCAAATCTGGTTATTAATTCGATCTTCGATCTCTTTTTGTCCAACAGTCAGCACTAAAAGTATAAATCGTTTTATCAGATCAGTAGTTAACTAGTTGTTTATGAGTGTTAACCCGTATAGTGCTGGGACCGACTTAATGCTTATGAAAACGGGTTAAATCCAGGCAAGCCGCCAAGTAAATTGGCGTCTGGCCTGTGATTTAACCTGTTTACTACTCTTGGTGTCTTTTCTTATTCAAATAAAGCAGATTTTAAGCTTTTTGAAAGCAGACGACACAAAAATCTGTTTACCCATCAAAAATTAAATTAATGAAAATTACCCATCATTCTAGGGGTTAGTGACAACTACTAGTCGACGGAGTTGTCGATATGTCCGACAATCAGTTTGACACCTCTAGATCTATCATATAATGAGCCGAGGTGAAGCGTTGACAGTCAAGTTTAAAAAGAGGATGAGCAATCGTCTAGTGCTCATCGTCATCTTCTATTGCTTTCACCTTTTACCAGACGCCAAATTTTCGACTGTCCCAAATTCAATGAGAGTTACCTGGCGACATTTATTAATGTGATGCAGTTGAAAAATAATCTTCAGACAGGGCAGACAATTTTGTAGGAAAAAGAGAATTTGCTCTTTAAGAGCAATTTCTCCTTTTCCCACAATATTTTCCAAAGTCGTCTGCAACAAACTGGTCAAATGTCGTTTCTGTTTGGTAAAGAATTAACATACCTAACTATAGAGTCATTCTTACTTTTTATTTAGTTCAAACATATTTATCGATTTTATTCTACTTCAAGAATACACAACCAGTATGTGGATTAACCCATTACCAAAACATGACGACATTTGACCAGTGTGTTGCAGATGACTCTGGAAGACATTCTGGAAAAGATGAAATTGCTTTAAATGAGAAATGTCTCCTTTTCTCACAATTCTTCCTGCCCTATCAGAAGATTATTTTTCAATTTCACAACATTTCAAAATGTCTCAATTTGGGAGAGTCGAAAATTGTTTGGTAAAGGGTTAATGCAAGATCACAAAGAATGGTAAATGAAGGAGGTATCAGGCATGCATACCTTTACTGCAGTATTTCTCGTCATTCCCAGCCTGCCTTATGATGTCCTCAAGCATGCTGTCCATCTCATCTTGCGTAGGCACGGAGCGTCTGGCTTTATAGCGCCGGCGGTAGCAGCACAACAGCAGAATGATAGCAAGGATAAACACCGAGGCAAGCACAATCCCGATTATAGCACCAGAACCGAGGTAGGCCGCTTGGCGTTTCGAGGCCAGATCGTCAAAGTTCATGGTGTCACATTTGGATACATCTGGAAAAACGGGAAAAGTATTCAAAATAGAAATGGTGGCTATGAATGGTATAAAAGTTCTAGTATATATGACCTTTTCTAATGATAGGCATTTTCAACATCAAACAAGAACATCAAAAACGCACGTAAAAGTTTGCTACAAAGGAACGATTAGATTGTCATATGCAATGTTTTCCATGTACACACACTAATACATTGTGCAAGATGGCAGTTGAATTTGTTTGTTGTAATAGTTTTTACATAGAATTGACACTTTTTCAATTGTATTGAAATTCCTGGATCATCATGGATGTATATAGAACTCTGATTTAACTGCCAATAAGTGCTGCCGTATGACTACTAGCTAAGATAAGAAGACAGGAGACGAACTCTCATGCGAATTAAAATCCACTTCTACCACCGTTTGAACCAACATAGAGTAGGCATGGGCTTATTGCAATCGAACCAATGTAGAGAGGCCACAAAAGATTATTTTCCAAAAAATTCTAACCAACCAACAACCTTGGCATTCTTTCAATCGGACCCGTGTTGAGAGAGGACGAGTGATCCCCATTAGTAGTGCAATTAGTTAAAATCCATAAAACGGTCTGTGAATTTCATTTTTGACATATATAGTTAAAAAAAGAAACAAACAAAATACGTAGATATTTCAAAGAATGACTCTATAGTTAGGTATGTTAACCCTTTCCCAAACAATAACGACATTTGACCACGTTGTTGCAGACGACTTTAGAAAACATTGAGGGAAAAGGAGAAATTGGTCGTAACGAGCAATTTTTCCTTTTCCCACAATGTTTTCCGCCCTACCAGAAGATTATTTTCCAATTTCATCACATTTTGAAATGTTGTCTGCAAACTCTTTCAAACTGGGACAGTCGAGAATGTGTCGTTTTGGAAAGGGTAAAAGTCCATAAAAGGGTCTGCGAATTTCATTTTTGACATATATAGTTACAAAAGAAACAATCAAAAACTTAACATATTTTAGAAGCCACGTATCTTAAGTATGAGTTATACAGCAGCAGGTTTACCATAAACGTTAGGTCACATGCAAAGACGAAACGGAGATTATTTTTCTCATACGTACCATCTACAACTGGTCCACATTTGTTGTCGTTCGTTCCATTACTCTTCTCAAATGTACATCGACTCTGCTTCTCACAGCTGTTTGTAACAGAAAACAAAAATGTCAATTCATCTTGGTTTTCACAAAGTCTTTGCAATGGTTTAGTTATAATTCGATTTATTTTGGGTTCAAATTGAGAATCTAACGGCAGCATTTCAGCTTTGTTTTGATGCAAGTTCATTCTTAATTCATACGTCTCATATTGAAATCCTAGAGCACAACTACAACAACAATGAAATCGGGCTAAAAAGTATAACCGCTTTTCAAAATCAAAGCGAGCCTTCTTGTTAGACATGTTCGCCCTTAGTCACAATGACTTCTTACCAAAATTTTAAAGGAAACATCTCTTATCTTAATATTTGTCTACTATTTGGATATTTTGAAAGAATCGTAATATCCCATAATAAGGAATGGATAAAAGCATTAAGATTCAAGACTATGGCTTTCTCGTTGGTGTGGGGTGGTCGTTGGTTGGTCGCCAGCGACGATTCAAATACAATTACCACACAACACTTACTTTGTTAAAGGTTTACATCGGTTAATCGTATCTGATGTGTCCGAGTACATCTTCTTTTGTTTACAATCTTCACACGTGCCTGGAAGTAAACATGGGAAAATCAGTTAGAATTATTGGGCAGCTGCTTTGGACCATTGTTTTGTGCGACTGCATGACAGTGTCGAGTTTGCCACCCTTAATCTATTCACATCATTTTCAGTTGTATATTTCTCGAGTAGCATATTCTATTGATTCGAACATACTTCGAATAGCACCATTATTTTCAGTCGTAGATATTTCGAGAGACACATTATTTTCAGTCGATCATATTTTGAACAACAGAACTATGTTCAGTGGTAAAAAACTTGAGTAACATATGCTTTTCAGCCATAGATATACTCCGAATCTTAATCACCTTAGTTGATCAAAAGTCAACTGGTCTATCAATATCAACTTACATATTTATCCATTTATTATACTGAGGTACAGACAGCGTACCTATGAAATGGTCCGGTGTGACTGCCATAGTTACACCATTCAACTACATAGTTAAGATTGATAAGCAAACACACACACACTCGTATATTATGCGTAGTGTACAGAAAGCGTAGACATGCAATGGCCCAATATGACTCCATAGTTATATTATTTACTCACATGATCACGTGGTTGGTTAATATAGAGCACATATTATATTACTGGACAATACCACAATGCTATGGACAGATCGAGGAAATCACACAACAATGAGGCAAATCAGGCTTTTGTTCACGTGTGTTTGCCTCCTTGCATGAAGACATCGCAATAGGATATATACACATACAGCCAAACACACTCTTTAATACGTATACTAAACAATTACAAAACAAGCATATGACTATTGTAATTAACCTCAAACTAAGGCTTGATAAATCAAAAAGTAAAAATGGGGTAAAAATAACATTAAACTAAATTCTGTTAACTAAGGAAAATAAGGTATCATATGATTGCGTACATTACTTTCAACGGATGCCGAACCATTGTGAAACTCGGACCAAGACTTCGCATTAGATCAGAGAGCTTATCGCTTACAGTCTGATCTAGTTGATTACCATTCATACAGAGGCTTCATTTAGTTTGTCAATGTGGGTTAGTTTGTATAGATGCGGATCAGACTGTACCGATCGGATGCCGAGATTCGATTTCACAATGGCGGTGATCTTCATTAAAGTAAGTAATAATTTACCGCCATTCCATAACGTCTTTTCGCTAACAAACTAATTCCTATTCAATACTTGTTTAACCCCTTTCTTGACTTTGCTGATTCTACAACAGAAAATTTAAGTAATCACTTTGACAAGCAGGAAAGATTCCTCATGATGAGCTTTTTATCCTTTTGTCACAATGGTTCCTACACAATTCAATAGAGATGTGATTGTTTTTGCTATTTTGTAATGTCTTCTGCTCTTTGAACCCAATAAAAATCCATAGACAGACAGGGAAATGTATAAGATCAAATTTATAAAATAACTTGGAAAATAAATGCGACAAAAATGAACTCTTTGATTTTATATACGCAGCAAGACGTCATTAGAAAGGGTTGGCAACCTAATCTCTAGATTCCATGCAAAGCATACTGTACTCAATTCGCCAAACAAGGGGTTTACTATTCTATCATGCCATCATATTCAAACTAACTGTTCCCTCGATCAGAATCATCCATTAACCCTTTCCCAAACAATAACGACATTTGACAACTTTGTTGCAGACGACTTAGGAAACATTGTGGGAAAAGGAGAAATTGCTCGTAACGAGCAATTTTTCCTTTTCCCACATTGTTTTCCGCCCTATCAGAAGATTATTTTTCAATTTCAACACATTTTTGAAATGTCGCCTGCAAATTCTTTCAATTTTCAGTCGAAAATTTGTTGTTTGGGAAAGGGTTAAACTACCATGCACTCAAATGGAGAAATCAAAACGATGAAAACAACATTAACAAAAAGTAATAGTCTATAACACTAATCACAATAATCATCATACATTACAATATCAGTTGAAATAATAATATAAATGATAATAATTTCTGTTACTTTCTTGTTAAATAATAAAAGAGCGTCTTAAAGTAGACTATTATAACTCTGACAAAGTTCCTCCTGGTTAAAAAAAAAATACAAGATACATAAGTAGAGGAAAACCCTGAGAAATGCAAATTTTAGGTTCAACCGCACATGTTCTTATGAAAATTATAAACGTAATTGTGTGGCTTGTCTGAAATGATATTTTACCGGCCGACAAGTGTATGGTGTATAAAGCAGTCTTTGGTGAGAACCAACGTGACAAACTGTGAAATCGCGTAAAATGAGCGATCTTATTCTACATCATAGCAGTTACTTGTACTTGAATCTGGCATAGCTTCAAAAACGCAAATGGAACATAATGAGTGATCCAATTTTTCAACACAGTGGTTTAAACTATGCTGGTTTATCGTCTGATATTGCTAAATAACTCACTTTCAATACGGCAAAACAAACTTATTACAAACCGACGTTAGGCTACTGCGGTCATTGAAATGGTATACTAACGGTGTCTCTTGACACATGGTATCCAACAGGTGAGAAAAAAAGGAGAAATTTGCCTTTTTGACATATGTATTCCTTTCGTACTTCCAATTTCATGTACAGATATTTATAGTTATCCTTTGGTCAGTACTATGTAATACATGTATACTATTATTATTTCATACAACAGACACACGGATAACTATATGCCCCTGTTGTATCATGTATAAGTATAATCATCTTCTAATATATATCCCATGTTTTTTTTTCTCAAATCACGAAAATACAAGAAAGGGTTAGCTATTAAAAGAGAAAATCAGTATATAAAGGATTCACGAAAAAGGGCGGGAAACCAGACGTGTTGAAGTCACGTGGTTTTGGTTTTGTCAGAAGAAGTTTCGTGTTAGGGGACAGAAAATTTAACATTAGAGTTTAACGAATAGTAAACAGCAGCTCTGTGCGCAGACGTAAGCAAATGTAAAATGCCAATTTCTATTGGGTGGTTACTTGTCTTAGGAAAACACATGAAATGTTATAACCTACGTTGTAAAAGTACGAAGAGTTATTCAAGATCTGTCGGCAAATATCGGCCGGAAGACCAAGTTGAACACAACACGGTTTCATCCTTTTCTTTTTAGAATTATATGCATACTATCTTCACTGCATGGATAAACAAACAATATGAACATGTAAATATTTGAATTTCAACCGATACAACGAGCGGACTGTATTTGCAACCACTCGGACGACATCGCTTATGATGTTAATGAAAAGTGTCCCAATATCGAATATCATTTGGACATCTTTGCCAACTTCACCAATGATTAAACTCCATAAATATTGGAAAACACTATAATACGTTCTACACTAGAGCAAGACGCGGGATGAAAAAGACAGTTATCCCTGGTAAAATGAATCTAACTAGTAGGTATATAAACGATTAGTTCCAAAAGCTGGGCTATGTTTATCGATATTAATGGAATGATCGTTATTCAAAGTCTCCAATATATGAAATGTAATCCTCCTTGAAAAGATGGATTTTAATACAACTGGTTCCCGATGTTTAGTGTCTAGCCGATGTGGGAACCAGGATTGAGGATTATGGGTAAACACACTGCCCTTACCTGTCCGTCGACCGTCCTCTGAAGAAAAATAAACAATGACAGGGAAAAGATTGTACAATGGGAGATAGTCATTGTCACATTGAAAACGATACCTTAGAGTTATCTCCCATGTCTTGTATAAGTTGAGACTATTACAACTTGTGAACTTTTGCTTTATCCGAGGGGCTTATGTTTTCGTTGCAAGCATTATTAAAAAAAAAAGAAGGCGTTTAACTTTGTAAAAACTTGGAAAAGTAATATAATCCTAAAATGTTCTTTCTGTTTTGGTTCTTTGTTGTCTTTTTCTTTTTTTCCAGATCAATGTTTTTTCATGAATTAAAATAGGTTCAAAAACAGCATAACTATGGAAAATGGCTTAACGTTATGATATAATCATGTTGATTTGCCGATTATTGGATGATACTTAACCTTAACAAAAGGAAAACATATTATATGTCAGTTAATGTAAGCTTTAACACGTACATGACCACTTAGCCGAATGAAGTATCTATAGAACCAAGTAATTTATATATCTAAGGGCTTTATATCGCGTCGTGATTGTTTAAATCGTGTTGCTTATACCCGACCATTTAGGATAACATCCAACATCCTATTGCCCATACGAGCTGGGCAGAACCATCGTCATCTCCTAAGTCAGTTGGGAGGCATCTCCGAAGAACTTAAAAATGCTTACGCCAATTGATAAATGTGGATAAACTCACACATATGTCCCACTTCATGTTAGGATAAACTAAGATTATGACTATAGATTGGTTCTTCTAAACATATTCAGGGAATCAAAGAATCTTGGGGAGGACCGAATAAGCCCAAAACTTCCATTCCTATATCCATTTGAAAAAGTAGAAATTTGCAATGAAGTATGTTTATTTAAGTTAACGATTGCATAAAAAGGGTCCTTGGCTACATTCTTTGAAAGTAGTTCCTACGACATCAGAACCAGTTAGCAAAACAAGCACTAAACAAAAACTAAGGCGACAGTTTAATGGGAACATAAGGAAATGAAATGACCACAGAGAGGTCCAGTATAGTCAAACCAAGAAAAACAGTAGTGTTGAAGGGTAATTGACCACATTTTGCTTTTCTGTGAATATATATACTTGCATAGAAATGTTCAACAATGGAAAGAAAATATCTGATGTTGGTTCAATATGGCGTGGCGTATAAATCGTCTCCCCATCTTGGATTTTGGTTCAGTGTAACTTTCATAGAAATAGTAGGAGGGTGTACAACAAGGGCAATAAAATGGAAAACAAAGGGAGATAATATATATTGATGCGTGGAAGCTTTTACACACCTTCACCATCGCTACCCCAGATGCATCGTGAAAGCCTTGAAGGAACATGCCCATTCTAACACAATTGTGCGACCGGTACAATGCAATGGGTATTAAGGTGCATCGACATCAATGTTTATTGAATCGCGATCAGTTCAAATTTAAAGTAAATATATATGCACAAGTTAAGATTAACATATATTTCACTGTGTAACAGTTTGAGTGTATTTAACAGTATCGGTTAACGAATTCGCAAAAAAATAAACACTGCAGCAGTCTGGGAAAGGTGGTGAAAATGTCACAGAGGTAATAACTTAACGATGCATAAAGGGCGTAACTTAATACAAAATGCAATCCAACATAAAAAGAATCAATGCAACAAATAGGGGACATATAATATTAGTGTAGTTATATAATTGCCGTGCAAGAAACACAAACATTAAAATGGGGAAAGAAATACCAGGTTTCTTATTTGAATACTTTTTTTAAATCAATTGTCACTAGTTTAACAAAGGACGAATAAAAAGCTTCATATCAGCTCTTCTACCGTGTAGAATATCATCAAAGATCGATCAATACTATTAAGGAAGTGGACTATTAACATGCATAGAATAAATATAAACTTATGTTGAATGATTGAAGGAAATGTCACTGGCGACCGTTTAGTTCCACAGTGATAGAATGTCTGTCTAAAAACTAGGAACGTGTTATGTATAGGTAAAATGGAAGTAACATACAGTTGGAAAATTTAAACAAACATGGAGTCGGATCAGAACACAATTAAGACATCTAATAGTCTGATTGGGATCTGTACACAGCTCGTAACTCGTTAATCCTTTCCCAAACAATAACGTCATTTGACCACTTTGTTGCAGACGACGTTAGAAAACATTGAGGGAAAAGGAGAAATTGCTCGTGGCGACATTTTCCCACAATGTTTTCTGGCCCATCAGAATAATATTTTCCGATTTCATCACATTTTGAAATGTCGTCTGCAATCTCTTTTAATTTGGGACAGTCGACAATGTGTTGTTTTGGGGAAAGGGTTAAATGAAAATATTGTAATCTAACATTGCAAAGAACGATCGGACTCGCTACTTGCAAGGCTATTATCCGATCCGACTCCACAACAAAAACCAATGCACACAACTATTCATTGCGTTGTCAATAAATGACTCGTGTTGAGTCACCCGCCAGCTTACCATAGATCCCTTGTCCGAACCCCTTGGCGCACACTTTGTTGGGGACGCAGGCCCGCTGGTCCTCGTTCTCAAAGTGGTAACCCAGCTCGCACATGCACTCGGCGTTCCGGGTCTTATCCCCAAACTCTTTGTACTTCATACGGTACTTGGCACATGTTCTCCTGGAGACGAGAAAAATATTTGTGTTTTATATCGCTTCCACGGTATTCTAGTTTTATTGCGATCTTATGCTCAATTACAGGTACTTGGCACACGTTCTCCTGGAGACAGAAAAATATTTTTGTTAAGATTTTTTTCAGATTGGATTAAAGTCTTTAACTGACATAGGTCCCATATGGGTCCTCTTTGTCAGTGCCGTACCTTCATTTTTCAGTTCTGAAACGGCTTTCCTGGATGCACCAGTACTAGGCTATGGCTCTGAAGTGACTTGCCAAAGGCCACTCCAACGAAACCAGAGGTCTTGATGGGGCTCGAACCCGGGACCCCCGTATTCTGAGTATTTTATTTCGCTTCCAGAGTATACTTGTTATATTTCTTGCTCCATCAGTGAAAACACCGTCGATCTTGCCCTCGGAGTTAGTGTACCAGTACGAGGTACATTTCTGTTCAGAGAAGCAGAAATAACACTGAGCTAGAGCTGAGGCGAACTCCTAACAGTAATCTCCCCTTGCTACGCTGCATCGATCACTGCCAAATCAAGATTTTTACCACGTTTGGATGGACTTTAAAAAGTATAGCAAGTGTTTATTTTATCCAAACTCCTCAAAGATAGTTCCCCTTGCTACGCTGCATCGATCACTGCCAAAGCAAGATTTTTACCACGTTTGGGTGGACTTTAAGAAGTATAGCAACTGTTTATTTATCCACACTCCTCAAAGTTATCTCCACTTGCTACGCTGCATCGATCACTGCAACCGCAAGATCTTCCTCCAGATTACTTTGATGAATTTTGTGTATCAAGTTTTTCAAGGAAATATAAGGTATTAAAGTGATGTTTTCTTGTGTTCAGTTATGATCTATATCTAGCAAAATAGGAAAGTAGATCGTTTTCTATACAAACAAAGCACAAACGTATGATATTGATGTTGTTGTTGTCGTCAACTTAGATCACCATTTTCTTTTCTGACATTTGTGGTGGAAGTGATCGACCCCATAAAGTGAGGTCAATTTGAGGAATTTAGAAGGGGTCGAGAGTGTTTAATATAAGCTGTATGAATTTGTTTTATAATCGATGATATATAAATAAAATAAAAAGTTTACACTCATTGTTCTTTCATAAGTAAAGTTATTTTGAACTTTATCAGATTGTTTGGTATGGATTATTTCGCTGCAAGATGGAAGGACATTGTATCTGTTAATTTGCATAGTTGTTTCCAAAAACATTATTTGTCGTCTTTACGTGGTTTTTATATTGTTTGATTGCCTTTGGTTGATCATTATATCATTGTCTTGATTGGCAGGCGGAGGAAAGTGTCGTTGCGCACGATAAAATCGTTAAAGTACCTGCCGTACCAACCGGTTCACCAATCAATCGTGAAAAAAATGGACTTTGAGAAAAGAAATTCGCGATTGATCGATGAATCGATCGGCTTAATGCTAGGCAAAGATTATAATAAAATTAAACAGCGTTTTGTCATCTTATGGGGAAAACAATATGACTAAGTCTAAAGTCATTGCCTTAAATACACGTAACCTATATATAATAAGTTTTGACGAGTGTAACAGAAAAAATAAACTGAACTAAAAAAAATCGATAATGTTACCTCAGCCGACAGCTGTCGCCGAACCTGTTTTCGTTCGGCTGGAATGTGACTTCTCCACACTGTTTACAGTAGCGACCCTCCTCCCCATCGGTTGTCGTACATCTTTCCATCTCATGTCCTGCAAACATACGGAAACATGGACTTTAAATACCAGTATTGTGGAGAAAAGAGGCATCTAAAGGTATAGACTATACAAGCAGTACTTAATACATGTGTTGTTCAAATCTTTTTGTGTGGTGTTCTCGGGAAATAGGCTGTGCAGAAAGCTGGTGCTCCTTTATATTGTAAGGCAACCCGCACCATTTCAAAGGGAATGGGTCTTTCGTATAGACCACTTCTTTAAGAGAAAGATGTCATGTACGTTGAAGATACACAGGAAGACTACAGGGTAAAATTTCAGGGAGGGACGACCACTTTTTCATTGCAAACACAATAGACTCTGTACCACGATCTAATACCACCTTCTGCAGAATGAGCAGGCATTGAATCGCTGATATTATACAAAGATTGAAAAAAAGCAATGCTTTTACGAGCATTTGAATATGATAAATGGTATTGCAAAATCGTTTGCTGAGTCTCTATCATAATCCGCCTTTTCAAGGAGGAATTCAATTTCATAAAAGCATTAGTCCATCTAATTTCCCCGCCAAAAGACACACATAAAAGTGTCCCCGAAAGTTTTATCGGTGGTTAGTCAATACAAGTCTTGGTGCAGCAGTTAAATCGACAACACCAGGACAAAGAGTAAAATGCTGTTGAAGGAACATGTAACGTCCTCCCTTATCAAACCATTGCCTTTATATCTTCAAAAACCAAAACTCGTTCATGAACGGACACACAATTAGATTTGAGACAGGAGCATGAAGTCTTGAACAAATGAAATACATTTTTAAACATTTTGTTTACATTTCCGATTGAGTTTTCGGTTTAAGTTAACTTTAAAGTAAAAATAGTATTTCGATTGTAAGAAAGGTATATATTCACACAAACATTTCTCTTTTATAATAAAGTCTAGTTTAGCTTATCTCAGCGTATAACCACTCTCGATGACTGTTTCTTGGATACTAAACCAGGACTCGCGCCGATTTATGGGTTAGTCCCGGAAATTGTCACCTTGCTCAATGGGGATTCGACCCCTGGACCCTTGGTACAAGAGGCCGACGCTCTACCTATGCACCACTGCAGCCACACAAGGTGTAAAAGCTTTCTTATAGAAATCCGTAATTGCAATCTTTCAAAAAAAAAGACCACAGGGCGTTAAGCGTGTACAGCTAATTAGCTTTGCTTCCTTTGTTATACAGAGAACGGTTTCCGGCAAGCGGAAACTCTCGTGATCGGACTAAATCACGACATTGAGACGAGAACAAACGAACGCTTTACGGCTTCGAAATCAAACTGCGAATTACGCCTCGACGAAACGTCGAATCAAATCTTAACACTTTGAATCCTGTGTAATCTTTCCAATATAGATTCGTGTGTCGTCTGCTTTCCAAAACCTTAAATACCTGCTAAAATTTTGATGAGAAAATATACTCAGAGTAGCAAACAGCTTAGATCATAGGCCAGCCGCCAATTTACTGTTTGCATAAGCATGACGTTGGTTCCAGCACTATAAGGGTCAACAATCCAAACGAGCATCCATTCATGCAAGATCTAAGACGGAATTTTAAAATCGTTTCAAACGGAAAGTAATAACACATTTTCAAAAAACAGACTTTTGACAAAAGGCGTTGTCTTGCAAGTGATGACAGATTCCTCCAATCTTTTAAAGAATAACTTTCTGTAGAGGGGTTGTGATAGATTATACTGATATGGCTCTTCTGGCTGGCGATAACAAATCGTCATGGAAACAAAACGAGATTAAAAGAAATTTCCTGGAAGCGATCTATCCCTTTACCAAACAATAACGACACTAAACCGGTTTGTTGCAGACGACTTTGGAAAACATTGTGGGAAAAGGAGAAATTGTTCTTTTCCTTACAGTGTTTTCTGCCCCTTCAGAAGATTATTTATCAATTTTATCACATCTTGAAATGTCGTCTGCAAACTCTTTCAATTTGGCACAGTCTAAAATTTGACGTTTGGTAAAGGGTTAACGTGTAATATCAACAAAGTCTTGCATGACGTACGAACGTTCCCATTCAAAACATCGTGACAAAATGTACTATGTAGAAGAGACTAATTGTTACGAATGATTTGAAGTATAAAGGGCGAGTGGTGTAAGGATCCCAAGAACTTGTGTGTTTCCGGAATAATATCGCCATTCAAATATTACAAGAGTTGCATATTGAAGTGAAAAGAATTAATTGTTATAAAGAAAACAATAAACACATTTTTTTAAAATTCGTCAGACAAGTGATTGCAGAATCTTTGATTGGCAGGCGGAGGAAAACGTTCGAGATGTAAACTACTTGAAGCAATGACTTTATATAAAAATTAGAAATAATCAAAATAAAAGAAACTACCAAAACTATTATTAAGCGTCATTAGTAACGGTGTGATTGTGATCTTTAGAAGGAACAATTGAAACAAAAGGAAGAACTCACTCGCAACGCGACAAGACTTTTCGTTAATCGACATAAGTCAAGTTATTGAAGGGAGTCCGTTTTTCTTCAACCTATTCTCATTCTAACAATACACAACGGTGAATATAACGATAAAGTGAATTTTACGACACCGCTCTGTCTTTTCCTGTTTGATGAAGTAAAGCGAGCGGTCATGTTTTAAAAGTTATCTGAATATAATTTAACAATATATGCCAAAAAACGACGTTATTGTATTTACGGCTCATCTTCAATAAACCTTAAAACCGTAAAAAGGTAGCGTTTTACCAAAATAAACAGAAGGCAAATAACGTCGCCAACTAAAACGGTGTAACGAGCATCTTCATAAAAAGTGGTTCCCTGGCGTCGATTATTTTCACGGAAGCATTTTTCGAGTGGTTCAAGTTCTCCTTGTAACAATATTGACTTTAGAGACCCAGCTGTTGGATGTTTCAAGAACATTCATTACCTTTCAAACCCAAGATAACAAGAACCAATAAGAAACAAACACAACTGTCGATTCTTACTTTAAACTTATTTTAAGTGGCAAGTTAATAACCATGCTCACAATACATGTCTGTATTTTCTTAACAACTAGTCGTTAATAAAGCGCAACATTGTTTGTAAACGTAAACAGCCTTAATCCTTCGTTTATTGTATACATATTAACTTAAAAACAACATTCAGACTAACCCGAACATCAGTTCTGTAGTTGTTGACTTTTTATCTCGAATCTCACTTAACCCATTACCAAACAATAACGACATTTGATCAGTTTGTTGAAGGCAACTCTGGAAAACATTATGGAAAAAGGAAGAATTTCTCTCATTAGGTTGTCTGCCCTATCGAGAAACTATTTTTAATTTTATCACATTTTAAAATGTCGGCTGCAAACTCTTTCAATTTGGGAGAGTCGTGAATTTGGTGTTTTGTTAAGGGTTAACAAAGATTGAATTAGATAATTCGGCATATTACTGGCTAAATGCTAAATTTGCTGAATAGGACGAAATGAATAAAAGAAAAACTTCATATGACATTGAACCTCCGGCTAAACGTTCAAGCACTTAATATTTTTACACGACCCCTGGGAAATTACAGATCCTTCTAATGAATAATTATCCGGTTTTATGTTCGACGAAATCCGACTCGAAAATTAAGCCGACTGGATCAGGATGTATGTGGATTGATCTAAGAAAGCCAACCTCACATTGTATCGCCACCAAAGGGTGGCCATCTTAGGTAGCCACGGTATACTCGATCTGATGTCTATCCAAGAAAGTGTAGTTTGTATTCTCGCACTACTTACGAAGCCCGGTTTAGAAACGTTAAGTTTCGTCTTCTGACTTCTGGCTACTGTTTTACTAAACGACTTACGGAAAATATTTGCGATAGTCAAAAATTATATACATGAATAGCTTCAACTATTAAAGTACATAATTGTAATGAGACATGTCATTGGAAGCGTCTCGGAGAAAAGATTCCAATGGTGTGCCACTTTTCGATATTGCTTATCTTAATATCGAAATAAGGGGAAAGGTTTTTTGAACCTACGCAAAATCTCAGCATAAGATGTTTAGTAAAACGCTATCCTGGTGCATAGTTTTGCTAGTAAGAGATAAGCTAGTAGAACACTGATGTGGTTATTATATAGAGGATAGTCCTGCATTGTTCTCAAAGTTTGTTTTGTTTGTATTTTACAGGAGAAAATGTTTAGGAGTATGTACACAAGAACACCCCCCCACACACACACACATTTTGGATTCCGTCGGACAGTGTTTCCGTTTTTCTTTTACTTAAAAAACACTCCTTATATTGGCCTATGCACCATAAAGATGTCAATACCGGATTGTAATATGGAGCATAATGAGGAAGACGTGAGAAATACAACGGATATAAAATGAAGACTGGGAGGGAGGTGTCTTGCCAGATCAAACATATGTTAACTTCACATATTAATTCACGCTGTCAGTTGGTCTACTCTAATTATGCCCTTAGCTACTTAGTACCTTCAAAATGAAGAACGATAATATTGCATTTTGAACTAGCCCTTAGACGACATTCGAATAGTGGGAATAATGTTTCCATGAATAATTTCATGATTTCGCTTGGAATTAGTTCACTCCTTTTCAGACAATAACAGTTTATGTACCAAATGCGTAAAAGCCGATATACTTTGTTTAACCCTTTCCCAAACAATAACGACATTTGACTCCTTTGTTGCAGACGACTTTAAAAAACATTGTGGGAAAAGGAGAAATTGCTCGTCCTTTTCCCACAAAGTTTTCTGCTCTTTCTGAAGAATATTTTCAATTTCATCACATTTTGAAATGTCGTCTGCAAACTCTTTCAATTTTGGACAGTC
This sequence comes from Cerastoderma edule, assembly GCA_947846245.1. Classification (NCBI taxonomy): domain Eukaryota; kingdom Metazoa; phylum Mollusca; class Bivalvia; order Cardiida; family Cardiidae; genus Cerastoderma; species Cerastoderma edule. Next base: position 21,691,747 of record OX401417.1, read on the forward strand.
AAAATGTGTTGTTTGGGAAAGGGTTAAGTACTGTACCGATTGTGGGTTTCCATGGAACTCGATCATTTACAGGAATCGTGCCAGGCTAACGACAAGCTTCTCTGCGCGTCTAATCTGATCAGACGTGTTATTGATCATAGCGGTAACGAGAGACTTCGCGAGATCCGTCAATGTCGTAAATTGATACCATAAACAGGCCTATTGTCGTAAAGATTGGGACGGAATATGGCAGTTTCTAAGATGGCGGTAATAATGATGAATACAAAATCTCCTCCCCTTGTACTGAACATCCGGAATACGACTTCGTTCCGTTTCCGGTAAGGATTTACATGCAATTGAGGTTTCGAAAGATACATTATGTCCCTTTATACGCTATAAAGGCAGTGCCGTGTCTATTTGCGTTGAAACTTGCTTAAAATCATCTTTCAGTTAGGTAAGGTACATTTATAATAGAAAATAACACAGAATTAGTGATATGCGAACGCCAATTTATTGAAATAGGTTATGGAGGCAAGCCAATGTAGTACATGTAGTTGTTTATTTTTATGAAAAAAGAAAAAGAAGCTTAATCGAGTGCGAAAGGAACTGTGCTTTTGATTGTCGAAATCGCCACGTTTGTATTGACATGTCTTAAAATTACAGGACGTTGTTTGCAACGCTTTTAGACCAACAAACCAATAAAACCATGAGTTTTGCCTCTTCTTGTACATCTGAACAGCGATCGAAAATAATTCCGAAACTTAAAGTGAAAACAACCAGTCATTAAATTGAATAAACGTATAGCTTATCAATTTGGTTAAAAACAATACTACACAGATAAAAAAAAAGGTATGATAATCTATATTAACTGTGCCTTTTCTGACATCGTTTTAAAAAAAAAACAAATAAAAATCAGAATTAGACTTTTTTTCCCAGTTCACATACCAGAAGACCAACCGGAACCGGAAACAGAAATACGTCATCCAACTTCCGGAAGTCCCGTGCTGCCATAATGGAGGCCATATCTTTTTTCGCGGACAACTTGATTAGCATTGACAATTCTGTCAATGCGCCCGACGAATTATGAAACCAGAGCCGGGAATAAGATGTTGATTCTAGTAAATGTTTCCGCGCTGTGACTGCCCGGAAGTTTATGGATCCCGAGCATGTGATCCGTCTATTGAACATGGCGGACGATTGATAGTTTCCTTGGACGATAAACATTAAATACAAAAACCAAAATGGCTGTATTTTGACACGAGGACCCTATTTGTAATTTGAAACAAAGTTTTAAACCTTTCCCAAACAACAATTATTCGACTGTCCCAAATAGAGTTTGCAGACGACATTTCAAAATGTGATGAAATTGAAAAATGTTCTACAGATAAAGCAGAAAAACCTTGTGGGAAAAGGAGAAATTGCTCTTAGCGAGCAATTTCTCCTTTTCCCACAATGTTTCCAGAGTCGTCTGCAACAATGCGGTTAAATTTCGTCAATGTTTGGTAATGGGTAAAATCAGCGAAAAGTTTTGTATGCGCAAGTTTGCACTTTCTTATTCAAGTAGCTTTTTTCTACTTTTTTTGATTTTTTTTTCTTCTTTCGGTTGATATATGTATTTCAATACGTGTCAAAAATAAAACAAGAGTCGACGGTGTTCCGTTATTACGTGTGACTTCTGTCGTTATATGAGAACACCTTCGGACGGATGTCTCGTATAATGTCTATTTCAACCCTCAGAATGCTGGGTAATTTTCTAAAAATATATTTTTGTATCGTCTGCTTTTCAAAACCTTAGATATATGCGTAATTTTGTTGAGGAAAGATACTCAATAAGACAAACGGGTTCGATCACAGGCCAGCCGCCAATTTAGTTGACGGCTGGCCTGAATCTTACCTGTTTGCATACGAATGAAGTCGATTCCAGCACCATAAGGTTGAACACGCTCTTAATTACCCGGAGTACTGATGTCGTACCAAGTGTTAATTCGTAAATCTTGGTTACTGTCGTAACTTAAGAGCTAACAATTGCTTCATGTGCGGTAGGCTGTATAATAATTTACTCAATTTACATGGATTTTTGTTAAATATAGTTTCATTTCTTCATCTCTTTGAACTTTTCCTTTACATAGACCATGTCAATACAACGCACATTTGGGACAGTCGAAAATCAACGTTAAGTAAAGGGTTAATAGTTTACCTGATATCCCTTTGTTTTGGGCCTTTGCAAATTTCCGTGGATGAAACATCCCTAAGAAAAGATCAAGTTTTAAAATACTACGTTTGAATGACTCGGACATGCCAAATTAGCTTAACCCTTTACCAAACATTCTCGACTGTCCTAAATTGAAAGAGTTTGCAGACGACATTTCAGCATGTGATGACATTGAAAAATAATCTCCTGATAGGCCGGAAAACATTGTGAGAAAACGAGAAAATGCTCGTTATAAGCAATTTCAGCTTTTCCCACAATGATTTCGAGAATCGTCTGCATCAAACTTGTTAAATGTCGGTACTGTTTGGTAATTGGTCAATTGCTATTGACCTTATTCTAATCAATTTCGATTAGAGGTCATTTTGCAAGATCTTACTTTGCCCTTCAAATTTGACATTTCTAACCAAACTCTTCTATGTTACCATCAAGTGCTCCAGTATGGAGTTGAAACTCGTTCTTCTTTAAAAATCAGAAGTCCAATGATATAACATGTAATTCAACAATAATTCTAACAATATAATTCCAGGAAAAAGAAACAAAACGCTGCAATTTTGTGTATAGATTAGATTTTATCGCCACACGAAGCCATTAATCCCAGACGCGTGAACCGCCGTTTTAAAAACAAGCGCCATGTTTTACTCCATACAGTTAATACATTCGGAATCGGCACACACTTTACAAACAGGCTGGTTGTATTCCAGGGTTACCGAATTCAGGAGAAAGACGAGTCCCTTGCTCATTTTTACCATTTAATGCGTTTTATACACGTATGCAGACAAAGACTCTTAAAAACGTGGTTGAAGGTAAAATATATTTACATGAGTAAAATCTATTTTTACATATGCATTCTTTTCTTATGTACCTTGCAGTATATATATTTTATTTCCATAACATGTTTTTCTCTTCAAAGAAACGCATTCGTGAAAACCCGAAATATGACAGATTCCATTCCAAGATTAACACGTCTGAACCAGAAGTCACGCATGTTAAGCGCATTCAAATCAATATGGAATTTCTCTACTCTGCAATGCACAAGAAACCCGACTTTCAAATTCTTAAAAGGTATATGTATACATGTCGTTTTCTTTTAGTTTATGAAAAACTCTATTCCGGTCTATGAATGCTTCCGTAAAAGGATTCGTCAAGCAATTTGCGTAACGATGTTTAAAAGAGCAAGTTGGTCCAGGTCTTCAGAGGATGCGTCTTTTATATCAAATCATGCAGGGAATGGGTGAAACGTTAACCGTGATTTATCGTCACAGTTCCGCAGATAATTTGTCGATGTTTTCTACTTCTATTATCTTTATAGTTTGTGTGGAATTGACGAGATTTTGTGTAACACGTTTACGCGTATGATCGATGCTGCTTAGAATTGAGAACGAAACCACACATCACAAAAAAACAGTGCGTAAATGGTTCTTGTCGTTACTGGTCGACTGTCAGAAGATATTGTTATAAGCTAATTATTAAAAGGGAAAAAATATGATAAAGGAGCGTGGAGGATGTACAATTTGGTTTAGTACTGAGAAATATAACATTTAATTCATTGACTATCACAAAACGCTCGATAATGCGTGAATTATCTAATCCGCCATTTTGAAACTCATTCTTCCGTCGGACTTCTTCGGTCGTTTTCAGTAAACGCCGGAACTATTCAGTATGATTCGATGCGAACACTCCGACCGAGACCGATGTTTAATGCGAGTAGTTCCGGACCAGATCCATGCATACCGAGGACAAAGAAAGTAATCCGACGAAAGGATGAGTTTCAAAATGGCGGATTATGGGTATTCTACTTCAATCTTTGGAAATCTGTCAGACATGTTGTCAACGTGTGGCATTCGTCAATCAAAATCTTCTTTAAAGTTTTAGATATTCGCTTTTCTTGGCAACTTCTCTATCGTTATTTGCAACTGACTGAACAGGAGGAAGGAGATAATCAGAACATCAAAGGAAACTGAACTCTGGTACAACTATTTATACGCTATGGTTAACATGATTTACTTCCCTTAGGTCACGACACATAAAACAGTGAGCAAATGTAGAATACCCGTAATTCGAAATGTTTAAACTCATTTTCTCGTCGGACTAATTCGGTCGTTCTCAGGATACATGGATTAGTGCCGGAACTATTCGCTTGACACCGAATAGTTCCGGCCACGACCGATGTACACCGAGAACGACCGAAGGAATCGGACGAAAGAAACTGTTTCATAATAGCGGAGTCTGAGTATTCTACATTAATCTATGAGTGTATATCGCTGAAAGTGTTGCAACTATTCCACCACTATTCAAAGGGAAACTCGATATATAAGGCTAAGCGGAAGATTCTCCGTAAATCTAACTCCCAGCATACAATCGTCCGGCGGGACAGGGTCTGGGTACCGTTTACTAAACAGTTTACGCTTAAGATTTGCGTAAGTCTAAAACAACAATTCCTCTTATTTCAATATTGGGAGAAGCAATATTGCAAAGTAACACATCATTGGAATCTTCTCTCCGAGACGCATCCAATGACGCTTCCAATGACGTGTCACATTGCAATATTGTACTTTCATTGAAGATACTATCCATGTGCATCAGTTATGACTTACGCAAATATTTTCCGTTAATTGTTTAGTAAAACGGTATCCTGGTGACTTACTAAAGCCCTTTTTCAGGAGAGAGAGTGGGGGGAGGTCCAACATGGAAGTGCTGGCCTACACCGAACCTTCAGACATGCCCAGACATATTCCCAATTTCTCATTCCATTTCCACAAGGATGATTGTCATAAGATGTCGTTTCCATGTAAGATAACAACCGAGGAGAACGGAAAAAGGAACATGTAAAGCAACGTCACAGATCGCATAAAATAATATCTGCATTTAGCAAAGTGGAATTCATTTGACGTCAGTCAATGGATTAATCAGTTTAAATAATGAAGAGTAAAAGAAAGCCCAAATGGAGATGATTGTCCTTATCAAGTGAGGATTACATATAAAAGCTGATTCGAAAAAAAAAACATGTGTAGATGTAAATGAAGTGGGTGAACATGATATCCCCTTTTGGCTAAACACCGGCCATATATATTTGACGGATGGGATTAAAACATGTAGGGCGATAAGCCCACTAGGTCGGATGAATATGTGGGACGTCAAGCTCTCACAGTCAATATCGGCACGGCTTCATTTATCTCAACAGTTCACGACAAACTGATAATGAATATCGCCATGTTAAACGTCGCCCCGTATCAACATGTAATGATGTGTATGATCCCGAACCATTATTTGCCGACTCAACAAACACGTAAATGATACAATTTCCGTGTTTTTTTTTTATTATCATTATTATCTTTTCGTTTTGTGTTTTCAATTTTGGAGAACAATGCTGATGAAGCGTTTGGTCCGTTAATATTTTTCAATATATTTTGGCTATGAAATGATTCATTATAACCCATGGATGCATTCCAATGACCGTGAGATGGTTTGTCAACATGGGCAAAAAAGGGTAACCCGCATTCAAACCTAATGATTTCAACTTGCCGACCATACAAATCCGAAACCGAAGGTTTTAGACATATCTTTTGCACACTCTTTGAATTTGGGACAGTCGACAATTTGGCGTTTGGTAAAGGGTTATTCAACATACCAACACAGCGTGCATGTTTACAAGGGCGCAAACACGAATCGTTGTAATTAAAACATATTTGTTCGACGTTGTTGTTTCCAGAGGTAAGGGCTTAGTGTTATCTATCGGAGTTATCATAGACAAGCCAAAGTTCGATAGGTGTACCTCCATAACACATGTAGGGTCTTTTGTATCATCTGTAAATCATGTTACGTCGAATAGTTTTCTGTTGGGAAATAAACCACTTTCTAATTTCGAACTTTTGGTTTTCACGCTGCGTTTACAGTTTTTCAGTTATAATGCGGAGACGGTTTGATAGCTTATGCTTACTGTGTATCCCTCATACATGGGCTAGATAGAAAAGCATTGGTTACCCTACTCCAAATATGAAAAAGTTTGCTGTGTCCAAATTGAAAGCAACGTCATATGACTGAAAAGGGTTCAAAACCAGTTTCTTAAGACGTGTTTGTTTGTTTGTATGTGGTTTTTACATCGCGTCCAAATTCTAACAGATACATTGCAATGTCCGACTCTTAATGTTGAAGGAAGACCCCGTACTCAACTTCCCATAAGAGCCTGTCAATCGGGTAGAACCATCGGCATTCGGTTGAGAGACTTCATCTCTTGAAAATCCAAAACTGCCTTCACCGTGATTTAAACTAACGGTGAGGGGCCATGTGATTTCAAGTTCTGCACCTTTACCACTCGGCCACAGAGGCGAATTTCTTTAGAATCAAGTGTAGAAACCAGGGCTTGCATTATATAGCATCCGTATTGCCCTGTTTGTCTAAAAGGCAATTGAAAATTTACCCAAATTCACTATTATAACATCAAACGGACAAGAGCAGAAACATTCGGCTTTAAAGGACAAGTAAATCAAAATCAGATCTCTCCACCCACCCTTGAAACGATTGTGACAATTTCCTCAAGCAATTTCTCACAGTTGTCATATCATGTTTCGAGTCATCTCCTAGTCAAAAGGCTTTAATGGCGGTGTATTTTGTACTACCAAATTTCGAAAGCTGATTGTGACGTTTGTTCTCTACGGGAGCCTATCCTTGTCTATTTGGACATGTCAGAACATTGCACGTAAGGTATTATGATACACGGCTTAACCAATTACCAAACAATAACGACGTTTGACCCGTTTGTTGCAGACGACTCTTGAAAACATTGTGGGAAAAAGAGAAATTTCTCCTTTACCCGCAATGTTTTCTGCCCTATCAGAAGATTGTTTTTCAATTTCATCACATTTTGAAATGTCGTCTGCAAACTCTTTCTATTTGGTACAGTCGAAATTTTGACGTTTGGTAAAGGGTTTAACGTGCTATAAGGACACTGGTTATAGATGGGGGAGGGGACCTTATAAAGGTATATATCTGGTACGAAATGACGTGGATACGAAAGAATGTCAGCGTCAGCCTAGGGTCGGGAGAAAAAGGAAAGATAACAAACGTAGCAAGTTAATAACTGAGATTAACGCTAAATGGGGTAGTCTCGGGGTTTTGCATCAAACTGTGAGGAAATCCCAATTCGTGATCTTTGAACATGAAAATGGATAGTTTTGAATTGGTGGAGTTTTGGTCTCTCTCTCGTAATCTTGATCATTTTCTTTAAAGGTAAGACTTGGGTAATAGAAATCTGGCGATTGCATTGATTAAATAATAAGCTGAAATGTAATTCATGAAAAATATATGATTTCGAAGGCATTCATTGAGCCAATTTTCAAAGTTTTATCTGATTTTGAATTCATATTTACAAAATGAATATTTACGATTTTGTTGTTTGTCATATTAATTACCTCCCTTTATTTTGTAATTTCCTCAGGAAAATTAAAATTACATGAATGAAGTTGACAAGCTTTTAAACAAATTCCAATCCAGGAAAAATCATTTTGATTTTAAGATGGCATTTTTTCTTATTGATATCAAATTATGTTATTATGACCTTTCTCCATCGCCAAGTTCTGACCTAAAACGGTTTTAAAAAGTCATCGTTTTTCCCAGTTATATACATGTATACGACTTTCCGTGATTCGTAAGCGCTATGCTATGGCTCTGAATTATCGTAGCAAAGGGAACCGATCTTGATCACGCAATTAAAGATAAATACGTAGATTTAGAAATGTTCACATCAAGAACTACTAGTATGTAATTTACCATATCATATGACAGCAATTCAATTAGCCGTGTTTCCTGAATGGGAAAGAATAGGAAAGTCATTTTTTCTTAAGAAAGGTTAACAAAAAACAAATAAGTCCTATGATAGGAGTTGAACCTAAGGCAACAGTGCGTTTGTCAAAAAATGAATGGATGGTGTTTAAAGGTGCATCGACATCTGAGGTTATTTAACGCGGTTTGTCTATGTTAATTTTGGATGGATGTTTACATTTAACATTGTAACAGCGACTAAACAACGTGTTCCTTAAAAGCCACATGATAAAATACTATGTAAAATATGACTTTGTACTGAATACTAATTTGATAAAATGTGTTCTCCTGTTAAAAACTGATAATAACACATCTAATTGACACCATTCCTTTAACCCATTACCAAACAATAACGACATTAGACCAGCTTGTTGCAGACGACTCTGGAAAACATTGTGGGAAAAGGAGGAATTGCTTGTTACAAGCAATTTCTCCTTTTCCTACAATGTTTACTGTCCTATCAGAAGATTATTTTCAAATTTCATCACGTTTTGAAATGTCGTCTGCAAACCCTTTCAATTTGGGACAGTCGAAATTTTGCTGTTTGGTAAAGGATGAATAAGAAGGGAAGTATACAACTTGCTTTTATCAAGCATCGCCGATAATTTATATCTGTGCCTTAGGCAGTTTTTTCCTCTCCCAATACCCCAGTCCGTGACTGATACAATGTTAAATCTAGCAAGGATCTACCGATCTCCTATCGATCTACCGAGAAACATGTGGTAATAATAGACTGGTAATTAAAAACGTGCCGAGCTTAGTGGCTGGCAACAGCTGCGCTAACCAGGAAAAACCGGGGACCAATGTCGTCACCGGAAGTTACCGGATGTTATGATATAGCCGAGACACTGCTAACTCGGATGATCCAAGCTGTAACTGTGTGACATATATAGAATGAAGTATCTACGTCTGGATCAATCGGACTAAGAGAATGCGGGTTTTCAGTTTATTCGGTATGGGGTCGTTTGCACTTATCCTTAATGATATCCATATTTATTGCCTGAATTTGATTTTGTTTTTTAACAAAGCTGCTGTATTTATGTTGGCGGTTAGCTTGCGATGGACTTATGTGTGTTTTCCTAAGCCAAAATTACGAGAAATTACCAATAATTCGTAACGATTTTCATTTGAGCATATCTATATCCATGTTTTGATCACCTTTGCGAGTCCATCAGTTTGTAAACGGTCTCAAGAAAAGAACTTCGAAGAAATCAGCAATGGAAATACTCTCTTAAATCCAATACAATCCAAACAGCAAACACACAGTGCGTTTTTAATTAAGCAGCCAAGACCAACAGCCGTGAAGTAGAAGACGCCTTTGGCTTTCAGTACAACTACATGTCCACTTAAAATTCCTCTCTAAACTGATAGGCTAGATGGTTCTTGATAAGTGATCGTGAACTTTCCCTTTTTACTTTCCTTTCTGTGAATTGTGAGGATTATGTACGTAAATTGCTTCTGAAGTTTACAGTACAAGAGGTATGTACTCTTTTACCCCTTACTCCATTACACAGAATGTTACGGTATATGCTATAGTGGGCTTAAGAACCAATCTGACTAAATTTAATTGCTTGTGCAATGTGTCCTTTCGTTGAGAAGATTTCTTCTCATTAGTCACAAAATGCCATTTCAGGGAATTGGCTCGGAATTGGCTCAAGATGTCATCGACTGACTGAAGTTTGAAACGTTCAAGCAAGCATTTTGCTTATATTAAATACATTTCTAGTAAGCTATATTTAACAACACATGCATCGTAATTCCAAAACACGTTACGTGTTTAACCCTTTCCCAAACAACACATGTTCGACTGTCCCAAATTGAAAGAGTTTGCAGACGACATTTCAAAATGTGATCAAATTTGAAAACAATCTTCTGATAGGGGAGAAAACATTGTGGGGGAAAGGAGAAATTGCTCGTTAAGAGCAATTTCGCATTTTCCCACAATGTTTTCCAGAGTCGTCTGCAACAAAGTGGTCAAATGCCGTTATTGTTTGGGAAAGGGTTAAGACATGCCCCAATTGTGTATCAAAGTCTCGGCATTGATTGGTCCCCATTGCGTAATGTATTATTCACTGTTGTGATGTTGGTTTATTTCATCACTATCAATAGCAAATAATCTCACCTTTTTATGATTACCCAATTATTCTTTACAGTACGACAATGTACTTTTCTCTTTTTTTATGTAATCCTTGGTATTTGATGCGATTTGATGGTGTGCAACATTATTGCATTTATGATACTTGTTTTTATATTTCTATTACAATGTTGTTGTCATGTAATATTTTATCTTTTTACCAAATAAATCTATCTATAAATCTAGCTTTGAAATACGATATAAATAAATAAACTAGGGGTATTGCTTTGTAGCTTTGATTGACACCTGTCTTTAATTATGGCTAAAAGTTCGATCAGTCCTATTCTATTCTCTTATTTATTCAAGTATGTATATGTATGAATTGTACAGAACGTAGTTTCGGTCTGAAATAGGTTAATCTAAAACATTTCCGCTGCACGAGTTTGAAACATTTTTTATGATTTTCCGGGATTGTTGGGAATTGATAGCGGTACCCAATCGATAGCGTTGTCTCTTAGGGATGAAAACATTCAGAAAAGGAAAGAATGGTATTCATAAACATCAAAAACGTTTTTTATCATACGATTTTCTTTTGGCGAACGTCATTGTATCGGTCCCATTAGTTATCTGAAATTTTCATCAACTTCAGGCAGAATGAACATGAGTTAGGTTATGTAAAAATTACGCCACTTGAAGTTCAATTGAAAGTTATTTTTACTTGTATTTCGAAATAGTTGCCCCGAATTTTACCGAATTTATCCGAACATCCTCGAACATTTCCGAGAGTAATCGTTAAACAATACGCATATATTCAGGAGTGACTACCAATGGGACCGATGTCAAAAGTATAAACAAATGGTAAACTCACCCTTCGGACAACTGTCCAACTTCTTCTGGCACTGGACACCCATCGGGTTCGTCATCTATAAATAGAAAAAGGGAGACAATTGATAAATAAGGGCGATAAATCTTGTATTATAAATATAGCATCACAGTCGAACGAACAGGACGCACCATCTTAATCAAAATGAAGGGGAGACAGTCATTTAGTTTGACATAGGTGCTATACATGTTAACACTACAGGATGAAGTAAGTAAGTAAGTATGTATGGTTTGAGACAATGGCTACCTTTGCAAGCATCATTTCCATTTCGAGTGAAAGGACAGAGGAGTAAGAACAATGTGTTGCAACTAAGGCATAGACAGCTTATGGTTGACAAGGACTACAAAAATGAATTGATCCTCGCAAAAAATGGTGCCAATGCTCGGGTTAGTCCTGGTTATTTTCACCTCGCCTAACGGGGATCGATTTGTTTGTTTGTTTGGTGTTAAACGCCGTATCGCCAGTAGTTTAAGTTTAGTAACGGCTTTCCTGGATTCACCAGTACTAGGTTAGAGCTCTGTAGTGACTTGTCAAATGCCACTTCAACGAAACCAGAGGTGTCGGTGGGGCTCGAACCAAGGACCAACAAGTTTTAAATCCCGGGGCCCTCGGTATAAGAGGTCGGCGCTCCGCCACTGCACAAATGTCGCTGAGCGTTATGATAGAGGCGTTTCAAATTTAATCTACATACGAATTAAGAAATTGGTTCACATGAAAACGTCGGGGATGTTTATTTAATTACGAATATTCGTCAAGTAGCCCCAGGCCGTTTACAACCACCTCCTACCCAAATACCCAAACGTTCAATAACAAACGTTTGTACAAAATTGCCCAACTGTGTCGAACGAAAATGGGCCTTTTAACAACATCCCGTCCAAATGACGTTGTTCATCAAAACAGTGGTCTATTGGTGTATCAGGACAATTTACACAAACTATTTAAAAAAATGTCCAAATCTTATTTTGTTGGTACGCATTAGAGTCGTCTCGTTGAGACGATTCTTACGAGTACAAACAATATAGGGTTCAGAGAAATAGAAAAATGTTAGCTCCGGGAATGATCATATCCAATAGTATATTGTTTAGCGAAACAATTATGAGATAAGCCACACGAACACCAATATCATCATGATCAAAACAACACGAACCGCATAAAACATGTTCTGATCCTGGCCCACATATTTGGCCTACGGACATAAGGTATCCATCCCTATCGAAACTGTCCCTGTTGTATGTCGGTCCCTCAGAAGTCCACAATAAGCATGTGACTTATCTGCTTTTAACCCTTTACCAAACGCCAAGATCTCGACTGTCCCAATTTGAAAGAGTTTGCAGATGACATTTCAAAATGTGATGGAATTGAAAAAACAATGTTCTGATAGCGCAGAAAACATTGTTGGAAAAGGAGAAATTGCTCGCAATGTTGCGAGCAATTTCTCCTTTTCCCACAATGTTTTCCAGTGTCGTCCGCAACCAAGTGGTCAAACGTCGTAATTGGTTTCACAGCCTGTTCCATGGCGAATCTATGCAATCGAGAGAATAAATACCCTTTTATGCTGAAGTAACTCAAGTATAAAAATCCATTACGCACAAACATCATCAAGATGTTTTTAGAACGAAATCATCAGTCCAGTAACCATGACGAAATGAAACCCCACTCCATATAAAAAGGTGTTCTGTGTATCTGTTTATTTTTGTACAAATTGACAAACATTCGCAAACGATATTCCAATCTTTCACTGAATGCAAGACGACTCTCCCTGATGTGAAAGGAAGTATATGACCTATTTAGACTTTTATTTTTGATGGAATGTTTTAGGAAAACATTTCTACATTAATTTCTAAATTTCCATAAGGTATCAGTGATTGCCGGAAGAAGGATATAACTGCAACTGTCAACCAATCGCCCATACGGGGCGCTATCGAACAACTTCGGGAAATAAAATTAACACTATGTCAGTTATAATGCAATACTCGACTCTTCATGGTGGAGAGAGACCTCATACTCAACTGCCCAAAAGGACCGATCAATGCGGGTAGAACCATCGGCATTCCGTAAGACAGTCGAGAAAATCAAAATGGAGGCACCGGGATTTAAAAGATTGTTTATATTCAACTCAAAAGTTTTCAAGAGTTATTAACAATATGTATAAGGGATGGGAACAAATAACGAAATAAATATTCTGATATTCGATAACTCCTATTCGAGTATATTAAAATATTCGATTTATAACTAGTTTTAATTATCAATCAGAGAAAAAGAGTTTGCCAAAATCATGCCGACTCATTAAATTTTGGTCAACAACATTTAAATGTTTAATTGCGTTCCCGCACGATAAAGCAATAATCTTTCGGACGTTCCATCGTTTCGGATGACAATACTTGACATGGATGAAGTGAAACACTGTCACAAGATCCGGCATCAGACTTTAACCCTTTGAGTACTGAAACCGACTTCATGCTCTTGCAAACAGGTTGGATCTCGGCCAGCCGCCAAGTAAATTGGCGGCTTGCCTGTGATCTAACCTGTTTGCTACTCTGAATTTCTTTCCTCGTCAAATTTAAGCAGATATTGAAGTTTTTGGAAAGCAGGACACGGAAATCGACTTTAAGAAAATTACCCAGCACTCTAAGGGTTAGACCTTATTGTTCGTATACATGTAATTATATGATCATGGGATTGTAGGGATGAGATATGCCAAGTCTATTGAAATTACTTATAGGTGCTTGTTCAAGGATATGAGAAACATATAGATATTAGACATCTTTAAAACTGTTTAACAGCCGCTTGTTGTACGAAAAGCACTAAAGAATAGCCATTGGACGCAAAATTGGTTCGTATAGATGTTAAATGTTTAAAGCCGAATATAATGAATAGGTATGCATTCAGATCCAAAAGGGTTGCAAAGGTTTTGAAGTATTTCGTATACCTCTTGTGAATATTAGAATATATTGAGATATTTTGTATACATTTTGCATTCAGCTGCTTTTCCTACCAAATTTTACCGCAATACACAAATTGTATTATTTCAAATAAATTTCATTTGACTTGAAAATCGCCTCATGACCTTTAGATCTGTGAAACAAATCTGTTGAAACCACCGAACTTAAACCTTTATTATCAACCCAAGGCCTAGCTCCCAAACTGAGAGTTTAAAACTGGTACAAAAAGACAGCAAATCCCCGTCCCATGAATTCTTCATTTCCCCCCAATTTCGACAGTAATTGTTTATTTTAATGTCCTTTGTATCAGCTCTATATCTCGAAACTGTAACGCGCGGGTAGACACAGTGTTGTAAACTCGGCAACAATGGGCAACAATAAAAACATCTAGACACAAAAGGTGTGTAAGTATACGAGGGATGAGACTCGGTACAAAATGAGACGCCTCGTGAGAAATGGGATCCTTCGTTCCGATCGGAACTACTTGTGTATTTCCGTGTGCTGAGAAATACACCTCCGGTAAAAGCACAGGTGCTTGAAACAATCTTAGATCATATCCCAATATATACACTTAATACTATATAGTATATAGTGCATATATTGGGATATAATTGAAGATTGTTTCAAGCACCTGTGGGTAAAAGGATACTTTTAAATAATTTTTAAATGGAAACTTATGCGTTCTAGTGAAAATAAAAGTTGTGCTATATATACAACCGTTTCCTTGATCAAATTGAACGACTATATCGATTTCACATTTAAAACCTAAATTGGAAAACGAAAATACAATGACAAAAGTCTCTAAATAAACAATATGTCGAGTTCCCTATTATATCAACCACCCATCTCAGAGGTGTTTTCATTGGATAAACCCGATGTGTTAAGATTGAGGCCTCATGAGAAATGCGATCGTTCATTCTTGTGCAAACTCACACACATCATTTTGAACAAATTCATCGTATTTTATTGTTTTATCTATCTTATATCGGTTAAACATCGCGTCAGCATTAGTTCAGCTATGTTGCGACGGCCGACTTTTTAGTATGGAAAAAATCCCCCATACTCAACTACCTATAAGGGCAGGTCAAGCCGGTGGAACCATCGGCTTTCTGTAAGTCAGACGAAACACTACCTCTTGTGACTAGCAAAATACCGTCACCGGGATTTAAACCCACGTAGAGGGAGGCAATGCGATTTGAAGATCAGGGTACCGTTTTACTAAACAGATTACGCGTACGATTTGCGTAAGTCAAAACAAAAATTCTTATTTTTATATTGGGCAGTGCAATATTGTCATGTGACATGTTGTCTCCGAGACGCTTCCAATGACGTGTCACATTACAGTATTGTACTTTCATTGAATATAGTAGTATCCATGCGTATCAGTTATGACTTACGCAAATGTTTTCCATAAATTGTTTAGTAAAACGGTACCCTGTACTCTAACCACACGGCCACGCAGCACGCAGACCCCTCATCCTATTTGAACTATTACTATTCGCACACCGTATGCAAGGAATACCCTCCATTGTCGGGTAAGAGATTCATCAATCAGGTGATTGACACCTATCGCTAGTCATATGACATCAATTCTCGAGTCACGTGGTGAAATACGAGAGTTCAGAGAAGATGCTCGACTGGACGTATACCATCTCTCCCTACCCCCATACTGAGTAAGGGTGCAATTAGGCTCGAGTCTCGCATTTCGACCGTCCGTCAATCAACCACTGAAAGGCTACCCTTCTTCAAATAGGCAGCAGAGCCTCGTATTGGAGTACGAAGAGGGCGTTTGCAGCATTGCAAAGGTCTTCGGGTTAATCCTATTCCGTGACGTATGTACTCGTTAGCAGTGTTATTCCCTTGGCGAGACATGGCCATTTCTCAGTGTTATTCCCTTGGCGAGACATGGCCATTTCTCAGTGTTATTCCCTTGGCGAGACATGGCCAATTCTCAGTGTTATTCCCTTGGCGAGACATGGCCATTTCTCAGTGTTATTCCCTTGGCGAGACATGGCCATTTCTCAGTGTTATTCCCTTGGCGAGACATGGCCATTTCTCAGTTATTCCCTTGGCGAGACATGGCCATTTCTCAGTGTTATTCCCTTGGCGAGACATGGCCATTTCTCTGAAAATCGACTTCAGGTAGGGCAAATCTGGGTTCATTTCTCTCATGTTTCATAATATAAGCTATACAAATAACCTTACAGACTTGCTCTAAATAGCCAAATAGTAATGTTGTCTCTCATATTACAATTCGAATGACCCATAAAACTTGAAATGTGTACTATTGTTGACCAAATTTACTATATGTTTCCTTATAGATGAGACATTTGTTTCAAACCAATGAATTCAAAATACAGCATTGGATGCACTCCAGACGGAACAGGTCCTAGTGACCCATTTCAAGAACCTCATCAGCTGTTTGTGACTGATCTAAATTGCCAATAACAGCAGACGACATGTTGTACAGAGTGTGGAAAAACAGTCTCCTTACAAAATGGGATGATACCCTATTCAGACAAAGTTCCCTACACTCCTTGCAACAAAGGTGTGTAATTTGAAGCGGAAATGATTCAATTGTAGACGTCATCTTTGACTTTGTCAGAGTGAGACATCATGTCATGGTTTGCTTATCACTTAAAGAAAGGCCTTAGCTTATTAACGCCTATAGTTATCAATATAACTGCTATTTGTTAAACCAAAAACCTGTATGGTTATTTAGTTTAAACCTTTTAGAAAACTTCCTTGTTTAATGGAAATGTTTAATAGTGAGTGTAGACCTATCTTTCATCTTTTTTCTTTGATAGACATTTTTGAAACAAACGACGTGTATCTAAACTAAAATTATGGCATTTTCTAAACTTTTTTGATATAACAGAAATGAACAGATAAAAACAAGAATAAAAAAAACCAGTAAGGTAATAAATATCTGCCCATACGCATTTACCTTGGACTAGCAAAAATGTTGGTATGTGTCATCGAATTAGCCAATGAGATAAGACAAGAGTCTGCCATACGGACGAGATAATTCAACATAATTCACATCACACAAAGAGGTCATGACTGAAACCAGAGCTGTTTCAAAACAAATTACCCCAAACCGTAGATAAAGTTTACTAACCAGGCCTTTCTCTGGCCAGTCATGATAGCTGAATCACCCGGCGAGGGTTTATAATCCGTCACCATAGCCTTGTGTTTAGGCCGTCCGCCTCAGGAAGGGGAGGTCGAAGGTGCGAGCCCAACGGGGGCGTTTGTCCGGAGGGTGTTTCTCGTGGGACTTGTTCCGAAATGGCCAGTTAGTTAAATCTAATGGTTAAATCATGGTTACCGACTAATATCCACTTGGCGCCTGGCATAGTGATAGAAGTTGGGAGGTACTTGGTATGGTCAGTGAGAAGTGTCTCATAAGCCAAAACTGGCTGGCCCTTTCAATAAGGGTGACACTATAATAAACAAACATTTTATAAAAAGATCAAAGTGTCGAGAGTTCTCACCGAGATTTGTGTGAGTTCGTTATAGTTTGAAGACTTACAATGCTGGGAATTCTTTTGAAAATAGTCTTTGTATGGTCTGCCTTTCAAAACCTTCAAATCAGGCTAGATAACAGGCCAGCCACCAATTTACTGGGGCCTGCTGTTGTAAAGCAATGCTCGCTCTAACCTAAAAATCTTTACTTGAAGCCTGAACTTAAACATCATCAATATGAACAAAGAAGAAAAATTAAAATCTTAAAGCCTGAAATCAGAACAAAGCCTAAACATTAGCAGGCATGAGGCTGAAGAAAGTGTTTTAAAAGCTAGTTAAAGGAATATTACTCTTAAATTAACCTAAGTAACTCGCCAATCCTATTAGATGTTTGGGACTTGAATATGTTTGCTGAAAACGATGTAAAAATCGTGGATAAAGTGGTCTATGTTGTATACTTTCAATGGGCAATGATACTATTATGATCCATGTGTCACTTTTTCGTCACATTATACTTCAACGTGCTCTTCACAACCAAAACAAAGCCGGGGTTCATTTATAAATATGCCAAACTAGATGTTAAATAATACACGCCCACATTCACATTTACGGGTAATACATTAGTGGTGCGGCCCGTGCCCTTTCAACCGGGAAGACCTGTCCCTTTCTAGATTTTCTCGTGAACGTTTTAAGGTGCTTGCTAAAAATATGAGGACATTTAGAAGTTAAAAAATTATTTCTTTTAAAATGCACAACAGTTGTATTGTTATATGAAACGTACCGTGGAATAATCACTGGAAGCAAGATTAGATCATTGTTCATCCTTTAAAAAGTAATTACAACACAAGACCTAAGAAACTGTTTATAAGGTCTTTATTTACAGCGAAAAAATAATCAACCACTCACCCTATAAAATCCCATGATGTTCAATCGGCGGTACCAATTCAGTAGTTGAAGTTCATTCAAACACTCAAACTACACTTAACAAGAGATACAACACTGCTTCTTCTGGACACTACTTTATATCAAACATTGATTCGCAACAACTGCATCAATACCGAAATGTATTAGACATAACAGTCTGTAAATAGGTTTATTTTATCTATTTTACCTTCCGGATGATACACACATGTCCACGTATCAACAAAAAAAAAGTTTCTTAACTCAATATTTGTAAGTTTAAAACAGCACCATGTTCATAGGTAAAAAGTCAAACTCGCACAATATAGACAGTAGTAAGCTTTTGTCAACCCTCAAACAATGTACA
The DNA here is from genome assembly GCA_947846245.1 of Cerastoderma edule. Classification (NCBI taxonomy): domain Eukaryota; kingdom Metazoa; phylum Mollusca; class Bivalvia; order Cardiida; family Cardiidae; genus Cerastoderma; species Cerastoderma edule. The sequence continues at coordinate 21,710,386 of OX401417.1, forward strand.
CTTAAAATAGTAAACCAACTACCTTCTACCATAACCTGAATACAGATATACACTTTGATAAATCACAATCAAGTCGAATTATTCTCCCAAAATAAGCAGTCAACAGCACTTCTTCACTGTGAGACTCTCGTGTGTTCTAAATGACACTGGAAGTTTAATAGAAACAATAGCAACACGCGCTTTTAACGGAGAGTTTAGCGAAGGGGGCGAACCATGGGTTTTTGTAAACACGGGTTGCACGTGATTATTTTGATAATTCTGTCGACGAAATATACACATTATTTCAAATGTGCCAATCAAAACCCGGCAGTTTGAACTTTTAACATGTTTATCGGGTAAACGCTGTATATATACGGGCTTTATCATGCGATTTCGGAAACATTGTGGTTAAAAAAAGAAATTGCTCATCATGAGCAATTTCTTCTTTTTAACCACAATGTTTCCATTCGTTTAATTTTTTACATACATTTCCTCGGTGGTATTTTGTTCTTTTTAGACTTCTTTTATAACCGTTATCTGAGGAAAAGAGCAGAACCTTATTTCGTGTGCCAAGATTTTATTAGCTAACTGACACTATCTCTAAACCGTGCTTTTTTGTCCGTGGGATGCTTCATTTTCATTCCAAACCTTTCATATATTTTGAAATGCACAGCACTTTAATCATTAAACAACTTGAAAATAAAATAGTTCGTTCACTTTTTCACGAACCAAAAAAACACGTAAATAAAACGGTATGAATGTTTTAATTAAGAGACCGATTTTGTCCGTGGGATGTATCAATTCTGTTCCAAAACTTTCATATATATTTTGAAATGCACAGCATGTTTTAATTAAAACACTGTTTTGTTCCATCAATGCACTAACAATATATTTCGCACTTGTATACATACACAACTTAATATCCTGAATGAATCAAAGGTTTTACCTATCCAAATAAAATTGAGACGTGCTAACTTTTACGATGGTAACTTTTAAGTATACGTTCCTCTTCGTACAAAATGTCAAACCATCTAATAAACATCACAGCGTCACGGATGGGTAAAGGAATGTTCAGCGACCCATGGGACTAAAATAGGAAGGTCCTCTTGCGGAAAAACTCATTTATGATTCATTTAAAAACTAGAATTTTTAAAAATATAACTATTTACTGACAATGTTGTTTGACTTATTCTACTGATGAGATATTTTGAGTAACATATCAAGTATACAGTTGAAAAGGAAGACCAATTAGAATAATCGATGTCAGTTACAATTGCGCTAATTCATCTGTATAGTTATATTCTGATATTATCAAAATCGTTGAAAAGACATGTTTTGCATTGTAATACGGTTAACACACATGTCTTAGTTGACAGACAGGCGGAAAGATATGTACATGTATGTATACATAATAGTTATCATGTATACATAACAGCCATGGTGAACCAGAGACATATATAAGGTATCAATCATCGAAAGAGGAACATCATTTGTACACACTGTTAGTGATATGCCATTTGTATCGACAGTCATATTCACATGACAGTCGTCGTTGTAAGGTTTGCAGAAAATGTATCTCGAATTTAGTAAGATGATTCATCCGTGATGCGCTTCCCCATCCGTAACGTGTTGAACCATCCATGAGCTATTAAGGGATGGCTCATTAAAGGAAAGTATACATGATTCACGCTCTTTTGATATACACGACCAGTACAGTGACAGCTTTAATGTAGAATACCCATAATCCGCCATTTTGAAACTCATTCTATCGTCGGATTACTTCGTTAGTTCTCGGTATACATCGGTCAGGGTCGGACCTGTTCATTTTAATACGAATAACTCAGGCAACCAATGTATACCGGGAAAACCGTAGTATCTGACGAAATAATGAATTAAAAAAAAAGTGGCGGATGTTGAGTCTTCTTCCTTGAACAGTTCCGCCATAACTGATTTTAAGACAGGTTCAAATTGAAAGTAAACATAGTCGATACGTATCAAGTTTCAAAGGCATTTGTTTGACGTTATTTGGAAAAGACTGGAGATGGGAAAGAATAAACGAATGATAGCTTAATCGAAAATACGGTTTGAGGTCTGAATATTCGAATCGCTAATTACTATTTGAAAATTCATTTTTAGGCCAATATTACTGCATTTGTGCAATTCCTATTCAAGTATTCGTTTTTATAAGGCCAATACCACTGCATTGGTGCAATTTAAAGTTATGAAATCCATGTTTTGTTTCATTTCGCCCCGTTCCTAAAGTGTTTAATTATTGAAAACCTATAGATTTACACGCAAGCATGATTTCACTAATCATTCCAATTTCTAATAAGAAACCACTGTGACAGTGTGAGACATTGTACAGATATTTGCAAAGTATGTTACGCATATCTTCATCTTTACATAAAAGCACGATCTTAAATTAATAAAACCTTGTACAAGAAGGTATAAAAAAAAGAACAACTTCAAATGAATGTTTCCAGTATTTACATCACCAGTCCCATTTCACACATACACGCTATTCCATTATTCACTTCATTAGAAAACCCATTTCAATTTAACAGCCCAAGCACAACACAGAAACGAAAGAAAGGAAGGAAATCACTTCGAAATCCACCTAGTTAATTCCCTATTCGCGTCGACCATCAATCTAACTATCTATACACCCCAGCGCTATTTGAGCTATGTCTACCTCAAACGTTTTATCTTTCTTATATATTTACAGTAAAATTACGTTTACATTAGTGGGTGAAACGGACAAGAAATTCGAGACCAGACCAGGTTTACCCTTATCTTATCATAATCTCGCCATCTGTACATCGAGGTTTATGCGTTCTTACATGAGGTGCAGTTCCCCCCGCGGAACAAAACAGCACTCAGGTCACTCAATGAGAGAGTCCATTCGTTTCGGATCAGACTGTATTATGTACATATATTGATCCGAATCGATGTATACATCTATCATTTAAGAATATCTACTCTCTTACAATCGGGGGTTAAAGGGCTCTAACATAGAGCGAGGTTTTCCCGAGGAACAAAACATCACTCAAGTCACTCAACTAAAGAGTCCATTCGTTTCGGATCAGACTGCTTTAAGTACATATATTGATCCGAATCGATGTATACATCTATCATTTAAGAATATCTACTCTCTTACAATCGGGGGTTAAAGGGCTCTAACATAGAGCGAGGTTTTCCCGAGGAACAAAACATCACTCAAGTCACTCAACTAAAGAGTCCATTCGTTTCGGATCAGACTGCTTTAAGTACATATATTGATCCGAATCGATGTATACATCTATCATTTAAGAATATCTACTCTCTTACAATCGGGGGTTAAAGGGCTCTAACATAGAGCGAGGTTTCCCCGAGGAACAAAACATCACTCAAGTCACTCAACTAAAGAGTCCATTCGTTTCGGATCAGACTGCTTTAAGTACATATATTGATCCGAATCGATGTATACATCTATCATTTAAGAATATCTACTCTCTTACAATCGGGGGTTAAAGGGCTCTAACATAGAGCGAGGTTTCCCCGAGGAACAAAACATCACTCAAGTCACTCAACTAAAGAGTCCATTCGTTTCGGATCAGACTGCTTTAAGTACATATATTGATCCGAATCGATGTATACATCTATCATTTAAGAATATCTACTCTCTTACAATCGGGGGTTAAAGGGCTCTAACATAGAGCGAGGTTTTCCCGAGGAACAAAACATCACTCAAGTCACTCAACTAAAGAGTCCATTCGTTTCGGATCAGACTGCTTTAAGTACATATATTGATCCGAATCGATGTATACATCTATCATTTAAGAATATCTACTCTCTTACAATCGGGGGTTAAAGGGCTCTAACATAGAGCGAGGTTTCCCCGAGGAACAAAACATCACTCAGGTCACTCAATTAAAGAGTCCATTCGTTTCGGAACAGACTGTGTTATGTATATTTGCATGTACAGTATATTGATCCGAGGAATAAATGTATACATGTATCTTATAAGAATATATGCTTATATATTTCCTTTCAATCGGGGTATAAAAAGCTCTAACATAGAGAGGTTTTCTTGTGGAAAATAAAACGGCACCCATGTAACGTTATAAGTAAGGGGTCATGCGGTTTCGAATCAGACCAGGCTAAGTTCTTGTTTCGGATCAAACTGTGTTTTGTTTCGAATCAGAATATGCTTCGTTTCGTTTCGGATCAGATTATTTTACGATTCGGATCAGATTGTGTTTCGGATCAGAATGTGCTTCTTTTCGGATTAGACTGTCTTACGTTTCGGATCAGAATATGCTTCGTTTCGTTTCGGATCGGATTGTCTTACGTTTCAGATCAGAATTCATAGTTTTTCATGCCTCTGGGTTAGGTACATGTAAGCCTTTGATACATACAGTGTTACATACTACGTCTTGAATCACAATCTTTGGACACTGTGTTAAGTTAGTCGATTCCTAAGGTTGGCAGTGAATATTTGTATAAGGGACCTATTTCTCTTATCACCACCATCATTTTCACCATCACACAACTCAAAATCATCGCTTTATTTTTGCATTTTTATCATTTTTGGCATCATGAGACAAGTAGTATTACTAAAGGTAGTCTCCCTAAAACTAGGAACCAATCGCTGTACAAAAAGCGGTACCCGGCCGCTTATACCATTGGAAGTCATCGTACGAACAAGTCGATTTCCTGGTTTCACTAGACATATCCGTTTCATTTATACATCTAAATTATATCAAACCTGTCGCGGGAAATTTAACAAACCATTGTGAAAAAAGTTGAAATTGCTCGTGACGAGCACTTACAACTTTTGTCACAATGTTTTCCAACCAATTTCAATTCCACAACGATAATCTTATCTTTTAGAGTGAATGTTAGTCGTCTCCCTTTGCTTTCACTTAACCCTTTCCCAAACAATAACGACATTTGACCACTTTGTTGCAGACAACTTGTGAAGACATTGTGGGAAAAGGAGAAATTGTAACGAGTAATTTTTCCTTTTCCCACAATGTTTTCTGCCCCATCAGAAGATTATTTACCAATTCCATCACATTTTGAAATGTTGGCTGCAAACTCCTTCAATTTGGGACATTCGAAAATGTGTTGTTTGGGAAAGGGTTAAGACAAATCACGATATACCCACCACATGAGGGAATGTGTTATATATATAAAGTGATATATGCCCCCACCCCCTTTTCCCCCTATCGCAGTATGTATCTAACGCTTTCTATTAGCACGGACACACATAACCCTTTTACGATATCGCTGTCATGTTTATATCATGTACAGTGATCACGAAACAAAAATATCACCTGATGATGCGGTAAGCTGATAGCATCTTGCCAAACAACCGACCCTTACTTATAGGGTTTTATATGGGAGATTGGTGTTCGTGTTCTCAAAACGTGCTTAAGGTAGAAAACCCCTAGTCAGCCATTTTGAAACTATTCGGTCAACCTCGGTGTATACCGGTTGCGTACTCAAGGTAGAATACCCATAATCCGCCATTTTGAAACGTTTCTATCGTCGGATTACTTCGGTCAACCTCGGTATACACCGGTCGGGTACTTAAGGTAGAAAACCTATAAACCGCTAATTTGAAACGTTTCTTTCGTCGAATTACTTCGGTAAACCTTGGTATACACCGTTCATAGGCCGAAACTATTGGGTTTAATGCGAATAGTTCCGGTTCAGACCGATGTATACCGAGAACGACCGAATTTAAAATGACGGATTACAGGTATTCTCCCTTACATGTTATTTGTTATTTTCTTTGAACACGGCATGAAAACGAATCTTTATCGGATTTGGTTCAGACACGCAAAAACCGAAATTAATTGCAAAACAGTTGTCGTTACAGAAAGATGATGGCCGAAATAAATGAAGAGAATTGCCTACCACTCTTGTTAACTAATTTACCTTTTCTAAATACGTGTTTTAGTACGATTTTATTTTGACTTCCTCGTCGAGAATCAAGTCGTTCTATTTAGGACCATATATGTGTAGCGTTTAACCCTTTCCCAAACAATAACGACATTTGACCATTTTTTTGCAGACGACTTTAGAAAGCATTCAGGGAAAAGAAGAAATTGCTCGCGACGAGCAATTTCCCCTTTACCCACAATATTTTCTGCCCTATCAGAAGATTATTTTCCAATTTCATCACATTTTGAAATGTCGTCTGCAAACTCTTTCAATTTGGAAAAGTCGAAAATGTGTTGTTTGGGAAAGGGTTAATCTGAACTTTTTAAAAATGTCATATACATAGCGGACTTTGGTTCGCTCATTGTAATTTAAGTCATTTCTTTGTATTTTAACAGACTGTTTGCATATTTCCACTCTTTAGTGGCACGTGTTTCAATGCACTATATTCTGAGACAACTTATTTCCGAGTGTATGTAGATTAATCAAAACGTGAGTAAACAAAATCAGCCAACTTAATCCAAGAAAACAATATCACAGCCGTAATATATAGAAATATTTATCAACCAATGCTCAGCTTTCATCCGTTTTAAGTCATTTGACGAAAAGGTTACGATAGGGTTGAACAACAGATCTGTCCGATATCAACTAATAGAAAATGGTAGCCAATTAGTAATAAAAAGTTTACGTATAACAACATTCCTCGGGGATAAACCCACTCGACCGCTTCAAGACAAAATGAACATACTGGATATACAATTACTTTGGTTAAATGTATCTTCATAATATGTTGCCCCTGATAAGCCTATAAGAATCGCACATGCTAATCGATGGAGCTTTAAAAACGCAGCAGTCGAAGTTTCTAATATCTGTCCTTCTGGGTAAGCATAGGCTTTTGCCGGAACTATTCGCTTGGTTCCGACCCCACCCGATGTATACCCAATAACGAATGAAGAAATCCGACGAAAGAATAAATTTCAAAATGGCGGACTACGGGTATTCTACCTTAACAAATGTGTCTAATAAGACCCCTGACTCGCTGTATAAAACATCGGCTTTCCCAAAACGTGTCCCTAGCGACGCTTTTAAAATGTTATGCACAACTGAGCAAGTCAATTAAAATCGGTTCGATAATCAAGAAGTGAACGCAAAACAAATGAAATATTTAGAGTTTTCAATGTGACTGGAGGGTCCCTAGGCAAATTGCAAAGCGCTGAAACGACTGAAAATGTGACAAACGCACAGCCAACTTCATTAGTTATAAATTTTCTTAAATTAGACGATATAAATTACTAGGATGGGTCAGTTGGTCGGAGGTTAAGTACATGTTTCAAATGAGTATCAAAACTCTTAGTCAAGTATGGTCCAATCGGAATCTAGAAAATAAGATATTTTGAGATATGGCTCTACATAGTAATCCGTAGCAAAACGCTAACGGCTGACCTCATCTCTCATTGATTATGGTCAGGCACAAAGACTTACATTATGCAAGCTGGGTAAGTACTTAAGCTGAAGATATGCTCTCCTTTATCAAAACCCAAGTTGTAATTTTGGGTTTGCATATTTGTAACACATGTTGCCTGTTAGACATGTTAAATATACGAACATGCAGGACACCATCGCTCACATATGTGTAAATACCATGCAAATATAACATAAGTGTGTTACATAAATGATTTGTTACAAACATATTAGACACGAGCTACATGTTTTATCTATATAATCGGATACATTTTATCGCAACAACACCAACATTCAGCTTATAAGCAAGTCCATTCGAAACAGAATGTGTTAGTGTCAGATAGAACAAACAGCGTCGTACATCGCTGACAATATTCATCTCGAATTCCTTTCACTGCGGGCTATATTGACAACTTAACCCCCGCATCAGTGATTTGCAATTGTTGCAAAGATTTTTACGGTAATTTACAATTTCGATACGTGACATTTAGAAAGGTACCCTGCCTAGAAACCCAGATAAATGTGTCGTTCCAGATCGGAATGGGTCGCCAAAACTGCGTGATTTGTGATATTACATTTGAAACCAGTCGTATTGTTTCGTAATTAAGTTCGTATCAATATGCACACTGTAACAGAATTGCAATCCTTCAAAGGTTTCCAACATAAAATCTTTTGAATAAATGCACATCTAAGGGGAAACTGACTGGTGGTCTGATAAGAGCCAATTTCAAATGGTCACTCATTCATTCACCGCGTTTTAACATGTCCACGTTCATTTGCAATTTAATGGGGTTGTATCAGATTTCACACTTTTACTTTAAAATGTGACATGGGGAAAAGAGCTGAGAAATTGGGCTGTCAGTGAGCATGATTGAACTCAAACGAGCGCAAATGAACATGATTATTATGATTTCGTGAAGTAGAACGAAAGTACAATGAATGCTTTGTGTGATTCATGCATGTTCAACATAGATTCTAGCCCAATACCTTTAGATAAACCTAAAAGTTGGTTTTCAACTTGTCCCAAAGCCAAATTAGCAAAACTTGACCTCTGATTGGTCATTGTTCTTCATGAGGTCAATACTAACCATTCATAATTCAGCTAAGAAATCATATCGTGAGAAATATAGTATAATCAGAATAAACTATCTCCGCTTAATTAAGGAAAACAGTTTTTTACTAGGACAAATCTCACAAATATTCTCCGAAAAACAAAGAATTGAAACACGAATGCTTGTTTTCAATTATTGTAACAAATCTTCTAGAAGCAATATAATGTGCTTTTCTGTCTTTCGTTTATCTCTTATTTTTCATTTTTCATATCAATAAGTGATTGGCTGGGATACAGGAAGGAGGGATAATGCATATGCTACTTATCAATATCTCCGACGACTCAGTATTGAGTCTCTAAGACTATTTTAAGGAATGACACAAGTACAATTGTTCCTTGAAATATTGCTGTGCATTACCGTGAGAATATGCTTTAAAAGGCTTGGTAGGATTCAGACTTCAAAAACGTGGGGAGTGAGTGAAGGGGTAGTAACGAAAGTGACATTGCATTAATCAAACCTATTCCTCATTATACTATTGAATCGCAGGGCCAATAAGGCTATCATTTTAGTGGTGGCGGCGGAAAAGGGGAACCACAGACTTTTATACAAAGACGGTGACGTTTTATGCGATGCATTCACCATGGTAGCATGGTGAATTAGGGTTTAAATATATTTCATTCATAGAACGAACATACGTAGTGGTCCAAAAATGAAATGTTGCTGAAACAAAAGCTATGATTCAGATAGAATATGTGATTTATAGTTATGTTAACTCTTGATATTTAGACATTTGATACAACCGGAAGATGGTGCACCAGAGTACATTTAGCGCTTCGGATCTGACGAATGTGCAGCTAGTTTCATAATGTAATAAAAATAATCACGGAGAGCTAGTCAAATATAACAGAATGACACCGCTAATATAAAAGGCTAATCATTCATTACAAAACAAAAGAATACGCACGTAGTCGGTGTTCAAAAAGGTACGGTATGTTCCAAAACACATAACCTTTTAATAACAAAATTCCTGCATATATGTAACCAGTGAATCATTCTCACAGCCAAATCATTTTGAAAAGGAAACAATATTTAAGATCATTAATTGTCCGCTTTATGATGTATACAGCTGTATATTTGGTGATTCATACAAAATAGCATTTAAGGTATGGTGAATGTGGTATATGTAGTGTATATTCTATTTATGCTACCCCACAATACCACTGTCTACATAAAAGCATCTCAATGACACGAACCAGATAAACCTGTCAGATTAACAAAGGCAGATTCAATCATATCATTTCCGCGTAGATTCCTACAACACTTTAACTAAGCTAATATTACAAGAAGATTTCATACAAGGCTGAAGTTCTCGTTACAAATGAGCATGCGTTTTAAGCTAGAACCGATCCATGACGGTATTGGATGACGATTTGTTTTAAGTTTATATTTCTACTTATAAGGGGGGTGCGGGGGGCAGAATTGCAACAATCAGTTAAAAATAAATCAAAATCCACAAGACTTTGTTTTAAAGGGAAATACGTTTCTATCTTTGATACTGATCAACACTCTAGATTTCCGAAATGTGTCACACTAAGTAAGTACAAGAATGCGCATACTGATCCGCGGCGATGTTTAAATACACAGTAAATGAAGGGAAAGAAATTGCACGAGAGCATTATTACATACCCTTCATGTCAATGCCAAATCATCCAAACTCCGAGCAAGAAGGGATCGGGGGTTTTATATGACGGCAATTGTTAGTCCAGTCCTTTTGTTCGGAATTTATACGCTTTAAATTGAATTTGGGACTGACCCCGTGAGCGGTCAAGCTAAGCCCTGCAACCCGTGTTGAAGGCTTTACAATATAAAGTAGGCGTTACATGTACCTGTGGTCATCCCAAGTACATGGTATGTAGATGGGTTTCCGAGTCAGCACAAACTGGGGAGCTTAGGGGTTCCGACCCCGCTTGATTTGGTGGTGAACCCTCTTAACCCTTTACCAAACGCCAAATTTTCGTCTGTCCCAAATTGAAAGAGTTTGCAGACGGCATTTCAAAATGTTATAAAATGGGGGGGAAGCTTCTGACAGAGTAGAAACATTGTGGAAAAAGGGGAAATTGCTCATCACGAGCAATTTCTCTTTGCCCTCAGTGTTTTCCAGAGTCGTCTGCAACAAAGCGGTAAAACGTCGTTTTTGTTTGGTAATGGGTTAAAGCGTTAGAGTGTGGGCTAAGAGAGGCGAATATGGAATAAATATGGTTATCAAGATTGATACTTGTAAATGATACAATCGCATTTATAGCAGCACAGTCCTTGTATATATAATCTTCATTTATCTATTTATGTATATCTATTTGGGTTTTACGGTGCATCAACATCCTTTCTGTTTTGTTGAGATACCCGATTCATATTGACAGTGGAAGACCCCATACTCAACTGCCCACAATGGCTGGCCAAGCCGGGCAGACCACTCGGTATTCCATAAGTAAAGTATAGTATATAACATACGTTTGAAAAGATAAAACAAATGAGTAGTCCAAACTACGAACACTCAAGCGTTGAAAGCCTTCCTCAATTCGTTTTAAAAATGTTAACATGTTTTAAAGACATTCAAAAATACTGGTAATTAGAAATTTCTCCCTTCTCAACCGACGAAAGATTTCCTTGTGTATCCTAAGTAACAAAGATAGCCTACAACTGCATAGATAAACAAAGAAATGAATATAGTTGACTAAAATAATTCAGCTTTGCTTACAATAGGCAACTTCCTTATAAAATATAAAGTTCTTAAAATAGGTATTTGGTTAAGGGAATTCGGCACATCGGTTTAAATTCCCGACTTTACCGGTATTCCGCTAACTCATGAGGCCGGGCGAAACACTGCAAAGCTGCCGTGAGAACGAAAAAGACAAAACAGATTCTATCAGGGGAAATGTGTCTCATACATCTCATAAATCTCGCCCGACTACCTACTCAACGTGTCTGTGTTAGATACACAATTACGTTCGGAACTTTAACAAGACACCGCCGCGACCCGGCCTGTAATTATCCCTGTCAACGTTATTCTGGGGGATGTCGGCGATTATAGATTTCCTCAACACCCCACTATTTTACCATACATATACATAGAGAATGTTTCTCGTGGGACTTGTTCCGAAATGGCCGGTTCGTGAGCTGTGAGCTATTAAAATTAAATGGTTACCGACTATTATCCGCTAGGCACATGGAATAGTGATAGAAGTTGGGAGGTGCTTGGTATAACCAGTGAAAAGTGTCTCATAAGCCAAAACTGGCTTGGCCTTTCAATAGCCGTTACACTAAAATAAATAAAACCTTAAATACTCTCCGGGTGGTGAAATGTCATAAAAACCCTTAACCAAACAGCAAATTTTCGACTGTCCAAAATTGAAAGAGTTTGCAGACGGAATTTCACATTGTGATGAAATTGTGAAAGTAATCTTCTGATAGAGAGGAAAAAATTTTGTGTAAAGGGTAAATTGCTCGATACGAGCAATTTCTCCTTTTCCCAGATTGTTTTCCAGAGTTGACTGCATTAAAGAGGTAAAATGTCGCCATTGTTTAATAATGGGTTAATTTGCTTGTCCGTAAATGCTAAGTCCTTTTCTGCGCTTGCACGTACAATGGTAGCTTCAGTAAGAATTCACTTGGCTTTTGGACAAGCTGGCAATACGGATAATTTATTTGCCACCCTGGCCCTTAAACAGTTACCAAACAATAACGATAGTTAACCAGTTTATTGCAGGCGACTCTGGAAAACATTGTAGGAAAATGAGAAATTACATTCGAAGTGAACCTGTTTATCTAAAGACCTTGGCGATTTAACCCGGTAAAACGGTGAAAAGTGTGTATCTTTTTCGCTTCCCGAACGGCTTTCTGACAAGTCGAAATTTTCAACCAACAATGCTGATAACTTAATGGGTTACTCTCAAATGTTTCTCGTGGTAGGGATTTGAAACCATTTTGAACAAAGAGGAAATTGCTCGTCACGAGCAATTTCTCCTTTTGTAACAATGGTTTTTCACTTCGGAGGTAGCAGGTGCGATAGAAATGAGTATTTACACTAAGGCGGTATGGGATAAAAGCCAGCGGTGCGCTAACATTCCCCGATCGCCAGTAATAACTTGTGTCAATAGCCCTTCTTCCACCACAGGATGTCTTTATAACATGACAAATAGCCACTTCATAATCCGTCTGTCAGGTTTTTTTTATCAAACTTTTAAACGACCCTTGTCTTTTCAAAAGAAAAAAAAATACTTAACTACAAAATCTAATATGACCGGTTTTTAAGGGTCAATTTGGGTGGGGCGATTTGTGAAATCATCATAATTATATTCACCTGTTTTCACCCCACAACGAGTACAGCCAAAATACTTGTTATAAGCGACCACTCTTAAAAAGTTAAAGGATCGGTTTTCAGGTTGGGGCTATCTTAATGATGGACAAAGGTCATTTAGAGAGTCCCTTCTGGAGTTTTCTGAATGACTGGCGTCTGTATTCCGCCGTTAGTAGTCTTGTACATACATATTCTGTCTTCCTTTACATTGATCGCTAATAAAATAAGATTGATCGTATATCAATGTATTTGAAGGATATAATTCTAGTGTATATGTCGATTTCGAACCCTTGCAATTCGGAAAACCAAACGCGTTTTAACTTTATCAAACACCAAATATTCGACTGTCCCAAATTGAAAGAATATGCAGACAACATTTCAAAATGTAATGAAATTGAAAAATAATGTTCTGATAGTGCCAAAAACATTGTGGTTAAAGGAGAAATTGCTCTTAATGAGCAATTTCTTCTTTTCCCACAAAGTTTTCCAGAGTCGTCTGCAACAAAGTGGTTAAATGTGGTTACTGTTTGGTAATGGGTTAAGCGAAAGGCTAATTCAATATATGGTATATGCTAAGACAGAAAAACGTATCAACCCTTTCTTCGTTCAAAGATCGAGGTTAACTCTTATACTCCCGCATTATATTTCTTCCCAAATCATGCGACCACAAATGTCCTCCTTTCTTATCAAACCATGCATTCTTGTCAGTTGGAAACGGAATACCAATTGTCAAACTCTAGTAATCGTTGTGAAACAAGAAGATCGTAAATTATTTGTTGCAATGTGTGTACTTTTGTACAACCGTTTCATGCTTTCTTTTTAAATGTTTATGCGGCGTCTAGCACAAATATAAATGGATTTTGATTTTTCCTCAAAATTGCTTACATATCATTCTACCCAGCCGCTGTCATAACCGTACATGATCAGTGATTAACGACGAAAAGGTACTATCGCTTTGCCCTGATCGCGAAATAATGACAAATGTACTTTTTGAAGTAATCTATTTCTTTTTCTTTATTTTGACTGTCACTCTTGATACATGTATATTCATTTTCTCTATCTTATGTTTCACCATTTGTATGTACAAGTGTGTGGCTATAAATGTGTAATGTTTAATGCCATTAAAGTTTATATTATGTTATGCTATGATATGTTGTATATCCCAAACGCTTGCTGTTGTTTCAATGAAAGATATATGTGCATTTTGTTTACAGTGACGGTGAGTTTCCCGGAAAATCCCGTTTTAATAGCACGGGAAAGAGGAAAAGTTCCGCGAAAAAACAACAACAACAACGCGGAAATGGATAGGGACAAAACCGCCAATTTCGGAGCAAAGTACAGATAGTAGTTTACGTTCGCATTTCCATTACGTACTCTATAATTAAGGTGGGGGTTTCATCAACTCAAAACATCGTTCCCACTTACTGGCCGGGATGTTTGAAACCCTTAACCGTTTACAAAACACCAAATTTTCGACTGTCCCAAATTGAAAGAGTTTGCAGACGACATTTCAAAACGGGATGAAATTGAAAAATAATCTTCTGATAGAGTAGAAAACATCGTGGGAAAAGGAGAAATTGCTCGTCACGAGCAATTTTTCCTTTTACCACATTGTTTTCCAGAGTCGTCTACAACAAAGTGGTCAAATGCCGTTATTCTTTGGTACTGGGTTAACAGCCCAGATTATTGCAGAAAACAAAATGTTTGAGCCTTTTAGCTCCGGATATCCATCCATATGAAATAGCGGGACGTGGTAAAATACTCGAACTTTTTATGACGTCATCAGAAATTTCATTGTAAAATGATTTCAACCAAACCATATGATGGCTAACGTCAACAACGAATGATGGTCGCGTGTCATATGACCTTCCGTAACTATTGTATTGGTGAAAAAGAGTTGGTTTCAATTTTAGCAAGCGAAGTTATTCCTCACGAGCATTTATTTTATTTACGTATATATAAACGAGGCTTATAAACATTTGCGTCAATTCATTTGGAAACACTATCTAGAAAACAAAACAAAGAATCACCCACATATCCTGAAGAAGGAAACCCTCCTCGATGTTAACCCTTAGAATGCTAGGTTATTTAAAAAAAAATAGATTTATGTGTTGTCGGCTTTCAAAAAACTTAAATATCTGCTTAATTTTGATGAAGAAAGAAACTCCGAGTAGCAAACAGGTTAGATCACAGGCCAGCCGCCAATTAAGTTGGCGGCTGGCCTGGCTCTTACCTGTTTGCATAAGTATGAAGTCGGTTCCAGCACTTTAAGGATTAAGTCAATACATGATTATCTAAGTCGCGTTCATGCATTACGAAGATCGGTTTTCCCGCGTCACGTTGTCCCCATTGTTTCCCTAGTATGGATCATCCATCTACACTCCCTAATAATGATAGGTTGTTACGGGGGAAAATTGCGAGTTCTTCGAGGTTCTACATCTTCGTAAAAACCGGTGATTCCCTGACTTATAGGCCTAGAAAAGGGAGATACAGTGCGACATTTCCCCGCTGTTTATGTATATAAGTCAGAACATGGGTGAAAGGTTTTCGGACGTATTTTGTCACTCAGACATGCTATGTGGAGGTATCCGATTATTATCGAACGCCTCGTCAATATGCAAGCGTATCCGTCAACACTTTGCGTAAATATTACATATAAACGCATATCTTGTAGCTATCTGCTGATGTTGCTTTACTATCAGTTTGTTTTGATGAGGTCTGATTTCAAGTCAAAAGTATACCACTTATATATGGATGACAGGCCCATACACATTGAAGACCCCTAGCTGAACTGCCTTAAAGGTCTGGACAAAGGCTGGTTAGAACTATACGCATTCCAAAAGGTCACAGGGGCACTGCTACAAATGGCAACCCCAAATCAATCAGTACCGGAACTTGAACCCATTGAGGAAAATAACTTGTGATATCAAGTTATGTACCCTAACCACTTGGTCGCGGATACCCTCGTTTCAAATGATGGCCGGGTCATTTATTTAGGCAGTCAACCCCTTATGGAAAACTTGTACAACAAATTTGATTTGGTTGAAGAATAAATTGAAATGTCAATCATCAATCATAGTATTTGTCATTTCAAAGGCATTCACAAAGCAACTTTTGCGAATATGTATGTCATGGTTATCAATGAATTCTGTTATCAAATCCATAATAATTACCTCCTTTTAATTATCAGGTTTTACATTGAAATGAGAATTACACGATTAAAGGTGGTAAATATAAATTTTGATCCATAGAAAATTCTTATGATACAAAATGAAAACTAGATTTCATAACGGCATTTGTTCTGTTAAATCTTTGACTTTATTGTTCTGACTTTTTCCATTTTGGGTGGGATACCGTAAAAGCTTTCCACTTCCCTAACGAAAACCTCACTACTAAGGAAAGGCTTTCGGACAAAGACATCGTTCACAGGTGGATCGCAACACCGATACAGACGGGGAAGGAAATACCGACATGAGCTTATTTACATAGCAACTTGAGGGGAGAAAAAACGGATGGGTTTAGATTTCAACATTCCGTGACGAGTTGTGTATAGTGGTCCCGTATCCTGTTTTATCGACTCTCCCAAATGCAAAAACATCAACACATTGGCATATTAACATTGAAGTAATCTTTTCGCTAAAAGAAATCAAGACCTAAATTGAATGCTAAAAATACTATACGGTCTACCCATAGACAACTGTCCTTCCAAATAGAGAGATAATCCGTATTTGATACATGTACCTTTATCGTCTGATAAGCCATCTGGGTATACTTTATTTGTATTTTACCACTGATCGATTGGGGTTTTGTTGGGGGAATCAAATCAATCAATCAATTATTTTGAGTTTTTTAAATGATTTTTTACATCGAGTCGACATTACTTAATTTTCTTTTGCTATGCTCGACTCATAATGATGGATGAAGTACCACAAGTTTGACTACGGATAAGGGCTAGACAAGCCGGGTAGAACCATCGGCATTTTATATATTTCATTTGGAAGAAAAGTTTCATAATCAAGTTCAAATGAAAAAGTTTAAACTAATAAGATCGAGATGCCTTCCCTGAGATCTGGATTAACAATAAAAAACATTTGTAGGCGGATTTTCGGTTTCAAGAAGGAAAGCAAAGATATTCCTCAGGTAAACAAGAATTCCAAGTTTTTCAAACTCTAACCCATATATCATGTTATATACGTGTTGTGATTATCCCAGTGCATTCGCTCATATTCTCTCCAATTCATCATCCTCCCTAAGCGATTGATCAATGCTTTCATATTCTGGCATTATCTTTCACCCATGCCTTCATATGTAATTCTTTGTTCTATATATTTTGATAGTTAAGTGCAGTGCAAGAACACAATAACATATAGTGTAATAGTTAATACAATAGTGCAGCATCAGAAATAAACCAGTGTGTCAAAAAGAGTAATTGCTCGGCACGAGCAATTTCTCCTTTTGACACGCCGGTTTCTACCATAATTATCTAAAGGTAAAAACGTGATCGTTCCTAACTTATAAGTGTCGTCTGTTGTTGCTTTGAAATTTGGACCGTTCATAAACTCACAAATGGGTTAACATTGTTATAGACATGGAGGCTTATCGTGCTTCGTTCCGAGAAAGGCAGACATGCCGCCGCGGAGTTCATGTTATCTCTAGGTGTGACCACTTGCTTGCCAAAACTTCGAAAACGCATGATTTAAACAGACGAACATGTCTACCTCAACCAGTATGCAGATAACATTTTTTTCGAACATAATTTTGCAAAGTTGAAAATTGACCGATTTGCTCGATTTATATTTGACATAATGCAAACGTTTCCATAGCCATTTCATAAAACTTATCTGGTTCTGACTCTGATTCATAAAAACTATCATCAGATACGCAAAGGTAGTTGTTTAACAGTAATCTTGTAATCTTGTTTTCGTAAGCAAAACGATTGTAAAAAAGTGAGATAAAATTACATTAAAACATAAGTTCCAAGAGAAAATATACATATATCCGATAAAAACATTGTTATTGTTATATATTCAACATTATCTACATAAACACATGAAATGTCATTCTATTCTACAGGTGTTTGTGTCGGGGTGGGGTATCGCGACGCTTACAAGCTTGGGAATTAAGCCAATTACAAGGGGGCTTATCTCCAATTAAAAAGCACACTTAGGCGAGAGGCTTCCGCATCCATTAATTAATGTTGATGGATTAGTATGAATTATGGCGGATTACGGTCTATTACCACGATGCCATCGGATATCACCCGCTATAACACGGGGGAAGTGTCTCCTCGGAAGAAATCAATAAGCAGGTAAAAGTCTAATATCATTTTCATGTCATTTTCTGTAAAATATTCTTTTTGTTATTCTTTCCGTTTAACAATCAGATACGATGTCATTTGATTGAGCGATGTAGGGTAAAATAATACTAAAAAGTCTATTTTCGATACGTTTTGGGGCGGATTCATGGCACAGTCGTACCAATGTCTAACCTTAAAGGGGGGTACTGTAGAAACAATTTTATACAGAGTTATTCATCTTTGTATTGACAATTTCCATCAACATGACGTCTTCAAATAGTGTCTGTGGTTTACTGAATTTATAACAGTGGCGAGAAAAATATCTGTTGGTCTTTCATGTATTAATATATTCAAAGACCGACTCTTTAGGACGTGGGCGTCGGTCGACTGCAATTGCTCTGCCGAGGGGCCGAGTGTTAGACGCAACACCGTAATAAATCATGGGTTATCATAAACCACCCGAACCGGAAAGTCAACCAATTCGGGGTGCACACTATGGCTATCAGTGGCAAAAGTAGACGAAAATGACAAAACTATGTAGGCATCTTGTTCGTACATAAGATCGTAAACAGTGGTCACTTGATTCCCCGCCTGTTACTTCATACATTATCTCGAGAACAGTTTACAAACAAAACGAAAGAGACATACCTGCAGAGTAGTGCGTATAACAATTCCGATCAATAGAACTCGTAAAATCTGACGCATGATCTTAACGTAAATAGATCCTTTGGTTCAAATATCCCATTCATTTCATAAAGCATACAATTTAGAAATAAATCGCGCTCTATAAGTACATATGTAGAGAAGTGGATAGAAGTCTTCACTAGTCAATGTCAGCGATTGGCAAACGAAGGTAAGAATACACTTTGAGTAAACGCCAACAGAGACAAAGATATGTTATCTATGTCTCAAACACCAACAGCAAAACAATACTTGTCCAGTGAAGCGTTCAAACATAGTGTGTCACTATCCTTTCAACGTATTTCAGTATTTCGAATTAAACCTGCTTTAAATCTGGTACAAATTAACAACAGTAATTATTACGCAAAAGCACTTCCAATGAAAAATACAAATTAAAAATTAAAAGTCACTTTGCTTACAGCGCACATTTTACACTGACCGGACGTTTGGTCATACGAAAGCGGTCTGCTATCTACCGTCTATTGTTGGGCTATTGATGTTCCATGTAGGTCAGCCGGTTTAATCTTTTACCTTATACTAACGACACTATAACGCCGAATATGGGAGGACTTTGGAAATCAATGTTACAAAACATCACAATTCATTATTATACCAAACCGAGCATATCTCCCTTTTTGTGACAATGGTATTGCATGTTTATCAATTTAGAACAGAAACAATAAAAGTCACTTTGATATTTCAGGTTAAATTTGGTCTCCAGCAAATAACTTGATAAAGAGAAAGGTTAAGCTGTCTTGCCAACGCTTTTCTCCATATACATATCAATTTCCTCTTTACCTTTTTTAACTGGACGCTTTGAAGAAATAATTAAGCAGCGAGTAATGAGCAATTTCGTCTTTTGCATCAATGATTTCTACACCTTTTTAAGATAGAAAGACTTCACATGACAGTCTTTAGTCTTATATTTATCGACTTCTGATGCTTTTAGTTAAGAATGATCACGCTGTGCCTTACGGAGAGGGGTTAAACATCTTCATTACGTCAACCTAATCCTCTTCGTCTGTAAAATACGAGTTTAAATATTATCTGTTAAGAACACAAATAGAGATAAATATTGGGAGCGTTTCAAATGATTCACCACTTATCTGAACTCAAGCACATTCGTTATGTTTCAAAACGAAATAAAGAAAAGTATCAAGGTAGAAAACCGAACCCCGCCCCGGAATACTTCCCTTTGTTACACTACAGTAGAGTACAGAACCTCTTAACCAAAATGATAATGGAGATCACTGTGTAGGAGAATGGTAGAAAATCCATAATCCGCCATTTTGAAACTCATTCTTTTGTAGGATTACAACGGTCGTGCTCGGTATACGTCGATCGGGGCCAAAAGTATTCGGTGACCGTGTAAAGCGAATAGTTCCGACTAAACCCAAACCAAACCAAGAACAACCGAAGACATACGACTCAAGAAAGAGTATCAAAATCCGAAGCTGTAATGCACTAACAAAAAGGTTCGCGGTCAGAATGTAATCTTCCGCCGGAGGAATTCTCTCATTGTTTCAAGACGAATTGTAATCTATTCATCTAGACGATTTTAATGAGTTAATACAACCTAGAAGCTCAAGCTTACATGTAAATAAAAGTTTTCGCAGTTGAAATACCAACTTATCCGGGGGAAAACTGTTATGACCCAACGAAAGAAAAGAGCTTGCTATAGAAATATATAAAGGAATTCGTACCAGAGGAGTTTGCTCATTCAGTCATTGACGCAAGATCTACGATACATCATCCGATCAAGTCCGATCAATAGGGCTTATAGATATCGCGGGATAATAATGTACGCCTCACTAACCCTTTGTCTGTGTGTGGACGGATAGGGTTGGCGAGTTTACGGGCCAGTATCCTTTACACGTGGTATTTCAACATTGCAACTACATTGTACATATATCTCACAGCGTTGGATTACGGTAGAATATCGGGTATCCACATCGGAGAATGGGTTTTAAAATGGCGGATTGTGGGTATTATAAATACCCATAATCCACCATTTTGAAACTCATTCTCTCGTCGGAATACTAGTATATGTATTTCGGTCGTTCTCGGTATACATCGGTCGGTGCCGGAACTATTCGCATTTAACCGATTTACAACTTTCCTGTATCAATCAGTACTAAGCTGAGGTTCTGATGTGACTTACCTAAGGACACTCCCAGCAACTAGATATGTCATTCAAGCTTAAACCCGGAACCCTAAGTTCTAAGTCCACCACCTTTACCACTAAGCCACACAGGACCTTAATCGTATTCTACACTTGTCCATAAAAAGGTTATACACTACATATCAGTATAAATTCGCTTGTCCGCTAAGCCTTTTAGACAGACTGTTCAATACGAACAATTGATCATGCCATCCCCGATTTTCAAAACACCCTCCTTTTGTCAAGCGGACCAGGGTACCGTTTTACTTAGCAGTTTATGCTTAAGGTTTGCATAAGTCTAATACAACAATTACTCTTATTTCCATATAGGGAGAAGAAATATTGCAAAGTAACACATCATTGGAATCGTCTCTCCGAGACGCTTCCAATGACGTGTCACATTGCAATAGTGTACTTTCATTGAAGATACAATCAATGTTTGTCAGTTATGACTTACGCAAATATTTTCTTTAAGTTGTTTAGTAAAACGTCACCCAATATATTTCCAGGAAAGGTTCGACGAAAAGGGTTAATGCGATTATAGCGCTATTGGATGCTGAAACACTAGATCTTGATTAGAAAAATCGACCCAACTCGCCTTGCATGCAACGTTTCCAGATTTCCGTTTTATTTAATTGGCATTGTTTGCGCGTCCCCGGGTATTGTCCGCTTTCAAATTAGTCGCGGCAAGGGAAAGTTCACCGGGGTATTTGTCCGAAAAGATAACATGAGGTTCTGGTGTCTAAAGTATGTCTTTATCAACTTGGTCTGATCGAATCGATCTTAATAAGATACGCTGGCATTAGATAAGGGAATAGACCACAAGAATGTTGGACAAAACCAGTTATTGTACGAAATGTATCGTCCCTGAAAAGAAGTTACATATCTACCGTCAATATTTGTCCCAAGTCCATGATTTACGCAATCAGAAAGGCTAATTAATGCAAGAAGCCTTTCTTCGTTAGAACTACGAATACGGAAATTAATCCGAGAAGCATTTGATGTTTCTTATAGTGCCGCCTCCATTGAGTTTCACAGAGTTTAAAGCTTTCCGACACTTGTATTGTAGCATTAATCCGAATATCCGGTCACTGTTTTCACTATTCGAAATACAAGTCGCATCATTTACAGCAAATAGGCACTACCTAGTTAGATGTATTCACACTTGATTCGAAACTTTTTAAACAATTTCCCATTTCTAACGACAACACACGAAGCCCATTGATTAAACAAAACATATACATTCAAATCCTTCATTGTAAGTTTCCATTACACCAGAAATCGTGTGAATCAAACAGTATTTCGAGTACATGCATAACGCTCGGTTGTTTAGATACGATTACGATTTTGTTATAACTTCCGTTGGCTCACACTAACAGGACTTGCTTTCTAAAAGATTACATGAAACGGGTCTGCTTATCTTGTTCTAGGCAACCAGTCTTAAAGGTCATATTTCCCGATAAACAAAATTTTCTTTAATTATGGTTTTTGAATTAGGTTATGGTTTCGTTATGACGGAGGTAATGATTTTTTTCTCATACAGAAGCGAAAAATGTTGTTTTTGACTACTTTTATTCACCTTTATCGATTTTTGTGAATGACTTATCTCCCTTGTTGTGACGTCATTTGTGCTTCAAAGTCATATGAACTATCAGTAAGAAGAAACTAGTTCTCAGTAACGACGGTGTTTTTGCACAAATTTCGGACATTTTAAGTGTTGAATTGTGTTTTGGGAAACGTAAATTGGATATTGAATATGGTATTTTGACAGGTCTTCTGGTGTTATTCTGCTTTTGGTGGCAGGGATGCGAGTTTCTCCCGTTTTCCGACGAACATAAAAGCTGCAAAAAGTTTCGATAAGTAAACTGGACCGTGTTTACTTTACAAATAAGCAAAAGATATATTCCCCAAACAAGAACAGTAGGCTGTGTTACTTTCACTTCGAAGACGGCAAGTTAACGCATTGTTAGGCGTTTCCAGAGAATTGATTTTATTGATTTTTAAATGATCGGACTCAATTCAAAGTAATTTATACAGGTGAAGACGCTTCAAATTCATTCTACTTATTGAGTAACCATTATATTTCCCTTATTTCAAACACACCGACAACATTCACTAGTCTTGCTAGATCTTTATATAGAATTTGCACTGTGTAAATGTAGATAAATTCAAGAAAAGGATAAATCACGTTGATTGCACCTTTTTTAAAGTTAATTTCCTTGAATGACTCTCTTACTCGCCAAGTGAGTTTTGTTTGGAACAGATTAACTATGCTACATACTTAGTTAGGAATACTTAATTAGGCTGCTTTACGATTATATTACGTAAGAATTCAAAGGGTTGCAAGAATATGTTAATTTCATCCAACATCATAAGTTATTGTATATCCATGTCTTTGGGTTTTAAACGCTTAAAGGCATCTTGTTCTTATTTGCAAAACTTGTTTTATGTTTTAACATAATCGTAGAAACGTTGCCATTGTACATAAATGAGACAAAATGAAAAATGTACGTTGATTGCTATGATAACAAACTGATTAAAACAAGCAAGTTTCTTTTATCTGCCGTTGTCTTTGAATGAAAATTCAAAATAATGAATATTTGATATCCGCAAACTGTCTCTGAACTCATCAACGCAAATGATAATGGGTTCGATCTTAACTTAAGCGTCTGCTTTTCGGAATTATTTAAATCACACACCTCATTTTTTTGCCATTGGTAATATTGGTTTAAATGACGTATGTCACACTGAAATGCAGGTGTTCAAACATGATTATTACAAATTTATATTGATAATTTAGTAATAAGATCACTAAATATATAATTTACACATTTGAACATAATCTCTTTGTTTACAATTTAATTGATTATTGTCAGTTTACCTCACATACAAAGGGTCAATCAAAAAACATCGGACATTACAAGGATTAAGGGTCGTGATGCAAATTAACACCAATCTGCCACATTTGCACAGTATGTTTCAAGTCTCAAGTCCTTTATTGTTTAGGCGAAAGATAGCCTCTGGCGTTAATTATCTCTGTTGTTAATTAACAGATCTGACACGTTCTGCTATTCCAGACATGAAATAACAAGCGTCAAATCTCACACTTTCAATGCGCGGCAATTAAATTTATCTAAAAAATCCATTGTTAAGATAAAACCAATT
This sequence comes from Cerastoderma edule, assembly GCA_947846245.1. Classification (NCBI taxonomy): domain Eukaryota; kingdom Metazoa; phylum Mollusca; class Bivalvia; order Cardiida; family Cardiidae; genus Cerastoderma; species Cerastoderma edule. The sequence goes on from OX401417.1 coordinate 21,734,463, forward strand.
AGGACCAAACTCTCACAGGATGTTTGGATTGATAAGGTGTGTCAGGACATATTTATCTCTCAGTGTGACTTACGTCTGATACTTTGTCGTTATGTCGTTATGATATCCAAAGAAGTGAACATGTTGTCTTTTCTATTAGAATAGCTTGACACTTCAATAAGTATATGATAATCAGTATTCACCAAAACGGTATTAACTCTATGTTTTCAACAAAAACAACGTTTTAACATCAAAATCAAGTTTTGTCAAATTGATATTTAAATTCCAAAATCATAACAAATAAATTCAAATATGTTTATTTAAGGTTGTTAGTAAAATAAACTATGACGATTTTTTGTTTTAGCTGTTAATTATTAAACCTGTCCGAAAATTAAATGCTCAATATGTCAAGGCTACTTACACGAGAGAAAACGAACATAAATGTAAAGTGAATATGAAGAACAATTCTTAAGTCAAAACAGTTGATCTAGAAAGACGACATCGGAATCAATTTCGAAATCATAGACCTTTTACTGGGGGTGGAGTTACTGGAAAGTTGCCGGATGATTTTAACAAATACTCTTGAATGTGCCAGTGTTTAGTTTTGAAATTTGGATGTGTGGTGAAAATGTGAGTTAAAGGATATCCTTCGTATCACAAGTAAGTTGATGTGTGGTGAAAATGTGAGTTAAAGGATAACCTTCGTATCACAAGTAAGTTGGGTTATAATACGGTTTGTTTGTTCGCAATTTATGATCTTCTCCCGTATCATTTCATGTATTGATAAGACAATGCAGGATGAATTTGAAAGTTAATACTTATACGATGTACGGTTTTAAGACAAGTCGTTTATTCAGATCTATGTCTTTGTTTACTACTCAATTAAAACCTTAATACTAATACACGATCATTGACGAAAAAGTACTCGTGTTTTTTTTTCAACAAATATTTATAAAAATAGCTGTTTTCACAAATATCGTCAAAATTTCAAGCCGATTCTTACATATGAAAACGTTTACAAATCCTTTCAAATTTACGCATTACGTCACTTACTCTTTTTTTCAGAAGAATATTCTTATAATATGAAACATATTGAATAAAGAAAATGCACTGTCAATCCAAACATTGACTTAAGGATTGCTATTTCGAGGAAAATCGTCCCAATTTCAAGCCGTTCCTTTCATATGAACGCATTGACATATCCTTGTAAATTCACGCGTTAAGTCACTAATTTATTTTTTTCAAATGGATAATCTTATAATATGAAAAATATCCAGTATAGAAAATTCACTGTCAATCCAAACAATGACTTAAGAATCATTTATTTCAAGGAAAATCGTCCAAATTTCAAGCCGTTCCTTTCATATGAACAGGTTTACGCAATGACAAATCCATGCAAATTCACGGGTTAAGTTATTAATTTATCTTTTTTCAAATTGATATTCTTATAAAATGAATCATATTCAATAAATAAAATGCGCTGTCAATCCAAACAATGACTTTAGGATGGTTAATTTGAAGAAAAACACCACTTCTAACCAGCGATCGCTCTTCACGCCCTTTACATGGCGCATTCAGTGGATCACGAGTGACGTCACAGCAAAGGGAAGTAAGTCATACGAACTTTTATTAATCGGTGCGCTATGACGGTGATTTATGGCGTAATGCGTTATGCTAAAATGTTGCAAATAATTTCAATGTGAATCTTTTACTTCATATTTTAATTTTATGAAATAAACCCAACCTGTACATATGACCTTTAAACCCAGTGAGTGAAATGCAATTAAGTTTGAGGCTTGCCTAATGCAGCAATTAGCTAAAGGGGTTGTCCCACCCAAAAGGAGCCGGACATCGCAATATGAATGAAGTAATATTGACGCAATGTAAATTCCCGATCAAACAAACAATAACACTCGGCTTTACTTCTACATTGAAACGAAGGAGTATCAATTCGCAGTCAGCACTGTGCTAATATTATACATGTCGATATTGCGTAAACTCTCTCATTCACAGTCCTTTATATACGATTTCAATAAAAGTGAGAAAAAACACCGGGCGCAAATCAAAAGGGTATGAAACGTTGCCATGGTAAACTTTGCAAATCGCATTTCACGAGCCGGTTTAGTGTGAACCCTATTGAATGGGTGAGATACCCGGGTTACAGATTCTATATTTATTCTAACTCTAAGGCTTTCCATGTACCTCTTTATGACAAGTTGATAAATATTATTTTAACCTATTACCAAACAATAACGACATTTGACCACTTTGTTGAGGACGACTCTGGAAAACACTGTGGGAAAAGAGGAAATTGCTCTTAACGAGTCACTTTACAGTCACTTTGTACCTGGCACCCGTTCATCTAAGGGAAATAGACACAAGGCCAGGTGGTAGGGTCTCGTTTTGATACCTTGTCAAAATACGATTATGTCATGATGTATAATGATCGATGATTCTAAAAGGCTTCTGTTTGAATTTACTTTTGACTCGGTAAATACCCCTTTAACGCACCTGCAGCGGACGATTTCATATACTTGTTTGTGTAAAAAAATGAGATATCAAATTCTATTTTCAAAATAATTCCGCGTGAAATTTAACATGTACATTAACAATTCTTCTTGTTAAGGTTATCATTTTCTCAGCTGTTATGTGTTAAGAAGTGAACTAATATCAAAACTAATAAGCAAACTGACAAAAATTATCAATGGAAAAAACTCCATAAAATGTTATTGATAGTGAAAATTGAAATAATAATAATTATAAAAAAAAAAAATTTGCACACCATGAGCAAACACTTCTTTTGTTGCAATGATTTCAAATTTCGCCTGAATTCACGGCGTTGGAAGTAGTATTCATTAAATGAGTTTGAGGACATCAGCATTCGGAAAAGCGTTTTAAAAAACGTACAGAGACCGATGCATTATAATAGTTTTATGGGACTACGTAATGATATGTAAGGTTGGGTGACGGATTGTTACGAATAATGAAATCATACCACGTATCACAATGGGATGAAATGAATAGATCAGACGTTACCAGCAGACATGTTTGTGTAAGATCGTCTGCGTAGAGAATTGTCCCAGACTAGTCAAAATATTTCGACGTGAAGATTGTCTTTAATTCTCTAATGGGTAACTGCTGTCGGATATAAAAAAATATAAAACTATTTCCCAGTCACGTCAAATAAGTTTGAAAGGTACAAGACTAGAAAGAAAACCTTTGCATGCTTCAATAACGCAATTTATTCCTTCCATTTTACTTGCCGCCTTTTTTATTTTCATTATCGATCAATATTGTCCGATCAGACGTTTTGATTTTATTGTTCGAGTTTTTCATCGCATCAACAATATTTCCTATTATGGATGAGCTATCAATCATATTTGATGCTTGAAAATGATGTTAAACACATCTATATACATCGAAAACTCATCATGTAAGAACATATGTAATGTGTTATTTGCTAGGGACAATTCATCCAATATTTGTAACCCTTCGTATATGTAAGCATTTCTCAGATCACGAAAAAACCCGAGTAGTTAGGATTGGGACTGACTGACTCAGAAAAAAGCATGGTTGAAACTTATAGGTTGTATCAATGAACGACACTCTTTCAATCCCGCATACGGTATTCAATATGTACATTAGAACAGTGTATCAGAAATTGGCCATTTAAAGTCCTCGACCAATCCATAAAATAAATATTAACCAGAATGGGGTTTGGCCGTCTTTGTGTACACACATAGAGTCTTAAGGAACAAAAGGGGGTTTATGTGATCGACTTCTTAAACACACATTATACTATAGGGTCCTTTAATCGGAACTATTCGGGAATTTCCGTGAGCTGAGAAATTTGTTCATTAGATAAACCCGATGTGTTCATATTTCAGAGTCCCTTATACTGTAAGAAATAAAAGTTTAGTCTTAAAACGAAGTTTCTCTCAAAAAGGACTTTATTCCAAAATGAAAAATTACAAAGGAAATCACAATCCATAAACAAGGTAATTATGACGGCATTTGTTATGTCGAATCTTTGACTTTGTTATTCTGTCGTTTCTCCATTAGGGGTGGAATACCTTAAACTTTCAAATTAGGTAATAAGAATGCGTTGGTCCTCAGTTGCTTATTTCGGAACAAAATGAACACCCGAGACACAAGAAAACTACGCCTAATTCGAAGCAATACCGAACCCCCAGACAGAACTCGAACACATATGTAAATACCTACGTGTTTGTTTCTCCGCTGTTTGTTTCATTAGCGGACAACCCCCTAGAGAATTCAGACAGGTCAGCTTATTACCCAGATAACAACAATTACTGGTTACCGCACACCTGTCCATCCATCACCCTTAACCCTCTACCAAACAGCAAACTTCCAACTGTCCCAAATTGAAAGAGTTTGTAGACGGTATTACAAAGTATGATGCAAATGAAAAATAAATCGTCTGATAGGGCAGAAGAGACATTGTGGGAAAAGGAGAAATTGCTCCTCCTGAGCAATTTCTCCTTTTCCAACAATGTTTTCCTGAGTCGTCTACAAAATGTGCTCATGTCGTTATTGCTTTATAAAGGGTTAACTAATGAGTTATATGTGATAATGGGCTTGTCTCACAAAAGGTTCGTACAAAAAAAAAATCGTAAACGTTATATATAAAGTAAGAGAGGAAAAGAACAGTAATGTCAGATTTGAACCGTGATAACATGAGTCCTATCTGTGAAATAATTATCGTACTTTTAAACGCTTTTAATCCACAAAACGTCTTCCATTCATAAACAAACACGAAGTTGCCACTGAGAATGACAGGGTTAGGAACACTGTGTAAAACGTAGACGTTATGTTAAAACGTCAAAACACAAAACGCTAGAGGGGTAAATATGACGGATATATATCAAAAAGATGATCAGTTCATACCTGTAACGGCAGACCTCCACCCATATGTTGTTGATACTCATTTTAAAATTCTTAATGAAATTGTTTAATTGGATGTCGAGTTAGTGTTTATAACTTGCAGGCACACTAAGATCCGATTATGCGAATCTGATTATACAACAAACGGTTTTATTAGAAAACGAGAGGTACAAATTTTGACCACATAAGAATATAAACAAACACATAAAAACAATAAGTATCATTAAAAAAAAGCAATTAAAAAAAAGCAAGATTTCGGAATATACGATTACATTGACATATGACTTTGGCCTATGGTCATTTCATATTTAGTTTGTTATTATTTATGATTCCTACAACGAGCTCCCTACTGCAGTATCCAAAAAAAAGTTTTACTTTCCATTTCCTCAAGCCCATCGGGGTATAAAGGGTGGTAACCTACAATAAATCGATAGTTGTGTACAAGATGTACACATAACATACGCAGCATACAGTAGGGTGTAGGCGGTTAACAATGAACAGTGAAGGTTGTCGATATGTCCAATTTTTCCTTATTTAACGGGTTGGATTATTTTCCCACGTTGTTATGTATGTATTTATAAACATAACATAGGAATGTACAATATTCTATTCATTCTCATGTGTGTACACTATTTATTTGTATCAATCAAATATATACAACACGCAGAGTGAAAACCCTTAACAGCTCTATAATGAATAATGAAATCATTGTGACAAAAGGTGGATGGGCTCACCTTGAGCGAATTCTTCTTTTGTCACAATGTTTTCATGTGACAACACCTGGTAACGCGTTTAAGAGCATTTTCTATCATATTCTAAAGGGGTTAACATACAGAAAACCATATTTCCTCTGGTCAAAATAATTCGACGTGAAGAGTGCCCTTTAGTTTTATTCTTTGGCATGGTAATGATTGGAGAGATCTCCCAAAATAGAAATTCATTGATATCAATATCTCCCGATTGCGTCAAATAAGTTTGACTGCTATTACAACTATGTTTAACCCTTTCCCAAACGACAAATTTTCGACTGTCCCAAGTTGAAAGAGTTTCCAGAAGACATTTCAAATTGTGATGAAATTGAAAAATATTCTTCAGAAGGAGCAGAAAACATTGTAGGAAAAGGAGGAATTTCTCTTGGCGAGCAATTTCTCATTTTCCCCACAAGGTTTTCCAGAGTCGTCTGCAACAAAGCCCTTAAACGTCGTCATTGTTTGGTAATGGGTTAAAGAAAGGGGAGACAACTTAGGCTACAAACGGCTGTCACTTATCTTTATAATTGCAAAAAGTAATTAAAATTTATTGTTCGGACGTACCTCTCAGAGAACCCTCTCAAAATATCCGCATATAAATAAAGTATCGACGTAATTTGTCCACTTTGACCGGTCACTCGTAAATCCTAACACTGACTGACCAGCGGCCACTTGTGTACGTAAGTATGTGTCCAGCTGCTATCTACCGGACACCCCCACCCCCTTTACCACCCGATAATGATAACCATCTCAACCCGACGATGAGTTATTGTATAGGGCTTAACCCATTACCAGACAATGACGATATTAGACCATTTTGTTGCAGACGACTTTAGAAAATATTGTGGGAAAAGAATAACTTACTCGTAACGAGCAATTTCTCTTTTTCCCACAATGGTTTTTGCCCTATCAGAAGATTATTTTCCAATTTCATTATACATGTATTTTGAAATGTCGTCTGCAAACTCTTTCAATTTTGGATAGTCGAAAATTTGGCGTTTGTTAAAGGGTTAATACATTGTTAACACTTTTGCTCAAATTCTCCGTCTGTCAAAATGTTTCCAAATGTCCAGATATCGTGTAAAATGCTTTCAATATATTCGTTTTGTGAAAAGCAATGATAAACGGAGAGATTAGAATTTAGAAAACGAAAGATAAACATTAAATAAGACACACCTCAAAATACAAATTGGAATGATTTCAAATTCTTTCCGCTTTCACTTGTGTAGTGAAAACATCTGGAAAATGTATTCTCGATAAATCTTCCCGAAATATGCACGTTTGAAACAAATGTGAAGGAAGAAAGAAGAAGCTGATGTTGTATCCGTCACCTTGGAATTTTATACGTTCGCGTTTCTTTTTTTCTTTCGTGTTGGCGTTTCCTATCTCACACTTCAATCAGCCCTGTACAGTTGGTACTCGTTTAAGACCAAATAAAGAACAATTAATTATGGAAATATGCCAGTCTGTATTAGCACTGTAGAAAAATCCTTCGTGTTCTGGCTATGTGTAGTAACGTCATTTTTCCTATAGTCGCCTAAAACAATATTTTCTGTACATCCTTGTGTTTGGCGAAAGCATTGGACGGATGGTATGTTTTGAGTTATCACCCTTCCTTCCCTTTTTCAGCAGCCATGCTTTCCTCGTTAACGAACAGTTTAAAGAGTACAATTACACTATACCCATAATTCGGTTAAACTGGAAAACCAGAAACAGATGCTGAGTTTTAACGGGGTTTTAATTCTTTTAAAAGCTGCAGACCACTTATGTAGTCGAGTGGTAGCGTATTCCTATTGGTACAATGTATTTGAAAGATTTGTGTTATAAGGTGTTAAACGCCGTATCAACAATTTTTCAGTTATGTAACGTATTTCCTGGATCCACCAGTACTAGGCCAGTGACTTGTGAAAGGTCACTCCCACGATACCGGATGTGCCAGTGGGACTCGAACCCGGGACCGCCGACTTCTTAGTCCGTTACCTTAACCACGCCGGATACTTTAAAGGAAATATATGATTTACTATACTTAAATGTCGTAGTTGTCAAATCTGTAATAAGGGGATACGACATTTTAATTATACATAAACGATTTGCTTGGCACGAGCAAATTCTCCCTTCGTTTACGATTTTTTCCTAGAAGTGTAACACATTTCTTTCGACAGAATACTTAGTTTAATTATATCATTATAGAATGCAGCACGTGGAACTTTTAAAAGTTAGGTTTATGCCTGTTAAAAATCGATTAACAAAATTAGAAAATAGTCAGAAACAAAGATACGGGTCTATCTAAAAGATTTACGGATGTTTTCATACATAATGTAGAGGGACCCCTTAGATTCCCTGATCAGTCAACGTTTTCCCCATAGTTTGATCCTTGGCAACACTTTTCTGTTTGTCTAAACACAGTAGACCTATTACCAAACAACAACGACATTAAACCTGTTTGTTGCAGACGACTCTGGATAACATTGTTGGAAAAGGAGAATTTGCTCTTAACGAACAATTTCTCCTTTTCCAACAATGTTTCTGCCCTATCAAACAAGTGTTTTCCACATTTTGTCACATCTTGAAATGTCGTCTCAATTTGGAACAGTCGGAAATTAACCGTTTTGTAAATAAAGATGAAATACCACGGAAAACTCTGTTCATATCGGTAGAAAATATAGCCTGGGGCCTAGCCGTACATATACCCCACACTAGTACGGGTATGCATGGGCCAGGACCCGGGCTATAGAAAAGGGTGCAATTGGATATATCTATAGATTTGATCTGTTGTTTATCGGGCATTTGATAGGACAACCCGGGATCGATTGCACGACAGATCTCCATAATTACATTTCCTCCCGTCCTCCTCCGACACAAATCTAATATAACTCCTCTCCCAGAAACCACTACCATAGACAGACACAAAGTGAGCGTGCCAATTTCGGATTTGAAAAATAAAGAAAGAAGAATAAGCGAGATATTCAAAGTGTCCTCATAACGATGTTTGAAATTCTTAAAAGAAATTTGGAATTACATTTGCAAGTAATTGTAGATGATTGTAATGTATAGTTTTGATATGGCGGTTAAGCCGTCTACCAAACGCCAAATGTTCGACTGTCCCAAATTGAAAGAGTATGCAGACGACATTTCAAAATGTGATGCAATTGAAAAGTTATCTTCTTATATGGTAGAAAATTTTGTGAGAAAAGGAGAAGTTGCTCGTTAAAATCAAAAGGCCAGTTTAAGGCAAAAAGCCCTGATACTGTACCCACTCTTTGAGTGGACAGGCTTAAATAGTTTAACGTCATTGACTAATGGGCAAAAGTGATTGAATGAGGCTGGACCAATCTAATAAGGCTTGAATTACAATGACTCTCCGAGGGTCAGCCAGCTTGGTTGCAACTATTCCGAGCGAGATCGAGTTAACGGGATTGGCAAATGTTGTTAACTGATAGAAGCCATCGTTTCAGACTAGCTTTAAGTTCTCAAGTGTTGCTACTTTTTGCTGAGAGTTTGTGTCGGAAGAAGAAATCGTATTGGGCTATTTGATCTGCTAACATTCTATCAATTCTTTAAGTAATTAATTTATCAACCAATCAATCGATCGAGCGATCAATACATAAATTTATCAATCAGTAAATCAATCAGTAAATCAATCAGTAAATCAGTAAACCAATCAATCAATAAATCGATCAATCATCCAACCAGCCAATCAATCAACCAACCGTTCAATCGATCAATAAATCAAGTAATCAATCAACCCGAGATCTACATTTTTACTACCAACCAACTAAACGAACCATCGAAGTATCAATCAATACACAAACAAACAAATCAATGAAGGTATATATACCCATTTCCCGGCATTTTGAAAGTCATTCTTGCATCAGATTATTTCGGTCGCATTCGTTATAGATCGGTCGCGGCTCCAATCATTGTATACCGGAAACAACAGAATTAATCCGACGAAAAAATGAATTTTCAAAATGGCGGATTATGGGTATTCAACCTTAATCAAACAACAAGACAATCCAAAACACACATTCCAATATGCTGGAATCCGGTCAATAAATCAATCAAGCCATCCAGCCTACAAGACGGACTTGCCTGTTTTCCAATTAGCCGAAAGGAATTCAATTTTAGTTTAATTAATATTTAATGAGTGAAAAGTCCCTGGGCAGGTGGGTAGGTTCCCTTCCTATATTTGTCTACGAATGCCTGAGAACGGAGGCATAAAATGTACCGTTGGTTATCACGTGAAGGACAATGGGACCGTTTTACTAAACGACTTAACCCTTTACCAAAAGCCAAATGTTCGACTGTCCCAAATTGAAAGAGTTTGCAGACGTCATTTCAAAATGTGGGGATATTCAAAAATTGTCTCCTGATATGACAGAAAGGATATTGGGAAAAGGAGAAATTGCTCGTTAAGAGCAATTTCTCCTTTCCCACAATGTTTTCCAGAGTCGTCTGCCATAAACTGGTCAAATGTTATTATTTGTTGGTAATGGGTTATGGAAAATATTTCCGTAAGTCAAAACTGATGAACATGGATAGTATCTTAAATGAAAGTATACTATTGCAATGTGACACACCATCGGAAGCGTCTCGGAGAGACGATTCCAGTGATGTGTTACGTTGAAATATTGTTTAAACAAAGTTGAATTAGAGGGGATTGTTGTTTTGAACGTACGCAGATCTTCAGCATAAATGTTTTGTGATACGATAGCCTGGAGGTAGAGCGTCGGCCAAGGAACACGAGGGTCCAGAGTTCGCATCTCGTAAGTAGGATATCTGCCTTACGGCCTTTCATTAACTCACATTCGGCGCGAGTACTGGTTATATACCCATGTAACAGAATCGGCAGTGATTTATCTAGGTTGTAAGAACTTGTGTCACATTCGATGTCAAAAAAAAAACGAACACATTTACACGTGCACAGCGTCGGCACCAGGTGACATTCATTGGTAAATTAGACATTTTAACATATTCCTCAAAGATCATCATAACAACTGGATGGATATTGGCGTCTCGAATTAGAACGTTCCAACGGTACCAACCTATCTGGAATATCATTTTACAAAGAAGTTCATACGTACGATTTTTGTCCGCGTTCTTTGCAAAGATCTTATATCTCTTAAAGCACAACGTCAAGGTAAACAGGAAAGGGCCATGTTTGATTTATTGTGATTCTTTTAGTCTCAACTTTGGCTCAGATATACATTTAATGTTCGCTGTCGGTAGGCCATATCGTACAAGATATCCAAAATGCTGGACTTTATAGCAATGCCGCCTCAGATATACCTGTACAGGAGATTTCTTTTCTTTCTTTTTAAAGAACTTCACGTATATGCGTTTATACCCACTCTCTTCGTTCCGCCGCGAAGCCTTACTATTTGCCCTTTCACACAATTGTTAAGTAAATATTTGCCGAAGCCTTCCATTCACGGTTCCACTGTTTGTTCGATTTATTCTTTTCCAAACGATATTTATATCATTGTACCAAATTGAACGATTCGTTATGTAAACCTATTATTAGATAAAACCAATGTTCATTTCTTTAGACAGAATTAAAAGAAAAATGTTTAAAAAAGGGAACGATGCTCCATGATATGAATTCAAACAGACCCAACAACACTTGTGACATGTATCTACCTTTACAATCATTGTTCATTTTTTTCGATGAAATTAAAAGAAATAAGGTTTAAAAAAGGGAACGATGCTCCATGATATGAATTCAAACAGACCCAACAACACTTGTGACATGTATCTACCTTTACAATCATTGTTCATTTCTTTCGATAAAATTAAAAGAAATAAGGTTTAAAAAAGGGAACGATGCTCCATAACAATAAATTCAAGCAGACCCAACAGCACTAGTGACATGTATCTAACTTGGCACAGTGTTACTTTCATCTTTTGAAATAATATAAAATAATTGAGAGCTAATCAATCGTCTCATTATCAAAACATTAAGGTACATTTCGAGGAAACAGCTAATAATCCTCCTTTTCTGATCGTATAAATAATTGTTATATTCAAGTACTATATAGTCTGAGTTTGTATGACGTTTAACGCCGTATCAACAATTTTCAGTTATGAAACAGCTTTCCAGGATCCATCGCTACAATGCTAGGGATCTGAAGTGACGTGCCAAAGGTCACTTCCACCAAACGAAAAGCGTCGATTGGGCTTGAACCCGGGTCCCGAGTTTCAAGTCCACCACCCTAACCAATTGGCCACGCAGGACCCTGATTGTATGGTATAAGCCACGTTTTACTATTTCTTCGATTTACAGAAAATATTACTCGACATGTCGTTCCTTAAAGAGGTTAGACATAGACATACAATCATAAAAATACATGTTATTTCTAATGAGTTTTTTTTTTCTATTTCTCTTTTTTAAGCAGAGGGTAGCTGTACTTCGTTGATGAACTGTCCCCACCCCTTTTTTACTTATAATATGAAAAGAACGTCCATTTATAGAATCGCAGACAATAACATGTCCCTTATAGAAACTAATACCAAGATTAGAAAGCGCTCAAACCGAAAATAGTTTTTATTATACAACAAGATTCATATAGCACGAATTCCTATTAGTACGAATTGCATGTTCGATGAAACGTGCTTTATTCCCACGAGGTATCCTAGAAAAAATGACATTTTGTTGGTCCTCCATTGATTTTGTGTCATTACCGTCATATCCTATTTCGGTCCCAACCAATCATCGCATGTTTCTAATTAGTGAATTTATCGAACAGAACGATGCTTCATTAGGCTTTAATTCCTTTTTACATTTGTTTTTGATGGCGTACTAAAGATATCACTGTCAATTAAAATTGATATACGTTGGGATGAAATGTAATGCATTTCGCTAATGTAATTGTGCGCCTAATTCGATCGTGTTGTTTTACGACCGAGAACTTTTTTTTAATTAGGGTTTAACGTAGTATGTTACATTTGTCTTTAATTCTAGAAGAAAGTATTTCTACTAATCAATTCAACCTTTATGGAAAACATTAGAAGTGCTAGGCTAAGAAATAGGGTTTTGTCCGAGGATATGCCGCAAGAAAATAGTAAGCCGAAGTTTTGGATCGACTCCGGCACTACCTGTCTCAAACCAATTGCACAAACCAATTAACAATCCCATATCTTGAAAACGAGTGAGAATCCTTGGGACATTACAAATTCAGGTAATGGTGGGGCTCGAACTTGGGACCCCGTAGTTTTAGGTCCAACACCTAAGCCACAATTTCTTCCGAAACGAAACGAAAAAAATTCTTAAACAGGGAATCGAGTTAGATAGAAATAAAGACAAATCGATGAAACAATATTGCATAAATATGAAAACGAAAACAACATATATGAAACACCAGATTCTCCGTAAATCCGATGATACATGTGACTCTGTGATACGAGAAATGGTCCCATCTGCAAGGCAGCAGGATCTCAATTAGCTTAATTAAATGGGAAGGGAAGCGTAAACAATACAGCATCCGGAACAACTCGGTGGTTTCCGGTAACCCGACTTAGACAGCGGAACTCACCGAGATAATCCGAGGATTTCCGGATGTGACAGGACAGAGGTATTGACAATATTTCTCATTACGAGGAAAACCAATATATCATGAAATCGAGTGAATCCTGGCGTAATTGTACTTATTCTCTTTAATTGGGTAGGACTGTCCTTGAAGCCGCGGGCCTTTCAGATTCCTTTTTATTTCTTTTTTTTTTCAGTTGTCATTGAACAGCCCGTTTATTCAGTATCGTATATAGAATGACCATTACGAACTTACAGAAAATATCTTTATATACTATCATATGGATGAATTCGCAGGTAGTTGCAATTAATGTTTTGAGAATTGCACAATGTGTGATGTTTCTTCTTTTCTCTTAGCTTTTTTAAGATTTCTTCGAAAATGGCTGCTTTCAAACTCAGTAGGTAGAGAGTTCAACTTGGATTTATAAGGATACTGTGTCCGAAAAACCGATTAGACCGAAATACCATATTACTTCATAAGATCGAATGTGCAAAGTGCAACATGACTTGATTGTCTCTCACCCCTTAATATTTCCGTTTAATTCGGGGATCAATCATTGAAGTGTAACGGATATATTCAGAACACCCTAGGAACTACATTTTTCATCCCACCTCAGGAAGTACATTATCGCAATTCAATTCATTTTATTCAGAATAAAGAAAGCACTTAGTAACTTAACGACATGCTAGTTCTAACAACATTCATACGTGGAAACTCGCCTTTTTCCTATGCATACCAGTTAACATTCAGTATAAAAACAAAACATCTTTACAAAAAAGGTTGATAAAAGTCATCCTAAATGCAGGATGAATTGCTAAATCTAACAACACCCATATATATATATATATATATACATATTTTGTTTGGGGAGAGGTCTTTCATTTAAAGAAAGCCGATGTCTTTGAATAGTATGTTCTTACAGGGTATTCTTACACTTATGGTGTTTTAGTGGGGTATCAAATGTGTTTGACAAGTATTAATTTGCTTGATAAGTTGTCTTGATCTTTCATTCAGTTAACTATTAGATAATATGTTTCTCACTGCCCCTCATACCTTTCTCAGACATATTGATACCTCACTGTGAGACGTCATATGGGCCAAAATACCTTAATTGTCCTTTGTCTTTTAGTTTTCTTGTTCACTTGTTCATTGTTGAGGATCTTATGGAAGATTGTCAGTTTAAATTGTCAAATAGGTTTCCTCGTTAAATAAAATCTTTATTATTATTACTATTATTATTATTATTATTATTATTATTATTATTATTATTATTATTATTATTATTATTATTATTATTATTATTATTATTAATAATAATATTATTATTATTATTCAGGAATTAGCATTTTGTTCCTATGTATACAAGTTCATGTTACAACCAGTTCTTAGAACATATTGAAATGGACACTGTTTTTCTGCCGCCACCATTTTCACCCGGAATTCCGCCGGGCTAGACTCAATAACTACGCGAGGTATTCGACATGCACGATGTGTGGGGAAACACGCTGTCAAAAGTCGGGCCCATGTTGCCAAAATGTACGTCGTAAATACCAGCGATGCCTTATTAATGGGGTTACCTGACATTCACCTCCTATTTTCATTAACATACACTTTCCAGCTATTGTTCACGTACATGTATATAACATATAAAATAAGTCCGTTAACTATGTCCATATTAACATAGGGGAATCTAAAAAGACAGAAATCGTTGAAATGGGTTTAATTCCATGTCAACATTTTTTCAAGACTTACGTTATGGATTTTCTTCCGGATTCATCAGTCATAGGAATTATTTCTGAAATTTGTTATGTTGTTTATATGGGTTTTTACATCGCGTCATCATTATTTCAGTTATGTTGCAATGTCCGAATCTTATTTTATAGGAAGACACCATAAGGGCTGTTCAAGCCAGATCGAACACTCGGCATTCTGGTAGTCAGTCGGAAGACTACCTCTCATGAAAATCGAAATGCCGACAACGGGATTTAAACCTATGCGGGGAGGGTCCATGTGATTCCAAGCACTGTACTCAAACCTCAGACCACGGATACCTCTTGAGGTTTCCTAACATAGGACGCTCCCACGAACCCTGAGGTACAGGCGGGCTTGAACGCAGGACTCCCCGAGTTCCAAGACAACCACGTTGACCACTGGGTCACGTAGGACACTACAAACGACGATTTGAACGATTGAAGCAAATCGGTTGAAAAATATACAATAAGTACAATACTTCTCAACGGAATTATGTCATTTTCATTCTAAAATCTCAAGCGCTGACATTCATATGCAAGTTAAAGTTTTGCCAATGTGACATTATCTAGACGTGCTTATATCCCAAGCCAAATAGCTCGTCCTTTGAGCATGAAACGTACTGGTTTTGACATTCAGTACCGATGAGATACGGAACAATCAGATGCTATAGACTTGTACTATAAAGGTCGTGCCAAGCAATTCTATAGGCTTAATGACGGGAAAAGGTGGATTGCCTTTGCCTATATGTAGGTTCCGTCAAAAAGTTTTAAGATAGATATACCACCAAATTCCTTTCCTTTTGTTCCTTGCGCTGATCGGAGAATATATGTCAATGGCTGTTTTTCAATGCTTATTGTTTAGATAAAAAAGATGTGGGGTGCCTAAGCCCCTGACCAAATGCCAATTTTCCCACTGTCCCAAATTGAAAGAGTTCGAAGACGACATTTCAAAATGGAACACGTGGAGCTTCCATAAAAGTCAAATAACACCATATTTCAGAGAAAAACAATCTTATCATTAATCTTTACAACCGGAAGTAGTTAAGCGATTGTATATTTCCCAAAAGTCTACATAGGAAGAAGTTAAATGGCCATCTTTTATTGAAGACTTGTTCTCGAAATAAAATAAAAAATCCTACCGAACTTAAGCGGGAGACCCTATGCATGCTTTCGGTAAATAGCTAATAACATGGCCATAAATATCACGATATTTTGAGCCAGGATTCAAACCTACGACCCAGTAGGAACACCGTTGCTAGAATACGCAGTTCATTTCTATGACTATTCAAATATATACATCTTCTTTTATAAGGAATGGTTATTGCTCAACATTTAAACCAACAACAGGTGGTACATATAAGCATACAGACTATATCATTAATAAATTATATTAGGTGGACAAGAGGAAACCTTGTGACGAAAGGAGAAATGGCTCATCATGAGCCATTTCTCCTTTCGTCACAATGGTTTCCCAAATGTCATGCTACGGGCGTAGAAAAACCGGTATGCATGAAGTAAATTGCTAAGGGTGACTCCGTTCATGTTTGGAGTACGTTGAACTTAAGACAACGAAGCTAGGTCTAATTAATATGTATAAGAGACGTTTTTGGAAGCTTTTGGCGATGCGGGTAATCATACACATAATTATACATAGAGTTGTTGTTTTTGTTGTTTTCTTTCATCGTTGTGAATTTGGTTGTTGCTGTATACTGAACAAAATCGTCAGGCTCCAACTAATAAATGACATTTATTTGGAGACATCAAGGATACTCTATTACATTGCAACAACATAGCAATTGAATAGAAAACATATTTCACAAATGCAACAACGCTGATAAGCCATGATAGCACACCAAATACAAAAGATTACACAAGATTGATTTCCCTAATATTTATTGTGGGCCTTCAATCAAGCGTCTTACTTTTACATTGTAAAGTCCGATCATTATGAACAGTTATTGTTTTGTTTTGTTTCTTTCTGCTTTGAAAAGAAAGGTAAAGAAAACGATACTGTGTTCTTTAAAATGCTATCTTTCCGACCCCCTGCTTGCGGTGATATAAACAGTTTTATTTCATCGAGGGTCTAAAACTATATAGATAAAGCAACGGTACTAAAATTGCGCGATATATTTGGCTACCGGAACACAAACCATTGCGCACATTTGGCCTCCATATTCTAGACGGTCATAAACAAACAGAAATATTCGTATGGAATCACCATATGGGATTAGTAAAGAAATTAAAAGATTTTCGGGGGGAAGAATGTTATGCCCATCTCAGATAATTTCTGTTAAGTTTATGTTTGTGTTTATTACCCCCTATCTAAATGCTCCGTAAATATTCCTCCAACATCATGATTGGATTTTCTTCTCCAGCGAAATCGTCAAAATAAATGAAGCAATCATTAGGAGATAAGAGAGAAATGCAGTAATTGATGTTTTGTTTTTTTCATTTTTTATTAACCAGGATGTTTTCTAGTCACGTGATGAAAAATGCCGCTTCCGGTATTTCATTCGGTGGCATCAAAGCGAAAAGTGTCTGCCATATTGCATCTGTTTAAGAGGTGATTACGCATTAAATAGAAAACACATATATTATGTAATAAACAAAGCGTATTGTTGAAGCATATAATTGATCAATTGCTAAGTAAGACATTAAATTATCGAAAACGTATTTGATGTGAGAGTGGACTGGTTTGAAGTTTGGAATCCATAGATATATATAGATACATTGAAAAGAAAACCTTCAACAATCATATCCTGACTTCTTATAGCTATTTCTCAGGCACTATACGGAACATAGTTTCCTAGTCGTATTTACGGATATATCGATAGATGCAGCATGACACATATTTCGTTGGAGATCACGTAAATATAGAATGCACATAATCCATCATTTTGAAACTCATTCTTTCGTCGGATTACTTCGGTCATTCTCGTTATACACCGGTCTGGGTCGGAACTATTCGCTTTACACCGAATAGCTCCAGCCCGACCGACATATACCGAGCACGACCGAAGTAACCCGACAAAAGAATGAGATTCAAAATGGAGTATTGGTAGTCTTATTTAACATTATTCCAGATACTAGTACAATACCAAAACTATAACATAATTGGTGGCTTAAAACCCGTAAAACTCAACAGCTCTAAAGGGCTTATCGAAATAGATAGACTGATTGGGATTCCGTTAGTAGGCCAGGCGACATCACACCTGTAACTTGGGGAAGTAATTCATCGAGACTTTCTTTCCCGTAATGCTCCAAGGAATGGGATAGCCCATAAACAGCGGATCCTTTGGCTTTTATTGAGGCGCAGTGCTTTCTTAATTAGGCCGAACTGTGCGGTAGATATATCATTAAACTTCAAAGGTGGAGCTCGGAGAAAAATAGGGTATGTACTGTAATGCATGCAATCGTAATTAAAGTAAAGGAAGAGAATTTATTTTTTTTGCTATATAAATCAGGTTTATGTTGTTCGTATACTTTAGGAATAGTGAAATCAAATACAACATTCGGACGCATGATAAAGTTTTATCATGCACATCGGTATAAAAAGGCAACCAGTTAAAAGAGTCGTGGGTTCGAATCCCGTGAGTAGCGGGATCTGCATTGCGGTCTTTTATTAATCCACATTCGGCGCGAGTACTGGTCTTAGTATCGAGGAAGCAGAATCCAGAGTGTTTAATCTAAGTTGTAAGAACTTGTTTCACAATCCATGTGATATAAATAAGTTAAAATCTAAACCATCTATTCTCTTTATCTATATTTATTGATATAGCTGGGCCATCAGGAGTACCCTCTCCCCTCACACAAAATTAGGGTTCATCAAAGCGGACATTTTGAACAGTGTTGTTGTCGTAAACGCGATGTCGTAAAATGTTCGGTTTTCGGTAACAAGGTATCCCTGACAGAATCGGGGACCAGCGAGCCAAATTTTCGCTATTCAACTGCCAGATTCAATTATTCCATAGAATGGGAAGCGTGCGGAATGGGAACTATGGATAGCGTGTCATCGATGCCTCAATCTTTGAAATACAGCCATTATTTTTTTCTCTTCGTCTGCAATTTGGAGAAAAAACACGTGCCTACAATTCTTTGCTGGAAGAGTTTTCGTCCAACAGCCGCGCATGATCTATGGAAACAGTTTAATATGTCTGGAACAGTTAGAAACGTGAAAAAGCGTTTATAAGTCAAAAGTTCTGTCGTAAGTTTCAACAGTAATATCATATAATACAGTGGTACGGTTGGAAGTCGGCGTTTCGTTTACAACAATGAACCGTGTTACAAATGTGATTACAGTGTTATTGTTATTTGAAAATCATCAACAATTACAAAACAAAAATTAAAAAGAATCGCAAATCTAATCCCCCATGCCAAGATATTGATACAAGTATCACATCATTTCCATTAACAACAATGCGGTTGCACTGGGTATCTTTCTAGAGTCCTCAAAATAAACGGAATAGTTGTGAATCATCAATCTGAACACATCGGGTTTATCCAATAGAAAACACCTCTGAAATAATAGGGATGACGCCATATTGTTTCCCGCGAGAATGACGTCACTTTCTTTCGTTTCTAAAAATAGATCTTGAATGTAAAATCCCAAAAGTCGTTAAATTTGATTGAGGAAACAAGTATACATATCACAACAACAAGTTCGCCATTTGGTATGAGTTACTGGTCAAAAGTGGTTAAAAAGGATGTCCAACACTTCCATACACATTGAACTACTTAACGTGCACACTTAGAAAAGGTGTTCATCGGCGGATGCCGATTTACCCGAAAAATTGTAACCCTACACTTATATCCGAGGTGTATTTCACAGCTCACGGAAATGCCCGAGTAGTTCCGATTGGTGAATCATATCATTTTATTGATATTACATCATCTGAATAATTAGCACTAGACGATAACTTGGATCTTCATGTCTCATTGTTGTAATAATTTCAGAAGATTTAGAAATCCTAAATGTAGCAGTTTGTTAGGTCAAGCGGGCTTTAGTACATTTGTTTATTTTGTCAAAGACTTGCAAGAAATCAATTTTAATGAAATAGTTTAGTATAAGACTATGTAGTCATTAAATATCATGGTATTCAATATTGTATTGTGTATTGTGTCCTTTAATACAACCCAAAGAAAGGTGTAATTGAAAAGGCCATGTAGTCTTCTTTTGCTGCATTGTTTAAACACACCTAACTGTTTAAACAGTAAGCTAACTAAACAGAACATTCTAATCATATATTACTTTTAAAATCATACAAGAAGCGGGCGCCTGAAAAGAAAGTCCAACAGACAACAGAAGAAGTTGTTCAACAAGTCAAACATCATCTTTTGCTGAAACGTTTTGCTTTTACAACTTTAACAGGGAACAGAACTTAGCAGCAGAAAGAATTGTAAGTTAACTAAGTAGGGCACAATTACCGATCACTGCATGATGCTAGATAGACACCCGTGCATCATAGATAATCTCGAGCCTCTCCGACTGGGCTTATCAGCTGATATCTTACTACGCATTAATTTGAACGAGTTTGAAAACGTTGGCAATAATTGATGCGTTTTCTCTAACCCTCGATGTTAGCAAAAGAATTGATCAAACTTGACGCGGTGTACTTTGTCAGAGGGAGACTGCCTTTTGATCATGATAGTCATGCCATTAACGCAATATGGTGCACTTCGTAATCATTAATTATGCGCATATCTATTTTTCTCTTCCATTTGCGTAAACATGTTTGGGGAAGAGGGGAGGGGGTTGAAAGGATGCAGAAGGAGACGATTGGAGTTATTGTTGAAAAAAGCCGAAATTGCTCGGACGAGCCATCTCGGCTTTTTTCAACAATAACCTCTATGCTATTCTAACCTATGAATATTCATCAATCGTATTCGATCGAGCAATTTCGCTTCTTTCGAACAACAATTCATTTTCTACAGTAGAAATATTCTTCAAATATATTCCAATTTCACTATTTTTTAACATGACCATCGTGCAATTAGCACAATATGTTGCATTTTGTTAACATTATGCTCATATCTTTTTTTTCCCATCTTTGGGATTGATGCGTTTCCAGAAGATAGGAGGATTTTCTGTTATACGATAACTGTCAGAAAATTAAGAACTACTCATGTGAGTAATTCATCCCTTTTCAACAATAATTCCTATCATATGAAAGGGGTATCCTGAAATCATATCTTCATTTCATTTAATCAACCGAACTTAATAGTAATTTCAAATCAAATCTAATTTCGGGGAAGAGTTTGAAGATAAAGGCAATGTGATCAATACAATTGCTTGTGAAATCGACCACAATAATTAATCGCAGCAACATGCATGTATGAGGCATGTCACATGTGTTGGGAATATGAATCTGCTCGCTATTCTGGTATTGTCTTTCCTTTCGTATTTGTTTAAAAACCGTGTCAACAATCTTTCAGTTGTATAACGAGATTAACCTTTTCTATGCTACGACTGTGCAGCGTTCTGGTATTGCTGTGCAACTATACTTTTTTTGTTTATATCGGGTTTAACATCGTGTCATCAGTATTTCAGTTATTTTTCTACATTTCCGGCTTCAAAAGTACTACACAGGGCTTTGCAGTGCCTTGCCAAATGACCCTCCAACGGAAATTCCAGTTGGTCATATGTGCACAAGGCTGACACAAAGAGTAAACAATGTTACCGTCTTTTAAAGACGAGAGTCGATTTAACGATTTAAAATACCCTTTTTAAAAACATGATTTTTACATCGCGTCAGCATTATTTCCGTTATGTTGCGATGCACAACAATTCATAATGGATAAAGACCCCCTTAAGTGTCCATAGGCCTCTCAAAAACCAGATGCTGTCACTGGGTTCGAACCAACACGTAGAGGGGCCATGTGACTTCATGTCCTGAGCCGTAATCACTAGGCCACGGGGTTTAACTTATTCAAACCAAGGCTACATATAGAAGGAAGTACCTTGCCCAATTGAAAGAACATTGGGGATCGAACCCTTTCATTCATCCCAGCATAACCCTACTACTTCCACATCGCACCGTCTTTCAGCCGAGTGTGTAAGAAACATTTGCACACATATATTGAAGTTGGCTAGGTTTTGTGTGTGTAATGGTAAATCATATCTAACGTTTAGCCCATAGTGAGACTCAGACGGAAGCATTTATCAACGTACATACAAACGGTTTTAGGATAAATCAATCCGACATCTTATACAACTTATGTATGACTAAAAAACTGTTACATTTTCACCCTTTACCAAACGCCAAATTTTCCACTGTCCAAAATTGAAAAATGTTTCGAACTCTATTTCAAACAGTGATGATAGTGGAACACAATCTTCTGATAGGGCAGACAACATTGTGTGAAAAGGAGAAATTGCTCATGACGAGCAATTTCTCCTTTTCCCAAAATGTTTTCCAGCGTCCTCTGCAACAAACTGGTTAAATGTCGTTATTGTTTGGTAAAGGGTTAAGAATAGACTTGATTCAACCCTTTACCAGATCTGTTTCAATAATATTTTTTTTTTCAAAGGCAAACAATTCTGTTGATCACACGGTTTAGTCAAGGAGAAACCATAGTGACACTAAGAGAAAGTGCTCATGACGAGCAACCTCTCATTTTGTCACTAATGTCTCTAGTTCATCCACAAATTGTTTCCAAGGAATATTATATATGATTATATTCATGCATTGCAATTTAAATTTTCACTGTTTCTTTCAATTTGACCGAATCAAGTCACACACGTCAACTTTTGGGATTGAATTATATACACTGTACGTATATGCGGATACTTGTAAGCTATCTTACCTCTGTCGTTTGTGGCAAATAAGCTCGGTACATGATGAGACATCGAAAGTCAAAAGAAAGCCCAGAGCGATAGGAGACTTTAACACTTGTCTCCTTTTCCAACACAAACACTTAGTAACTCCTTCGAAGTGTAATAGTTGACAACTACTGAGAAAACGACAATCGAAAGCCAAAACGACGTTAAAGATAAAGCTGATCACAGACTAATCCGAACCCCCACTTCATGCTATAACTAGAGAAATAGGAAGAAATAAAAGTCTCGTCTTACAGGAAGACATATACCACATAGATAATAAAGTATCGCGTCGAATCAGACTGTGGAGAAATCACCATCTAATATGTGGCTTATGTACACATAATCACATCAAATTACTGCTCAACTTAGATCCACAAGTCTTCATTTCATAGAAAATAAAGTCGTGTTTTTCAACAACATCTCTCTCCGTTAAGACATACATATAATTCGCACGTTTATTCCGTATATGGGGCGAGAACACGCATAAAACACAAAGCCGGGACTTAGTAACCTTATACAAATATGTCGGAACACGGCGTAACAGCTTGTAACGTTGTTAACGATCTAGAAATCCCGTCCAAACCTCGTCCGTTAATCACGTTCTCACGTCAACGTTAAAACGTCGTGTCACATGACCCGAAATACACACCGATCACGTGACATGTTTTTGTCACTGTTGTGAGACATTAATCAGTAGAATTATTTTACATAAGTTAATGGGTCTAATTTATATACGCTTTATTAATTTGAGCATTTTTACGTTAAGAGTGTACCTTTTGTTTTCCACCTTTTTGATTTTGCGACAGAAGTAACTTGAAAGATCATGTTCCAATTACCCTGTGCTGTTGACATATATTATGATCTGAATATGATAATTTTCAAATTTGAAAGCTTTTGTTTGCTCCAGCTTAACCCTTTACCAAATGCCAAACTGTCCTAAATTGAAGGAGTTTGCAGACGACATTTCAAAATGAGATAAAATTGTAATAATAATCATCTGATATGGCAGAACACATGATGGGGAAAAGATAAAAAAAAATGCTCTGTCAGAGCAATTTCTCTTTTTCCCACAATGTTTTCCAAAGTCGTCCGCATCAAACTGTTCAAATATCGTTATTGTTTGGTTAAGAGAGTTTGTTATGAACTTAATACTCGAGATAAATTTTACGAGGATGAATTACCAGCATTTCGGGAAAAAACACCTTGAGTTATTTAAAAACTTTACACGAAAGAAGTGTTCAAGGACGGTAGACATAGTAGAACATATCGTAAAACAGTCTGACACTTTACGTAGATGTCCCAATGGACATGTTCTAGCAACATCTGCCAAGTAATACGTGTGACATATGAATAACGATTGGATGAAACAGGCCAGTAATGAATGTAAAACTACTCTGAACGTAACCCAGTCATCACAAGTAAAATTGTTAAGCTTTCACTTAATCAAGGGCGGGTTTCCTTGAATTTACATTTAAAATGCACGGCGACAAATTGGAGTCAGAGGTGACACAAAGAGACTCAGTCGGTAGAGTGTCCAACTTACAAGAAAAGGAACCCTGTATCCGAGACCCGCTTAAGCTCATATTCCTTCAAACTTAAATTCAGTCCGACGTGATATTTTCGTTTCACTCTATAAGTAACATATCCGCTTTGCAAATGAAAGGGTTCTGGGTTCAAATTCCGGCTCGCTCATTATGCTTTCAGGCGTTTAATGATGTAAATGCGAGATAATGTTTTCGTCTTTTCGCTCAGGACTTAGGGTGTCCGGCTTGCAATAAAGAGACTCCGAGTTCGAGAACCCTCTTAGCTTAGGACTTTTTGGCGTTTAGCGAAATCAATGCGGTACGATTTATTCGTGTCTCACTTTAGTCATTTCTGTTCAAGTGGGAAATGTATCAGTGGTTTAACACTATAGTGTAAAGAGCTGGAGATGGTATACTAGGTTAATTAAGAATGTTGAACGCCGTTATGTGACACAAATACTGTTGAAAAACGTAAAACCTCAACGCAAAACACCTTTATGGAGATAAATTTAGGCTACGATTTCTCTGCAAAGAGAATGAAATATACACAAGCAAGCGGGCATTGTCGTTAATACCTCTGTGTACCACTCCTTAAACCATATAGAATATACCGTATCGGAAAATGAAAGAAACGTCAACTATTCAAAGAGGGAACTTATTTGATGTATTTAACATGTATATACAACCAATGCACGTATCGATCTGATCCGTGTGCTGTTGTGTAACAGACTACATCACCAATTGGCCCTGAATCAGTGTTTAAAATACGGAAATAACTGTCGGGAGTTAAACAGTGAACAAAAACGTCGAAAGATAAAACATGACCCAGCCTCCCATCATATGACAGATTCATAAATAGTTGAATGACGAATTACTTTAATGTGTATCTTTGACATTTGTTATATCAGACAGTAAACGCAAGGAGCGTAACGACTTATGTATACATTATGATTGGCAATCAAATGTTTACCTTGAACAGTAGTAGGCACTCGTTCTGGACCGTAGGTGGTCGTGATAGGACTCTCTCTCTCTCATATCAAATGGTCCATAAACCCTAAGGATGCTGGGCAATTAAAAAAAATAGATTTTTTGTCGTCTGCTTTCCAAAAACCTTAAATATCTGCTTAATTTTGTTGAGTAAAGATTCATGCTTATGCAAACGGGTGCGATCACCGGCCAGTCGCCAATTTACTTGGCGGCAGGCCTGGATCAAAGCTGATTCATTAAGCATGAAGTAGGCTCCAGCACTGTAAGGGTTAAAACAAATATCAATTTATAACTTAAGCAATTTCTATATTTGTCACGATGTTTTCCACCAACTACCAAGCTGTCCGTACATTCACTCTATGGATGTTGTTTCCAAACGCTTTGCTCTTCACCCAATTTATATGAGGGCATTGGTTGAGAGCTAAACCCATTATTATTCGTCAAACGCTGTTGTTGTGAGGCAAGTCAAATAAGTATTAAAATCATAATATAATTCAACATCTTTTTTATTCAACTCTGGTATTGGATAATGTCACTCAACATTGATTCGCTGTTATTCTCACAATAAAGCTTGGCAACATAAAGCGATTTTAACTTTCGTTTCACTTTTTAATCACTGACTAAAACATCGTACACGAGTAGCAAGCGTCATAACCATTCGATTGTTCTGCCTTCATTAAATAGAGTATTTAGAACGATCTAGTTACAAGTACATGTGTGTTTCTTTCGAAACCAACCCATTTGGAGGGCAGTGGTCGATGGGTAAGACGACAGCCCCGGGACAAGGGCGTCAAGGGTTCGAAACCTGTAAGTAGCAGGACAGGATCCGCCCTGCGACTTTTCATTCATCACATTTTGCGCTAGCGGTTATGTATCCAGAAAACAGATTTGAGAGTACTTCATCTAAGTTAATAAATCTGGTTAACCCTTACAGTGCTGGTACCGACTTCCTGCTCATGCAAACAGGTTAGATCCAGGCCAGCCGTCAAATAGATTGGCGACTGGTCTGTGATCTATCATGTTTGCTACTCTGAATGTCTTTCCTAATCAAAATTAAGCATATAATTAAGGCTTTGGAAAGCAGATGACAAAAAAATCTATTATTAGAAAAATACCCTGACTTCTAAAGGTTAAAAATCGATGTATAATGCACAAGTTTGAACCAATACATTGTAAATATTTAACCGCCAAACACATTACAACAAACCCCTCTTGTTCATCATTTCCTAAGGATAATTATACAACAAGTAGCTGATGGGGTACTAATCGAGTGCTTCTGATTTGAACACTAACATCCGACTCTGTGCGCTAATTATCCTTTAAGTGGCAATTCACCTCAAGATCTTCATGATAGAAGGATCGGATATACGTTAATACTTATAGATACGTGTGCAACCCAAAGTTCTCTGAGACGAGGCATTGTTTACCAAAATAGGAGTTTGTTGTCGAAATGGGAAGCAGCAGCAAATTACAAATAAAATCATACAAATTCGGTAGAAACCATTGTGACAAAACGGAATGCACTGCTCGTTGGGAGCAATTTATTCTATCTATTGTTGGAAAGGTTGAAGAAGCTCAATCTGTTCATCGTGCCCAATGTCTATTGGATCAACAAGGTGTATTCCGTTGACGAGTATATATTACACAGTCACGGTCAAGTGGAAATACAATTTTAATTGAATTTGTTTTTGATGTCAGATACCTATGTACTAAATGTTCATGGAGTAAAATGCTTTTTCTGTTCTGTTCAGGTTTCAGAACTGCTGCCAAATGCTCAGTCCGGACCTCGAAATTATTCCTAATTTTACTAAATTGCTAACGTAGACAGACACTCCCGAAAAATGTGGGAGAGGCGGGATCTTACATTTGGTGCCATTTTTAGCAACATCGTCGCATATTGGAAACTGTTCATCACTACTAATATTTGACAAAGAGGAAACACGCGGCGGCATGTATATAATTAATAACATTTATTCAAAACTCATATTTTCATTTTGATTGATGGCGTCTCATTTCGTGCTGACCTTTAATTAACGTTTCGTAATTATAAATCAAACGCCATCCACGCGTTCATCATTTCTAGCACATGTATAAGGCTTTATCTATCAAATATCGCAGAAAGTTACGATACATGTACATAGAGCATGTTATCCTAGATTGAACAACGCACCAAATCTGCGAAGGCATTGTATACTACGGTTATTTAGTTGTTTTCATTTTCATTTGAGTTCAGGGAATTTTCCTTCTTCACCTCTGTACTGTGAAAGCAGAACATACTGTCTTCTATTGGTATAAAGGCATGTTTCGCTCGATTCTGGACGAAACGATTTGTCAAAAGTCAGAAGTTTCATTTTCAGCCATAAAGTATCTAATGTAAGGCATAACCCCTTACTCCATTGCACCTCTCTTAGACGAACCTGCTGTAGAATACTTTAGAAACCAATATACCAAAAGGGATAAAGTGCTCTAAATGAGCAATCACAGGTGGCAAAATCTGATCTTCATTTACTTGACCGTAATTACAAAATATTTTCAGCGCTTTTCCGTAAACTGGTTTCATAGTGAATTCCAGTAAAAACCTCAATTGTCCGTTTCGGCTTTTGGACAAGTAGGGAAATACGGACAACACGTTTTGCCACCCCTGGTAATATACTCTTTCCCCAATGGTTTCTATCAAACCATAAACAGTAAATATTACTTTTTATATCATATTAAATCGTCTAACGTTGCATTCATTCTGAAACAGTCCTACATTGCAATATTGGGGAATGCGTTACAGTTTATACCAAAACAGCCAGGAAACGAAACAGTAATGAATCAGCGATCTACAAAGGGTTACACATGTACAGAGAAAGGCTAAAAGCCGCAATGTCTAAAAATATAATGGACCACGTGATAACTCAGCTTCCACCGAGCCAAACCCCGCGTATATTGAGTAATCCGGTAGAGTTTTAATTTCACGGACAACTGTCTGCCATTATTAATTTACAGACTGCACTTTCCAACCCTTGGTAACAGCGTTACAGCCCATACGAGTGCATGTATGCCTCTCTTAACGTGAATGCATGTGATGGAGAAATAGCCGTTTGTAACTTCGTTTTCACTGAGCTGCACCAGCATTTTATATAATCTACATCCGTTATTTCACGGCGTTATATCATTTATTCGTGATGTTTTATGTTATAATGTAACAGAGTAAAATCACAAGAAAATCTCTCTTAATATTCAAATTTAAGATCAAAACATATAAAGAAGTATTATCGTACACGGCCAAATGTGCATAAGTTTTTCAGTTTATTATCAAATCCTTCAAAGAAAACTATTTTTGATCTGCCAAAGAATACATAGTATGCTAGACGAAATCGGAATTGAATAACACCTTAATGAATGCAAAGCTCTTCTGTAAATCCATGTCTTTGCTGAAATATTTGTTGAAATATTGTTGCTATATAAATGGTTATGTTTATAATGCAATAACTATTATGTATGTATGTATCATACCAATGTTGGTTTCTATGTTGACCGTTCTTGATGACGGAATGTGATATCCTTCTTGGGAGCAACCTACATGTATTATAATATAATTGTATTCTGATATCTAGTGGTCTTGTAAAAGAGGTGCTCTTACTTTCGTGGTGAAAATAAAACTGAAGACTGTCTTTCATCGTTAACCGTTTACCAAACGCCAAATTTTCGCATGTCCTAAATTGAAAGGGTTTGCAGACGACGTTTCAAAATTTGATGAAATTGAAAAACGATCTTATGATAGGGAAGGAAACATTGTGGGAAAAGAAGAAATTGCTCGATAAGAGCAATTTCTCCTTTTCCTACAATGTTTTCCAGAGTCGTCTGCAACACACTGGTCAAATGTCGCTATTGTTTGATAATGGATTAATGACCAACACAGCGAATACGCGACTCGAATCTCTAACCTTCCGTGCGAAATTCCCGCGCTTTTACACATGGACCGCTAGACCATGGAGTACTGTTGGAACAATAATGTATAACACGTACGCATTTCGAATCGTAATTATATCCCCATACCCACACCTCTATGATATAATAGGTCAAGAACTCGTTAATAGATCGCCAATATATATATTACTCGTAGTTGAATGGGAGTTTAATATATCGGACAACTGTTAGCAATTTTTCTTGGGATCATTTAAGCGGAGAAACATGGCTAGGCTACTTCCCGCATTCATTCCTATTTCCCTAGTATTCAACTCTCTCCATTGCTCTGAAGAAACGTTTAGTGTTTAATTGCTGGTGGTCACGATTGCCTTTATGTCGAGTTCTTTGGTAGTAACTATGATCAAACACGTCTAAACAAATCTTGACACAATTTGCGCTGTTTGCGCTGTAAACACCAGCGACCCACGGCGCCTTGTGCTCGTTCCATCATCGACGGTCTTCAGTGTGATTCCCAATCCAAAGTCAGACTTTCTATCTTTTTGCGTTTCATTACTATTCTCTTTCAAGCCTTATTGTAATTCAACCGATACCACTCCTTTCACGTTAAGCCAAGTCGGTGATTTTTAACATCATGCAACAAAATAATGCACATAGGAATCGTCGTAAATGAGAGTTTAAACTCGCTTTACCCTTTACCAAACGCAAAATTTTCGACTGTCCCGAATTAAAAGGGTTTGCAGACGATATTTCAAAATGTGATGAAATTGGAAAATAATCATCTGATAGGGCAGAAAAATTGTCGGAAAAGGAAAAATTGCTCGTCACGAGCAATTTCTCCTTTTCCCACAATGTGGGGTTTTTTTTTCAGAGTCGTCTGCAACAAAGTGGTGAAATGTCGTTATTGTTTGGTAATGGGTTAACTAAGTGGGCGTAATACCTTTGACGGATCAAGCCCACATTTGCTGCGTCTCTTTGGTACTTATTAGCGGTTGTTATTGCCGGTCATCGCTTCTGTGCACAAAAAAGCCACAGCCAAAACAAAACGTACGTCCTTCCTTAATTCAAATACGTTCTTTTAATTAGGAAGTGACGTCAACACATTAACACATAACACCACATGTTTGCGTCTTGCAGCAGACGACTACCAAAAAGAATTGTGACAAAAGGAGAAATGGCTTGTGACAAGCAATTTCTCCTCTTGTCACAATGCTTTTTCAACCTTTCACTTATCACAACAGGAAAACTGAAAGATGTTTAACATGTTTACAAAGCTTTCCTAAAGTCGTTTGCTTCAAGTAGAAATATGTCGCCTGCAGGTGATAAAGAGTTATTACTCGACTCGCAGTATACATGTAAATACACCCACCAGCGAAATGCATTAGCGCATGTAGATGCTGGTCTATATAATACGAACAGCAGGTTGCAGGGGGAGAATGCCACTGGGAGTGGTTTGTGTAAGTTTTACATATTTACTCGTTGTCGGGGAGAGATAGACTTGCGTAGAAGTGATGCATTGTAAATGTCTAAAGATTTCTTTAAAGGACCTATGAATTAATCAATTCAAAATCGGATAGATTTGGGAAAAAGGTTTTGTCAACCCTTCGAAATGATAGGGCGTTCATGTTTTTCTTTATATAATATATTGTTTAAAATGTTTAAAAGCAAATTTAAGTTTTTTGCAGGGTGGAATACCTTAATAACGAACCATACGAATAGGAGAATCTATTCTCGAAAGCCAATGCAGAAAACAAGGAACAAAGTAACCATAACCCAACTGAAAGTCGGAAAAGTCATTGGGGGGATGCCAAGTAAGTGTTTCATTTCGACAGGAACCGGAAACAATGCCACACGAAACCGGAAATGATATACTTTCCAGCTCTCCATTGGAACATTTAAACATAATTGGTGAAGTGGTTGCAAGACTTTCACAGACACGGGAAACAGCACTTACTGGCATACAAGGCTTATCGTTCGGTCAAACACGCGTGGTAAACAGTAGGAATTTAAAGTATGCTAGGGTTTTTGCTTTCGCTTTTAAGAGATCCTTCCATCCGATATTTCAAAGGATTTTTCGTCTTTGAAAAGCATGAGTATTCCGAAATTACACTTTATTTCGATGGTATCAAGTACATTCACAAGGACGTAAAAGAAATATTAACTCAATCTTTCTCTAGAAGTTGTGTCAACATAATCTGTGCCATTCCAAATCATTGAATACATACATACGTGAACAGACAAAGCGTATTTTCGTTTATTTTTCTTTTACTAGTATTTACGAATCGATTTTGAGACCAGGTACCTGTAGCAAGATTCGGTCATAGTTGAACAGTCCAGGCAAAGTCATTCCAACCTAAGTAATTTATCACTTACATACGAGAGAGGTCAGCGCCCTCAGAAAAAAGGTGGAACAAAAAACTAAGTAGAAGCCAGGCTTGGCATCGCATTGTCTAACCTTTGACTAAACGGTCGCCTGTAACGAGTGATAGGCATGTAGTCTTTCTTTATGTCACAATGGCTTTAGCTACTCTCGCTTAAATAGGGTTTTTATATAAGTTGTAATCGTAGTTTGCTCTTGCTTTCAATTCACACAATAGTTCGTACAATAGATTTGGTCGTGAACGTAAATTTAAAGAGGAAACGAGTGCCTCAAAAAGTGTAAACTTACATATGAAAGGAGCGTTAATCCTACCTGTGAAACCGTTTTCGTACTTTTGAACACATGTCATTTATTCAGTAACAAAATATAGTTACCATTGATATTCAAGAGAAATTTTAAGAGGAAACAAGTACACCAGGAAATCGTTAACCTAAGCGTGAAGATGAGATTCACCTGTTAAGTCATTATCCTACTTTTAAACTCATGTCTTTTTTATCATTATCTTACTTTTTTATTCAAGAGTTACGATACTTTCGTATACGTAAACGTCAAGTTACGAATGATTGTGAGACAGACCCCAGTTACGACATCTTATCTATGGGAAAATGTTAACACTCCGACCAGAATAATGCACATTTGGCGCGAGTATTTGTTTTGTATCCAGGACGCAGAATCGGGAAAGATTCGTCTAAGTTGTAAGAACTTGTTTCACAATCGATTTAAGATGAATAAGTTTAAACTTAATTAAGAACAATGCACGCAACTTTCTAAATCGGTGCCGGTAATGATTGATTTATCATTAACGAAGTCTACCGGGTAGTTAAGGGAAGGATGAATTTTAAAACGAGACTAGAAACGCATCGTTCACTAATGGTGATACCAGACCGTGCAAGTCTGAGATAATTATTGCGCTCCACGCAAATGTACTTGTAACAGCGGAATCATTTCCTATTTTGGCCACGTTATGGCAAAAGGGGCACTCGGACATAGCAAACAGTGTAGCACCAGACCAGCCGCCACGTCACTGACGTGGCGGCTGGTCTGGAGTTACACTGTTTGACATCTTAGAGGACATCAAGTTCTACCTTTAAATAAATACAAATGATAACTGTCCTGACTAGATTCTGGAATAATAGCGCTAAGAAAGAGCTGAGTCAGCGGTTTTTATTTATGTCCGAGTGCCCCTTTTCGCGTGACGCTGCCCAATTATTAACACTCATTCACCACAAGATGCGCATACCATAAACACAATGCGGAACGAAGGGTAGTAAGCGACCCATTCTGTGTTATGTATGCAAGTCGCAGTATTCAAAACTCACAAAAAGCTCAAGCAGAAAAATTGCATTTTAAGGTTCGGTCGGTCGGTTGATATTTCAGAAGTAGGATGTTGGGTTCGAAATGCGTAGGTAATGCGTTCAAATCCCAAGCTAAACGGGAATAGCGTCTTAGCTGTACATTAATCAACGAATTCGTCGTACTTGCACTGCTTTGGGAGTTTTGTGTGTTTGATGTGTGAGCTTGCATCAAATTCGATGTTACACAAAGTTATCTCAAGGAAACTGTTCTTATTCTGATTATGAACTATTCGACCAAGTCAAAAAAATAGATAATCAACTATCAGTTATTAATCACTACTTTCAGAACAGCGATCATAAGAGCGTAAGCGATTTTATTTCTTCTCTTTTTCTAAATATAATCTATAGGTAATCATAGATGCAAGAAATGCATCTTTTGGACGAATTGCAGTATGCAAATCGTCGAAAGTTAACTTCTAAGGCAAGTCATGTTTTTTTTCTGTGAAGCAAATATCTAGAAAGAAAACTATCATTTGGAAAGGCGAAAGCATCTTATGCTGCATTATGATTTACCTTACCTTTGGAAATGGGGAAAATCCCAATTCATATCACAAACATCAACAAACTTCGTGGGAAAACGGGTGAGCAATAACATTCACAGCTTCATATACAATCAAACATCGCATCGTCGTAGAAAAGGTTATTGGATAATTAGACAGAAACGAGCCAGACAACAAGTGAATAGAATTTGTAAATATTTGTGTTATTTCCTCGCTCTCAATTGAACTTGAATAGAAAATGCGTTTCTAACCTTCATAACACAAGCGCCGGGCGCCGGATACTACGTTAATTAACTTGCCTTTCGATAAATACGCAACAAATATCAAAGGATACGTTTTACCTTGGCTTTGCCAGTGTGCCAAATAAGTCACTTGGCCCTCAGTACGTTTAAACATGTTGTTTCGTACACATCTAGTTGAATGCTTATGAAAACTTTATAAAGATGAATAAACAAAGTTTAAAAAAAATATCTGAAGCATTGACGCGAGAAAAAAGTTCCGCTGTGGTAAAACAAGACATTCCTCATCATAAGCATTTGCTTAACCGCCTACACCGGATTTTACATTATATGAATACATCAATGAAGTTTTCCTGTTGTTTAGACAAATAGAAGAAAGTAGAACTCATGTGCCCAGAGAATTAACAAAGCCGCCTTATCAACCACGATACATATGTGCCAACGTTCTTAATGAGACGGTGAAAAGAATGAAGTCGAGGTAACAAAATATTTCTTGGCATCTCTTGGAACTGAATTAATTTTCACCTTGAAGAAATACAAAAACAACTCGTTGTGATCCTAGGATATCGAATGAACGAATGAGTAAACTCGCATATCGCGTATCAGTATCTTATATGTAATGGTGAAATTATAAGTTGTGATATACTTATGTTTGTTTTATCAAATTAGATGACTGTTAAAATATTGCGTTTGACATTTTCATTTGTAAAACGAAAGTAGAATGAAACTAGGCTTGCAAGAAGCTGTATGGCAGCTTCCATATCATGTAGGAGGAGTTGTCCTTTGATAAACCCGATGAGTTCATATTGGTAGAACAGTCGGGACTTTCGTAGACATCCCCAGTTCGTTTGTGATTATACCACCAGGTAGGCTATGTAAACGAACCCATATATCTTCCGGGGCGAATAATCACATCAACGTATCATTGCTACGTTTGTCCGAATACCGATAAAAGCCCCCGAAAGGCTTATCAGTCACAGGGAATTACCGGCGAGACACTAAACAGATACAGAGAAACACACACACTACGTAACAGGTGAGTTATTTATGGGGGACGTGTTTTATGAAACATTCCTTTACTCGACTCGTCTACACCTTACTGTCAAAGTCCAGCATGGCTCCGGCGTGATTGTGTGCTCCCTTCCTTATTTACACGTTTGTTTTTGCCTTTGTTTGTTTGTTTGTAAGGGTAAAAACTGTGTCAACAGTATGCTAGTTAGATTTCGATGCCGGCTTATGGCTTATAGCCCATGGGTGGTATAATCAATTGTCCGTATTGCCCTGCTTGTCAAATTGCCTTAGCGAATACGTACAATTTAACTGACACTTCCTATAAAACCATTATACGGACACGTTGAGAAAGATAATTTTTCTTTTACGGATAAGTAAATAATCAAAGCGCTGATAGCACTGAAGGACTAAGGTGCGTTTTAAGCAAGATGGTTGAGGATACATTCGAAAATCTCTTTGGGCAACATCTCGAGGAAAATAGCTGCCTCTTTACCACCATTACTATTATTCTTATTTCTGTGAACAGAGGCTGAACGATAGTCTATTTTTCAAACATCTGCACATTTTACGATATTCCATGAGGCAACAGAGCAAAAACAAAACGAGTAAATCCGGACTACATTCCTAGTTCCAAGAAGGTATTAGTCCGCACAGTGAAGGTGGATGTTTAATGAGTAATTGGGGTCAGACCGCTGTTTGTGTATCGATAAAGTACTGTCTCTCAAAAAGTGGTATGTAAATTAAATGGACTAAGGTGATGACGCACCCTTAGTCCAAAAATCAGATTTTGACACGAATGTAGTCCACATAGACCCTTTACACAAAGAGCTAGGCAAGACGTAAAGAACCAATGACGTTTTGTAGGTCAACCAGGAGACTACTTGAACATTTAAGTCATGGTATTATCATCGCTATTATTATCCTTTGGCAATACACCTATGTGAATACTTGTGTCAATAGTCTAGTCGAGATGATTATTACAAGAAGCATATATACTACTTATGATTTGATGATTGTTGTTTTTACAACTGCTTCGGAGAGACAGATAGATATTCTAATTGTATTGCACTTATTCATGCAAGCCTACGAATCAGCTGCTTCCAAGTCAAAGAACGGATTAACACTAAATCGTGTTTGATATGCATTCTGATGGATACGACGTCGTGGTAGACCCATAAACTGTTGTCAGTAATGTTACCACATTGTTCGCCATGTCATTTCCGGTCTGTCCAAACGTCGACAACTTCCGGTTTTCGTCCCGTCTTTTGAAACATTTTCGCCTCTATTGCCCAATAACCGGAGAACCGACCCATACATCAATAACCATGATACCGCACCAAGCAAAAAGGCTTTAGGACTTTTGGCAATGAATGTTGAACGATTTCGCAATAACTCGAACGCATAACCGCTGACGAAGACTACAGAGGTGTCCGAGATGTATATATTTGCTTTATTTGTTAGCGACTATCAGATCAAATCACTGTTGAGCTATGAGACATGGTTCTACTTTAATTGCGATATCGTAGAAAACTGTTCAAGATCAGAGGAACACTGACCAATTTGGGCGACTATTAATTCCACATACTCATACGTACAAAATAAGTAATCAACGAATTAACTCATTCGGGAATTTGTTACTGTTCAAAGCTAAAAGAAGCAGCTAACGACAACAAGTAATACATCGCATAGAAACTGTTATAACAAAGGAAAGCAAATTAAGGGGTGGGGAAGATCATCAGATTGAATATAGGTTTTGGTCACACTGGTGTCTAAACTTCTCTGCAGCAAATGTGTGAAAGCAAGGTTATATGGAGAGAAAAAACGCAGCAAAACAATAACAATCAAGAGTAGATAGTCTCGTCCAAGATCGGTCTGTACTAACAAGGCATAGAGATCAAGGGACGAAACTTTTCTGAAGCGGTCCATCCCTGTATTTCGGTGGACGCGGATCTAACTATGATTTCTCTCCTATCTGTCATAATTTCGTTCTGTCTCGTATCAATCACATAGAATTATCCATAATAAGATCTGATTATCGCGGAGATACCGATATCGATCACGTGGTCTCGTTACGCGGGAGTCTCCCAGTCTATCGCGAGACAGGGAACCATAGTTATTGCGCGAAATAAACGGTGGGAAGTCGTGTTTTTCTTTGTATTTTCTCTAAACTGTATTTATTGATTTGTTTTATGGGTCTAACATCGGATCAACAGTGTGTCAGGTTTGTTGAGATGTCCGGCTTATAATGATTGAGAGAGATCCCAAACCATGATTACCCGCCCATGAAGGCTGATTTAGGAATTCCGAATGTCAATAAAGAGACTACACATTCAAACGATGTCCCCGGGATTTGAACCACGTGGAGAGAGACCGTGCCATTTCAAGATTTGTACTCTTATCACTAAGTAAAAGAGGTTCCATCTCTTTCTTTATATCATCTTTTTAATCTGAAGACAAATACCGAGAATAGGTTTATGTAATCGTAGTCGAGGCCATTGAGAAAATCAAAACATAATTCGTCACCGAAGTGAGTTAAAAAGTATTTTGACAACAGAACCAAGGCCGCGCACGTAAAGCCATACTGATTTGTTTTTATGAAGAATCAGCATCGTACCAGTTGAAGCGCCAGCAAACACAAAGTAAGGGCCATTGTATGAAACTATTTCTATTTGTCGTCGGATTATGCATTTAGATCCCCTAAATCATGATAATATACTAATAGACAAAAGTATTTGTATAATATACAAATAAAAACAATATCATTATTCGCATTATCCTGTAAGAACTCAAATATATCGATTCCCATTAAATAGAAACACAAGACGAAGCGATTGTTTCAGGGATAAAAACAAAGCAAACAGGCGATGTGGCCATCGGTTCACGATTGAGCAATACATCGCGAAAACCAATTACAGATGACGAATGATCCAGTTAACAAGGCCGACAACGCGTATACTATCCCTAAATACTTCGCGACAATTGGACTAACATTGTGTATACACTAAATAATCTTAAATAAATTGACATCATTAAACGACAATCAAACAGCCCTGCCAGAA
Source organism: Cerastoderma edule (assembly GCA_947846245.1). Lineage (NCBI taxonomy): Eukaryota > Metazoa > Mollusca > Bivalvia > Cardiida > Cardiidae > Cerastoderma > Cerastoderma edule. The sequence continues at coordinate 21,772,158 of OX401417.1, forward strand.
CAAGACTGGCGTAACTTTAATAGTTACATGGTAGATGACTCCTAACTTCACGGCCATTTGATTTCCATGGCTTTGTGAAACATGGACACACTGTTTACTATAACACAAAGCACCAACAACTTCAAACATTTCTAAATATCAAACACGAATCAAATATAAAAGTAAATAAGAATTAGACCATTTTGAATGAATTTGTTTTTGACAGTCAGCCATTCCTTTAATATTTTAACGAAAGTAAACGTATGCCGTTTGAACCGAACTTCGAATCATCTGCCACAACCAACAAACAAAACCGGAAATAGCGTAAACCTGGAAACAGGGATGCATTATCTGGTTCTAGCATTGTATTGCAGATCACTGATACGCCTATTGTAGAGAACCAATACAAAACTAGGAGAAAATCGCGACAGAAATAATCGCGGAGAAATTGATTTTCCCTTCGCGTGACCGAGGCGGATGAATACAAGATGGCGGCGTTTCTCCGTTTCCGTCGGTGACAATATCTGCGGTAATATCTCCATCGAGAATGAGTCCGGTTATAACTGTGATCGATATAACGTTTTTGAGTAGTTTTTTAGGATAACTGTCCCAAAACAAGTCTTGGCGCTTCGCCTTATCTGAAAGGCAGATGTATAGCGGAGCTTTGGAAAACGAAAAAAGGCGCTTGTTAAGCATCAAGATCAAACCGAGAAACATGACCGAAAATGTCATGTCATGAGATCGATTAAAAGCAGTTAATGACACTTATTCGTCAGTTTTACGCAGGACGCATGTGATCGCTATGCAGTTCATTGTTGTAAAACTATAATGTAGGGTACCAATTCGTTGTTAAACAGCGACCATGCTACAACTAAGGTATAACGTGTAAACTGGGTCCCCAACATTTTGGGCAAACACTTTCCCGTGATCTTTTCACAGTGGTAGAAATGCATTTCGGACACCTTTGTAAGCGTCGTTAGCAAGTATACATCCGAAATGTTGAAGAATATCTACAATGGAGATAACATTAATGCCTGGACCACAACATTTTTGCTCAATCCGTATGTTTCAAATTATATGATTATGCAATAGATACTTTCAATAACACACGAAGGACAAGCCACATCGCCATAAGGCTCATCGCCAAGGTAATTAATTGTTGTTGTTTTTCAGAAATGATTCCTTGGTATTAATTGACTAGTCGCTTAATCCGAGTGATGTAGTAAAGTCAATCGACCATATTATAATAAAACAGAATCGTGGTGTATAAACGATAAATACGGATGCCAGTCATTCAGATACCTCAAACTAGAGCGTTCCAAATGACTTGCATTCTTATAAGGTAGCCTTAACCATTAAAAGGCTGGGTAATTTTCAAAGAAAGTTGTTTGTGTCATCTGCTTTCCAAAGCCTTAAATATCTGCTTAATTTAAATTGAGGAAAGATGCACAGAGTAGCAAACAGGTTACATCATAGGCCAGCTGCCAATTTACTTGGCGGTTGGCCTGGATCTAACCAGATTGCATACGCATGAGGTCGGTTCTAGCACCATAAGGGCTTGTCTAAATAACGTTTCTCGCACTACTTCACACTGACCTCCTATAACAAGACAGGCCGTGGTCTGCTACTCGCTCTGCAGGCGACACAAGGGTTTAACCCGCGCGTTTTTATTGACGTATCTGGCTGTGTTATTGTTGAACGCTGTGTTTAGCATTGGTAAGACGTGACGTTGGGCTATCGGAAATACTCTGGAATAATGTTGTTCCAATTCTCTCCTGATCTACGAGTACATATAATAGCCAAGTGGCATCATGGGCAGACCAAAATTGGTGTACTCGAATATTACTATATAACGATATATAAAGGTTGGCAACAAAATGGCTTTTATGAAAACATTTTACAATGGATCAAGTACGACTTGGTGATATTCATTTTCCAATTTTGGATTTTGTCACTAATCCATATTCATATTTATTTATTAAACTTTATTTCCTCGCCTCGAACAGACTCTCATTTTCAATCACAGGAAAACCTAAAATCTTAAGTTTTAGTTAACCATCGGTTGTTAAAAAGTAGATAAGAATGAACTTGTCTATGCAATTTCCTACTTTTCAGTGGTGTCAAGATTATTATAGCTTATATCAGCACATATCTTTAATGATAATATAATGACAGTGCACAAGTCTTTGAATTTCAACCTTAAGCACCCACACTATGCATTTGCGGAAAAATTTGTTATAGGTACTTCAAAACCTCGGTTGTAAATGGGTACTTCGGTCAAAAGATATTTCTTTTAATTGCTTTTTTTTGCACTGAGATATGCATATGTAACGAGTGTTTGATGAAAGCATTTAAGTGCTTACAATTACATACGACTTCAAAACAACAACAAGATATAGTGTGTTACAGTCTGATTTGAGCAAGCGAACGCATTTTTCCGAAAGCTGTGTTGATAATGAAAATGATATCTTTATATCTAAGCATCCTAGTAGCATACCTACACAAATCGTTAAAAGACAGAAACTGCCATGTCTTTGTTTTAATAATCGCTTTCAACAATTATACAAACGGACGCTGTTTCTGCCTAACCACTTTTCCTTGGCTACTACACGACATCGAGTTCTTTACAAATGTAATAGAAAGTTGATAGAGCTCCTCTGAGCAACAAAAGGAAAACCATGAAAACACTCAATGATCAATCTCAGTCGAGGGGATCACTAGAAAGTCAATAAAAACATCGCTTGTAAATGCATAAATAAATAATGAGACAAACGGAATTCCAATTCCCTGGCTATTGTTATAGAACACGTGGCAAGACAACGGGGTATCAAATCCTCAAGCTTTACTGTATAACCCTCTTTGGTAAATATATGGAAAACAATTATCAAAACCACCAGCGGACCTCATTTACAGATTGACATCTAGGTTGGATTGGTTTATTTTCGGGTGAGGGTAATGAAAACACAACAAAAGAAAGTGCACTTAAGTAAGATATTGTATTATATGGAATGTGTGCTTTGAAAGGGCCTATCTGATCACCATCGAAGACCAGCCGAGCAGCTTGTTAGTTGTTTGGTCGATACCATGTCATGCAATAACAAAAATACAAAAACGATAGTAGAGATGGCTCTCCCATGGTACTCTGGGTAATGGGCGACAATGGTGTAGTGATAGAACGTCGGCCTCTTGTATCCAGGGTCCCGGGTCCACGTTAGACATATTGGCGCTAGAACTGGTGTAGAATCCAGGAAGCAGTCATTGGGAGTGAATCTAATAAGCTTTAAGCTTCCGTTACAATCAATGTAAAATAAATAAGTTTAAACTAAACTAACACCTCAGATGGACACAGAAAGCATGGGTACGGAAAATGTCTTCGTGTTATAAACGAAACATTGCTCGAAAGGCGAAAGTTAAATCGGCAGCACTATAGTAGAATATCTTGACGTCTTATTAAAGTTTTCGTTAAAATGATAAATCGCTTGCTCTTTTCCAACTAAGAAAACAGTGAAGATGTATTCAAAGTAAAGTAGCAGGAAGAATGTTCTAAGAAAGGCCACTTTTAAAGGTTCAACTTGCACAGGAAGCATATCAAACAAGTTTGAATCTTTTAAATCGTAAATGCTTGTGTCTAAATCGATGCAAAATATATAACTTCTAACTTATTTTGCAAACAAATTACAGTATATGCATCAGAAAGACTGTCTGCCGCTTCATTTTACGGGGCACTTATTTGTTTTGGATAAACCGTGGGAATATAGCACACAAGTGCACAATAGAGCGATCTACTTGAAGGGTCCCCCAATTCAATCCCAAATTACCCGCTTTGTTTACAACGTCAATTATGCAAACATAAACCCAGCGCTTAATTGGATAGCGCCACTCGAGTAAAGAGGAAGAAGTATTGATACAGTCAGGTCATGCGATTGTTTCTTGGCCCAATCTGATTTACCAGTCTCTGGTATGTTTTCTTTGTTTTCTTTGCAAAACTACTTCTTGCAACTATCAGTAAATGTTTGTTACGTTGATATCAAATTGTACTATAATTTTATATGTTGTAGATGATGTACTTTGTACAAGTCTAATTTAAAGTTTATTCACTTTCTACTTAATTTCTCCTCCTAACCATGTATTGTGTACAACATGGCTTTCTTTCCTTACGCCTGCTATGTTTGGGAAATTGTATCGATGGACTGGAAACCAAACAGCTAGTCTCAATTTGTATTTCCGGGTAAACTGCATACATTCACAATTTGGAAGGTGCCTGTTGTTGGCATCTGATATATAACACAAACATTTCATGTATTCTAGTACTGGAACTAAAGGGCTCACTGAAGTAATTTGACAAAACGGCTTGCAAACTTCCCTTACAAGTCCTCTTATTCATACTTAAATGTTCAGTAAAGTTTAAGCATTATCGTTTGTCAAGATTGTCCGTCCAATGGAACATAGAGCATATTGAGTATATGTATAGTTTGAAAGATATTGGTGAAAGAGGTACCGGGTGAAAGTGTTATCAACACTCAACCTGAATGAATGGATGCAGGTTTGATGGATGGCACATGGACAATAAGATCATGTCGGAGAACTAGGTCAAAATATTCGGATTGTCATGTGTGCGTTCTCATTTGAACATTGAAACCAGAAATATGTAGATGTTCGTTACCATGACGTTCACATGGATATTTAAAACTTCAAAAGGTCTATATTGGTTTTAAAAAACCAAACGCAGCAGATTTCCCAAGTGTCTTTTGTTTTGCCAACGGGGAATACTTTGGGCTTTTCTTCTTTTTTCTTCGTAACAAAGCGCTATGAATCGATCCGTTTAAAAGGAAATCGCTTTGCATTTAAGCCCAATGAACAACCCCATCTACCTTTTCAAGTTTTTTTAACGATTTTGGTATTCGTACAATGTCATGCAGATTTCCATACAAGTACTGTTTTTTCCAGTTGTATCTACCATTTCCTATTTTTTTTATAGTTTGGGTATTCATCAGAGTCGTTCAGTCAATACATTAACATTATGATTCCATCTACATCTGTTAAATACTACATAAACAAGGCTTTTAACAATATTGAAGGAAGACCCTAAGACAACCTTTCGGGAAAATAAAAAAAAAACGTTTCCGGCACTTGAACCCACACGGAGGTAAACCATGTTATATTAAGCTCTATGCTGTAACCGCAAGGCAACGGAAGACCCTGCAAAAGTTTCAAACACCATTGGCTGATGATGACCGGATATCTTTAGTGTTAGAACTTTTCTAGACAAAGTCATCTTTATATTCCCTGCCACGTGTGACGGTAAACAGGTATTCGTGCGCTCAAAGATTGCTAACAATTCCGCGTTTTAATTAATTTCTTTTCCACAGTCTCCGTTGTAAAGTAATTATCACGCAAATGTGATTCTTATGCCAATCGTACGGGTGACATAGCACGCAAAACAAAACTAGATAAGTTCTGCAAACAGGAAATCGAGCTTTGAAATCGAGCCTTTTGGCGATTATTGCCTCGAATCAGATTTTGGAAACGATCAAAAGCTTGTTTAAGAGTGAGTTAATTCAATATATCCAATGTAAATAGGTTACGAAAATGCCCGAGGAGTTACGATTGGTGTAACTTCTCATAAAACAAAATGGCGATTATTCATGTACGTATAGTCTAGGGTATATTCTCGTCGAGAGGATTCGAATACTCAAGTGCCAACATAATATAAGTAAAAGGAAATTCGCTAGGGGAATAAAATACACCTTTAATCCGGACCTCTGTCTGTTGTGAACGTTACCCAATAGAATCAATGTTAAGAGGTAATTCTAGCCCTAGCCTAGTAGTTGTGAATCCAGTAAAGCCGTTGTATACCTGAAAAATTGTTGATTCGGGGTTTAACACCATACATACAAACAAGAGGTAATGTTGATAGTCTTTTCAGCTAAGGAATTTGACAACATATAATGGAACTCTGGGCTTTCTTTCTTTAATTGGGAAATGGCATAAGACTTTTAATTTTGGGAAAATATAACGAAGAAATTACTGAATTTGGAAACCAAAGCGCTGGTATGACTTTGAATATTGGGGAAAATTTTCTGAATGTTCTTTCAATAGGGAATGTGCCTTTTAAGGGCGTCTGTTATATGATGTAAAAAGCACTGGGAATATGGCTAAGAGTAAAAGAGAACTCACAAAAGAAACTCGACTAATGGTCTTCTGGATCCCTGCACTATCATCATAGATTGTTCGGGAACCAGTCACGCGAGTGTAAACTTCTCACGTTACACAAAAGGACACATTTTAATTGTTTAAACATGAAAAAAGCAGCTGGTCCCTAACCAATGACTCGATTGTTAGATAACATCAGGTGTTTGACAATAATGAATTGCACGATAGGTCATGTTTATTTTGGGTCGTGTTCATACACATATAACTAACCAAATCCGATAGTCGTGAACGGTCTGACGAGTGGTCTTTTCAACGGATACAGGGCTTTTTCGCGTTATGTAGCAGGGCCCATTTAAGACACATTCTCAATTTGGAATATCTTTAAAAGCGAGCAGTTTTCCCAAACATTAAAAATCATCTCGGGTTTTTGGTTTCCCAATTCAGACGTTTTTACGATACAATTTCCCAAAATAAGCAAACATAGGCTTCTTCCCAATTCTATGAAAAAAGCCCTGGGTAGATAAACATGAAATAACTAAATGATAATCTATAATTAGATAGATTTAAGATAATGATAGGTCTCAGCTTAAATAAAAGAGAGAAACACAATGAAAGGGAGTATGGTTAAGTGAAATGTGGAAAAGGGAACAATAAAGGGAGAGAGATGAAGATGTGACAGGCGAATTGGGGTTAGTAGAAAAGTAGATATGAGTCAGACGAAGGAAGAGGGAGCGTGTGGAAAGATAAAATAGTAAGGGGACGACTGAGAGAAGGGTCGATGGTGGGGTAGAATGACGCATAGGATAATCATATCATGAGAAATAAGAAGGGATGAAGACGGACAAACAGACGACAAGGAAATTAAAATGCCTTTGTTACGTTTTCTCAATTGTTAACATATATCTGTGTCAATCAATATACGTTTATGCAATTTAAAAGGAAGTGAGACACCGAGCTAGTAACCTTGTCGGTTGTTTCCAAGTATTTGGGTCCTTGTTTAGCAGGCAATGGTCGGGCAATTCGACGTTTGGGAAACAGACGAAAATCCGCAAGGTCTGTAAGCAGATGGCGACCAAAGCAGGACTTTTGTTAAGTATCCTCAATTGTAATTGTTTATTTGGGTATACACCCTCCTGTGATAAAGGATTTGGCAAAAATAAAGCAAGTCTTCGCCGATATTGTTAGTTGTTTCCCATCATTTTGGCCCTTGTTTAGCAGACGAAAGTCGGGCAATTCGACGTTCGGAGAGCAGACGTGAGAACCCATTAGGTCTGTAAGCAGACGGCGGTCATATCAGGACCTTTGTTAATTGTCTTCAATTTTAAACATATCTTTGGGTGCAGACCCTCCTGCAATAAAGGATTTCGCGGAAATAAAACACCGAGTCTTTGCCGGTAATGTTGTCAGTTGTTTCCTAGTATTTGGGCCCTTGTTTGGCAGACGATAGTCGACCAATTCGACGTTCGTACAGCAGATGTGAGAATCCATAAAATCTGAACGCAGACGATGGTCATAGTAGAACGAAATTACAATAATCAAACACCAAAACGTGACAATGTTAACGTCTGAGAAGGGAATGGCGGGTGTGGAATGCCAAATGTTACGTTAAAAGGAGTAGTTAGTCTCATACTGTCGCATTGAGTCCGCGATGGTGGTAGTCGCCAAGGACATAAGACCGGACATCCTGGGTTCGATTCTCGAATGTTATTTCTATTAGGAATTTCCTTAGATCGTTTTTAATCATGTTAAGTTTCAACAGTGAATGAACGCCTATTTTAATCCAAAAGCGTGACATCACTTTTGAGATATACAGCGTATAAACTGCACATACTTAGACAACCTGACGCCCGAATCTGTCATTCTGCTTTGAATAGCTACTATAATCCTTGCAATCATATATCAAAGTACAATACAAATTTGTATTGTTTCAACATTTTATTCTGACTTCCAAATCTCTTCTATGATGAACAAGCACCTTTAAGAGACACTTTTTACCGAACGAAAATTGTTTCCGGTGAGCAAATCATCTTTTTTGACAATGGCCTCTATCTTAAGTATTAAAAAGATCGTAGTTTCTTTGGTGCATTAATAGCCAGCTGATGGTTTTAAGTTGGATCAGTCCATGTTTCCATATGGGAAAATCGGTTTTTAGATTTTAAAAAAATCACTCGTTATTAGAAAAAGTGGCAGTGCCTGCAAAGATATACGGCGACATTGGCTACGTCTGTTTAACGTCAAAATCAAATCGTTATTCGACGCTCCCAAAGTAACAAGCCGTAGCTCCTATATAAGCACCTTGGTACCGTTTTTCTAAACAACTTAAGGAAAATATTTGCGTAAGTCATAACTGATCAACATGGATAGTATCTCCAATGAAAGTACAATATTGCAATGTGACACGTCATTGGAAGCGTCTCGAAGAGACGATTCGAATGATGTGTTATTTTGTTATATTGCTTCGCCCAATAGTGAAATAAGATGAATGTTTGTTTTAGACTTAGGCAAATCTTAAGCGTAAACTGTTTAGTAAAACGGTACCCTGGCCTTTTTTTTCCTGAGATTGGGAGAGGCATTGTCCTGTTGATTTGGGGATATTGTATCGATGAAATGGCTGAATTGGGAAACGAAAACGCTGAAATGACTTTAAACTTTTGAGAAAACTGCATAATTTTACAGAAGATGTCTAAATGGGCAAGGCCCATGTTATATATAACGAGAAAAGGCCCTGAGATATAGACTACAGTGATATTGGGTACGTCAGTTTAACCCTCTACCAAACAATAACGATATTTAACCACTTTGTCGTACACAACTTCTGGAAAACATTGTGGGAAAAGAAGAAATAGCTCGTAACGAGCAATTTATCCTTTTCACACAATGCAGACTTCGCGAAACTTCGTAGGCCCTAGGCTGAGTGTTCAGTTCGGTCCTACTGGGGCTCTCAGAGTTTTGAGAAGTCTGACAATGTTTTCTCCCCTAACAAGAGATTGTTTTTTCAATTTCATTACATTTTGAAATGTCGTCTGCAAAATCTTTCAATTTGGGACAGTTGAAAATGTCAACGCTCCCAAAATAACAAACCGTAGCTTCTATATATCAAGAATAAAGGAAATTTAACGTTATAATTTGGTTGCAGTTAAAAAGCTGTTCACAAATAATCATGTAGAGTCTCGACCGACTTTTACGAGTAAAATATGACAGGAACGTCTGTATAATGTCGTTTATCGGGTAAGGAAGTTATTCTTACGGTGTTTAGCATACCGATATAACATAATACTGACTGACGTGATTCACAATAGAGTAAACCTATCCCTCCCTGTACTCTAACTTCCCTGGTACCGATTGACAAGGCATACATCGGAATCAACAGTTTCTAATATTGTGTTTATATCTCTTATCAACTGTTTTGTGAGCTAGTTTATTAGTAATTTATTCATTCATTTATTGAATTAACTCCAAATACGTTTTTTTTTATTTATGATATCTAACAAGCTGGCAATTAACTTTTTCATGAAGTAATGATGTTTGTTATATCCACATTCTATGTAAAAATTCCTTACTCTAGATATTGATACGTTATCTATTTATGTTAATGAATTTTTATAAACAACCCACACACTCAATGATAAAATAAAGTTCAATTGTACTGCACGGACTTCCCAAAAGCGGCAAATTACACTGAGGATCAAACCCGCGACTTACAGCTTTAAACAGCAAGAGGGACATTCCAACCTGACGTCAGACGTCTTATTCACCATTGACGAAACGAAATTAATTAGATAATTATAATTGTCTAACAAATGAAACGTATGACAAAAAAAGCACGTTATATTTGCTTTCAATAACTTCTATTTTAAGAATACCTCCGACAAACAAAGTGGCTAGGATTTGTCGACGAATTATTTCCAGATTGGTCAAGCATGATTAATACATTCATCCCAATTTAACCAGGGATATAACGATACATCCAACTTAATCTAACCAGAGATATAACGATACATCCAACATTATCTAACCAGGGATATAACGATACATCCAACTTAATCTAACCAGAGATATAACGATACATCCAACATAATCTAACCAGGGATATAACGATACATCCAACTTAATCTAACCAGAGATATAACGATACATCCAACATAATCTAACCAGGGATATAACGATACATCCAACTTAATCTAACATAAGATATAACGATACATCCAACATAATCTAACCAGGGATATAACGATACATCCAACATAATCTAACCAGGGATATAACAATACATCCAACATAATCTAACCAGAGATATAACGATACATCCAACTTAATCTAACCAGAGATATAACGATACATCCAACTTAATCTAACCAGGGATATAACGATACATCCAACTTAATCTTACCAGGGATATAACGATACATCCAACATAATCTAACCAGGGATATAACGATACATCCAACATAATCTAACCAGAGATATAACGATACATCCAACTTAATCTAACCAGGGATATAACGATACATCCAACATAATCTAACCAGGGATATAACGATACATCCAACATAATCTAACCAGAGATATAACGATACATCCAACATAATCTAACCAGAGATATAACGATACATCCAGCATAATCTAACCAGAGATATAACGATACATCGAGCATAATCTAACGAGGGATGTAACGATACATCCAACATAATCTAACCAGGGATATAACGATACATCTAACATAATCTAACCAGGGATATAACAATACATCCAACATTATCTAACCAGGGATATAACAATACATCCAACATTATCTAACCAGGGATATAACGATACATCCAGCATAATCTAACCAGGGATATAACGATACATCCAACATTATCTAACCAGGGATATAACGATACATCCAACATTATCTAACCAGGGATATAACGATACATCCAGCATAATCTAACCAGGGATATAACGATACATCCAACTTAATCTAACCAGAGATATAACGATACATCCAGCATAATCTAACCAGGGATATAACGATACATCCAACATAATCTAACCAGGGATATAACAATACATCCAACATTATCTAACCAGGGATATAATGATACATCCAACATAATCTAACCAGGGATATAACGATACATCCAACTTAATCTAACCAGAGCAATAATCACCGTTATGAACCCAGCCTCGATATAACTGTGTGGATGCTATACGAGTCAATGAGCGCTACATCGTTCACAGGGGAGACGTTAATAGAGATAGAAACGCGGAACTCAGTCGGTACGAATGTGGGGCGAATAATTTACGTAAATAAACCCCGCTGTCGAACAGAAATAGCACCGTTAACCCTTTACCAAACGCCAAATTTTCGACTGTTCCAAATTGAAAGAATTTGCAGACGACACTTCAAAATGTGATGAAATCTTCTGATAGGACAGAAAACATTGTGGGAAAAGGAGAAATTGCTCTTAACGAGCAATTTCTCATTTTCCCATCATGTTTTCCAGAGTCGTCTGCAACGAACTGGTCAAATGTCGTTATTGTTTGGCAATGGTTTAATACAAATCATGAAGGTGAGTCCAAAACGAGGTGTTCCAATTTCGTAATGGGGAAATGAGGTTACGGATCAGTCGAACTGGAACAGGATGATTCGGAATGTCATTTTGTACCTCCTAAAGTTCCTAAACTGTGACAAAAAACAACAAGAAAAACTGCCAAAGAACACAACTTGCTGTTCATGATTTAATAGTGTGTGTAGAACACAGAAAAATAACGTACATTTCCTTGATTTCGATATGTACAAGGTAAACAATCCCATGTGAGTAAACTTGAATATCTTCTATCTATATTGGTTTTACATCACGTCAACATGATTTCAGTTACTTTGCGATACCCGACTCGTATTGATGAAGGAAGACACCATACTCAACTACCCATAAGGATTCTCCTTTATTCATACTCTTTGTAATATTATAGGGGAAAAAATGACAAGTTGAACTTGTTCAAGGCGGATAGAAACACCGGCATTTCAAAGGGGACTTGTCAAATGAAGAATACGTGTAATAATTGGCAGTGTTTCTGACCCATTTGTCTATCCAATATCCGGGTAAAAGGTTTTTCGCATGTAAAACTATAATCTTATCTCATTGGCCAATACTATCAAGTTACACCATCCTCTATTCAACAAACTATTTCATTATATTATTTTACGACGATAATGTAAACACAGGCGGCGTTGGTGGAATACGGCCGTGTAAAGGATTTTAAGACACCACATTTACCGTTTACCAAACGCCAAATTTTCGTCGTTCCAAATTGAAAGAGTTTGCAAATTGCAGACAACATATCAAAATGTGATGAAATTGGATTTAACAATCTTCTGATAGGGCAGAAAACATTGTGGGAAAAGGAAAAATTGCTCGTCTCGAGCAATTTCTCCTTTTCCCACAATGTTTTCTAAAACCGTCTGCAACAAAGTGGTCGAATGTCGTTATTGTTTGGTAATGGGTTAACTCATAAAATCCACACATTATACCCCGCATTCATTCATTATGGTTAGGTCTCATGTTTTATTACAAACGTATATACGTATACATTATAGATGGTTTCCATGCAAATCTAGTCACGGGACATCGGGTTAGGTAAGGCAACTTCGTATGTAGACAAACATCCTCAGCCTTATATGTTGGTAGTCGACCGAATCGTCTTGTCAAAGTTTTGATAAGTGCCAACATGGTAGGCGGGTCTCCAGGTAGAATATTTCTTCTCTCATGTTGTGTATGTATTGCTTAATGCGGACCCTATATTGTGGGTACTCATTAGAACCGTCTTGCCGGAAAGATCCGAATGAGTATTCACAAAATGAGGATCGTCAAGATGTTTGAAAACGAAATGCGTGTAAAAGACACCTTTGTGCCAAGGTCTTTCCTTGTTCCCCCCAACGTATATAGTAGATGACACCAAATTACTGAATATGATCTCTAAATATGAGTTTTTTCCATTCATATTTCCATATAAAAGGGGTCAAATGTCCCCAAAATAAGCATACCTCAAGGTTCAAGGGAAAACCATGTATGAAACCCTTGTATGCCCCTATATGTCTATGAAAACTACTAAATGGGCGTGGAATTGTACTTGGACAACATTTTTCGTATTCCCTACTATATATGGAGATAATTGGAGACAGCTAACGTAAACTAAATGGTTCCTGACCGGAGAAAAGACGTCGACACCACATTAATTTATTATTTATGGTCTGGACCACGTAATTGTATGGATTGTTCAGTCGTCTACCATAGTGCAATTGTATTTAGTGTCGACCTGTGAACGTAATTATGTTGTCAGACTGTCCGTCCGTCCGTCCGTTCGTCCGTCCACCCGTCCGTCTGTCTGTCTGTCTGTCTGTACGGCTGCCGTTGAATTTCTTTGAATGCCGTAAGATGTATGTATGGCTGCCATGGAATGTCTGTAGTTTAAACAGCTTTGTTTGTCTTCTGATTTACTTAACTTTTATTGCAGTATATGGAGATTTATAGGCCTCTGTTCGACCACAGCTTGTTTTCCTTTCGCATATTTACACGACATTTAACAGAAACGTTCAAAGAAAAAAAGGAATAAGAATCAATATTAAGTTATAACGCCTACCTTTGATATGATGCGGGTGTTCTTTGCGATCAGCTCCGTTTGAAATAAGACTCCAAAGGTTTACAGCATATCAATAAAAAACTAAAAATCACACAGGTTGGGGGAAATCTAGGAAAACAAATCAAGTATTATTCGAATAACATCGATCCCCGATATCTCATAACACGGTTATTAAACAATCTGAAACTCCGTATTTTGCTTAATAACACTGCTTACTTCACTTACACATTATAACAAAGCATATTACATGAAAGGAACATACACAGCTCTCGCTACTTTACCATTAAGATAAACACTCAGTTTTCATTCAAATGAATTGTGTAAAGGAGCCGCATAAAACACGCCGATATTCCAATTTACCTCAATACTCCGTGTTTTTCACGAACCGCGTAAAGTATAATGGAATTTCGTAACATAAACAACCGATATCCGAGTAAAGAGCGATAACACCTTGCTAAATGCGAACCATTTCATCCACCGAAAGAGGCATTGTTCAAATTCGGAGCCCCTTTGTTTTCGTTCCGTATCAAATCCAAAGACGGCCTCGTTTCTGTGAACGTTTCCGGTGTAAACATGTAAACACGAGATGTCCACGTATGTTCAGAAGCTGCTCACTAACACTGCTACAACACTGTTTTGTTTCAACTTTCACATTCAACAGCGTATGCTCTATGTTATGTTTGTAACGGACACTGGTTTGAGCGAATAACGAGTGGCCTATACTGTACACAAAAAGTTAAATTCAGTATCGCACAGCGTTCGGCACGGAAAATCGATATTCTGGCTCGTTCGCCTGCTTTGAATATTTTACGCTTTTCTCTCCAAGTTGCAGACGGCTTTTGTCATGTTTGTAGCAGACGATGGATTTTTCAACACTGCGATAACGCGGGAATTTGCTCTCACCTTTGATTGTAGTGTTTAAACTCAACAGCCCTGATAAACGTGTCTTAATCGCCTGTTTTAATATTTGAGGACCGAAGTATTAGGTATTGCACAAATATCCAGAAATTCTGTGTACAACAGCAGGGTTAGCATGCTCTGAATATTTAATACTGGCAATTTGAAAGTATTGGAAGGGTAATAGCTTTAAACTATGAACTGAAATTTATTGTAACAGAAACTGTTACGGTTGTGAATGAGGTCACACGTCTAAGCGCGTGGGAATGGGGGAATTTTCCGAAGTTTTCGCCATAACTCAATTCCCTTTTTCATTTCTTAACGTATCGTCTTTCTGCTTGTTTGCTTCATTGAATTTTTACATTGCTTCAACAATCTTTAAGTTATTTGCGATGCCCGGCTCACTTTAGACCATTCAATGTAAGGCGAGCGGGTCTAAATCGCTTTACTTTACTTTCCCACCTTCTTCAAAATGCATCTACCTAGCTGTATTGAGCTATTATGTACGTCTAGTTTCTATCACAACATTTAGAAATTATTTTGCAATTTTGTCGAGGTTGATTCCTGTTATGGGCTAGATTGAATGTCTTATTATAGATGTTTAAAGACTTCATACTTTAACGCCCATACATTCTGGACAAGCTTGGTAGATCTAAAGATATTCCTTAATCCTTTCCCAAACACCAAATTTTCGACTGTCCCAAACTAAAAGAGTTTGCAGACGACATTTTAAAATGTGACGAAATAGAAACAACAAACTTCTGATAGAACAGAAAACATAGTGGGAAAAAAAGAAATTGCTCGTTATGAGCAATTTCTCCTTTTCCCAAAATGTTTTCCAGAGTCGTCTGCAACAAAGTGGTCAAATGCCGTTATTGTTTGGGAATGGGTTAAGTCCGACTATCTCTCATAAAATTTTCAAATCTATCGTTACCGAGAGACGAGCCTACACGAAATAGGGCCATGGTATTTTATGTTTTGTATTCTAACCACAAGGAAAGGAAGCCCCTCTAATAAATGCATGCATGTCTGTATCCATGTTACTGTCCTTATCCACCTGTCTGACTGTCTGCTCCCTGTTATATTGTCTGTTCTATTGTACGGACTGTCAAGTTGGCAACCTCTCTCTTCAAGCATGTCGTCTCATTGCCTGTATGCCAGACTGCGTGGTCTGATAGCCATATTCAGTAGGGAATTCCTTTTTTTGCAAGCCTTCTTGTCTGCTTGCCCATCCTGCTAGTCTATCATGCTCGTCAGTCCCTGGCTGTGCTGTTCAGGTCCACGTTTTGCCTGTCAGGCGACAGGCTACGCTGACCGCCTGCATGACCGCGTCTTCATAACATATGAGGTTTAACGCCATGTTGATAGTACTTCGATTATTGTACAGCCTTCCTGGATTTCACCAGTACTAGGCAGATCTCTGCCGACGGAGTGCCAATTGTGATGATTGAACCCATGACCCTTGTCTCACGTGTACTTAACCCTAACCACTGGGCCATACATGACCCAGATCCTCACGTACATGCTTGGTTGTATGACTACCTGCAAGACAATCATGTTTAGATGATATGTCTACTAACCACTATAGCTTGCTTGCTAAAGCCCTTTCCGGCTATCCTAACATACAACATCTATAGATACGTAATAGTTCGAGTCTTTAGCTGTCTGCTTGCTTGTAAGGCTGCCATGCAAGACAATTCTGTATAGTCTATCTGTCCATCAACCACTATACATGTAGCTTGCTTGCTTCAGCCCATTCTGGCTACGATAACCGACATCAGTACGTAAGCGTTCGAGTCTTTAGCTGTCTGATTGCTTGTAAGGCTGCCCTGCAAGACAATCCTATATAGTTTATCCGTCTATCAGCCACTATGGCTTGCTTGCTAAAGCCCTTTCCGGCTACGCTAACCAACAACATCTACACGTACACCTTCGTGCCATTAGCTTTCTGCTTGCCTGCTAGCCTACAAGACTCTCTTATGTCTCCCGTTCAAACCACCCACATGCATTAAGCTCTGCACTATATAAATCTTTATTATCATATCGAAAGTGTTAGAATAATAAAATGTTTTCATTACCAAGAAATTATATACCAATTCTCACCCGAATTACGATTTAAATCGCAATGCCTTTCTTTTATGATGGAACTGCGTAATAAACTATTATTAACTGTTCAGATTTCAAATTACTTTTTGATTTCTTCCATCCCTTTACTTTACATATGTAGTAGCTGAGATTGTGCGCAGGCATGTTATCACTTGAACTTTAAAGTTATTCATTCCAGGCTGGCGACCAATAACGATTTTGCAACATTGTACAATATAGTACAACATATCGAGGGTTCAGTGCAAGGCTATAGTAAGTGCTTCATATACATGAAGCATTTACTTTGGTATTTCACTTAACCCTCGATATCTTTATATTTTCTTTCTGGTAAGGCCCCCGGGCCATAATAAGAATTCATCTACAACTAGTTCGCGTCGTGGTGTCCTTTGTTGAACAATGTTAATTAGTGCTGTAAAATGTTGTACTATGTTTTATAATATGCTTTTCTATGTTGTATTATGTTCTACTACGATCTAATATGTTGTACTATGTTGTATCATGTTGTTCTACGTTGTACAATGTTGCAAAATGTTGTGATATATTTTGCAATGTTGCAACTATATGTAATACACTGTACTTTATCGTACAACATTTCAAAATGTTGTACTATGTAGCACTATCGTGTACAATGTTATCAAAATATTGTACTATGTAGCACTATCGTGTACAATGTTATCAAAATATTGTACTATGTAGCACTATCGTGTACAATGTTATCAAAATGTTGTACTATGTAGCACTATCGTGTACAATGTTATCAAAATGTTGTACTATGTACCACTATAGTGTACAATGTTTTCAAAATGCTTTACTATGTTGCATTATATTGGACACTATTGTACTGTGAGGAAACGGTTGACGTGTTAACAATGCTTGTCACAGTGCACATCCAGCATTTGTTGTTGGAACGTTTACAAATGCTTAATTCCCTGCAGACGGTCTTGTCTTCTAAGTTGGCGCACACACATGGGAATTTCAAGGACTGCCAGAAAATTTCGGAATGAAACATATCGTCGACATCTTGGCTATGACTCTAACATTGCAGTCCCTTATGAACCCTTCGTTCAGTCTCGATTATACATTGAGTTTTACGTGAAGGTTTTTGGTTTAACACGATTTCCGCTTTGTTTTAGTTAACTTCTGTTGATCCATGGTTATTTTTGTCATGCACAATGTGGTATTTGCAATATAACATGCAATTTCCATTATGCAATGGACAATAGTTAGTTAGTTTGTTAATATACCAACTGTCAGTCTCGATTTCGTATTGCACTTTACGTGATGAGAAAATTGGTAAGGACACTTTTAGTTTAACACCATTTTCAGCTTTGTTTCAGTTATATAGCAATGGTCGGAGCACCTGTCTATTATCAAGGTACTTCCTGACCATAACAGGGGTGAGTCCTTGTACAGTATGTGGTATAAAACGTCAGAAAACAAAACATTGCCCAGTCAGGACACCAACCCTGATTAGCATGTACGATAAAGCAAAATTACAACGAAACTGTTGGGACAACATTTACTATTGTTCATCATTTGTTATGTCTCGTTTTGTCCAATACTGTTCAATGACTTATGACATCATTTCTACAAACATTGCAAGGACCTTATGTTTACTATACTTCGGAAGCAGTCCTCCGCTGTAGATCTATTTCATGTAATAATGTGATTCCGAGCGCGGCTTGTCGAATATAAGCTGAACTTTGATTAGAATATTATCACGAAGCATTATAAGACTGTATCCTTGTAGACGAATACATTGTACCATTGCAAGTACATGTACCTTAATACATACGTTGTGTGCGTTTATTATGACAATACAGTTTGATAGATTTTTTTTATATATATGGGTTTTACATCACATCAACATTATTTCAGTTATGTAGCGATGCCCGACTATTAATGATGGAGGAAGACTGCCCATAAGGGCTGGTTAAGGCGGGTAGAACTATCGGCATTCCGTAAGTCAGTCGGGAGACTGCCTCTCATAAAAATCCATATCCCTATCAGGATTTGAACCCACGCGGAGAAGGGCCATGTGATTTCAAGTTCTGTACTCTAACCACTAGGCCACGGAGGCCCCTTAGCTGACATCTGATTAGAATATTATCACGAGGAATTATAAGACTGTATCCTTGAAGACGAATACATTGTACCATTGCAAGTACATGTACCTTAATACATACGTTGTGTGCGTTTATTATGACAATACAGTTTGATAGATAATTCACCATAATGATTCACCGTATTTGTTTTTTCATCGATTGTGAAGAAAGCTTAAAGCTTGTTCAAAGCACC